>JAOVVA010000048.1:11027680-11071632 GCA_028565275.1 Leiocassis micropogon
CGGTTGGGTCGCCTGGAGGAGGGTGTCTGTTGTAAGACCCGAAACACCCCGGGAGTCCAGGAAACAACACTGATGATGTGTCCAAGGTTGTGCATCAGAAGATGTTTTTCTGTAACTCAGTTTACGTATATGCAGCCCCTTTAACATGTAATAATATTGGCTTCCACTTTGATAATAAACAGAAACTTCCATCTCATAAATTCTGACAAGAAAAGTTGCAGTTCAATTATTATACATGAAGCAAAGAACACAGGTGACTCCTAATGACTCAAATTTGGTTAAAATTGCCTAACACATTGTTGAAACCTGGAAGGGTAAAGTTTCAATTACTATAGTACTTGGCGACATGCATCATAAACAATTAACAGAAGAAATCATAGCTATGTTTAATAGTAAAAGTAAAAGCATTTTCATATGCCCAATGAGACAAGAACTCACAGGATTGGGATTAAACAGCCGTTAGACAAACCACTTGATAGTGAGGGTAACGTGAAAATACTCCAATTTACTAGGGAGTGTAAAGATTAGATTTATAACAATGGAAAATCCTCATGTGATCTGATGATTCCATAGTGACCCAATTCCTCCGGAGACAGTGTTACAATATGTTCCGAGGTTGCTGAAGTTAGTTCAAGGCTCAGCAACATTATGTGGCAATAAAATGAAGTCAGACCATGGTGTTCCCATCAATGAAGTTTTTCTTCCCTCGTGCCACAGGCATATTCCAGGACTCAACCTGTAAAAGAGTGGTTCTGGGAGCATGAGGAATCATTTTCACACATGAACTCGCCACCACTGTGCACCATAATCAAAGCTAAAGGTAGACGAAAAAAACCCTAGAGTTTGTGACTTTTTTTTTGGTGAGTGTGAGTGTAGATCTGGTTGATATTGCCTTGGAGCTTTTCTGTAAAACCAAAAGTTACTATTAAGGATCTTGGTGTAATGTTATATGCTGCTTTATATTTCAATCCAAACATAAGTAAAATGTCTAAAATTACTTATGAGAATCTAAATGCCCTAGCTAAAATAATATTATTATAATAAGATGCTGAGAAACTAGTGCAGGCTGCTGACTGCCATGCTGCCTCTTTTAAAGGAGCATCTTTACCAGGAAACGAAAGTCAGAACTCATTACAGTTAAGCCCTGGTTTGCAAGCATATTTTCGTTCCCGAAACGTGCTTGTAATAAATAATTAATACAAAATATAAAGTAAAAATAAAACAAATTAACCTGCACATTATCTTTGAAAAGAATTGTGGCTGGTGTAAGACGAGAGAGAGAGGAGTGGAGGAGGGCTACTGTGTAGGATGACATCTGTACAGGAATTTTTAACAGGGAACCTCTCTAATGACACTTGGTTTGCCTCCTTTTGAGGATTTCACAGAAATGTGACATTCCATTGTCGTTAAATAGATTAATCTCCCGCACTGCTACATCCTTTTAAACCTTTATCTTCACAGAGGCCGTTCTTGCAGTACAGTCACTAAAGAACAGTGACAACACTTCGACACAAAATTAAAAAAATGCTTTACGTGCGCACACATGTGGTCACAAGGTTATAGCAAACAGTACACACGAGCATGGATGTTACAAGTGACACATGCGCACTGAGACTGGGCATAGGAAACGAACCACGTGACGCCAGCCGACCGGATCTTTTTTTCGAACTGCTCGCTCACGCACCGTTGGGGGCGGCGTAACACACTCGGAGCACAGCGCTATCCGCTCGTGTGAGCTCACAGACGTCCTCAGTTCTCTCTAGAGTTTCGGCTGCAAGGGGTTACAGCATCACCCGGGAACCAAACCGGTGATCTCCGGATGATAGGGCGAGCACTTTACCACTGCGCCACTCGGAGGCCTCCTAAATAACCATTTTGATATCTTGATTACAATACTTGTTACATTTTGTTAAATAGACCTTTGTGATTTGTAGTAATTGTCATAGATTTATATTTGATTTACTTGTGATTATTCTCATTTCATGATTTTTTTTTTCATTAATGATGATGAAATGAGATGGAAGATGTTTAATAATATAACAATTATTATTATTATTATTATTATTATTATTATGCAGTATATTTATTAATTAGCCTCATGAACTAAATGTATGCCAGACACAGTAAAGTAAGAAGCACCTCACTTACCTGTCTAAAAATGTGTGATATGAAGGATGTCGTTACCTCAATACCATACTGTATACAAGATTAAGGGCTATACAGAGTAACTGACTAGTCTTCTCTCTTTAGAATTACCTGCAGTGGATGAAATCAGGGACAGGGTTATGTTGACTGAAAGTGGCGGCGTCCAAATCTCTGCAGATCTCTACATTATTGCCAGCCAGGAGTCGCACTCCAGGATCACTCTCTTCCTCGAACACATGTCTCTGCAGCGACGCACACAGCAGCAACATGACATCATCTACAAATGAAGAGAAGACATGGCAGGGATTAGAATGGAGCCTTGATTAGGTCTCAGAGAAAACCTTACGTGTTCTCTGCATGCCACCACTCACAGAGGAGGAAGAGAGGGTTGGGTCTGGTGTGGAAGTCAGGAAGGTAGAGCCATTTGACCACGTTGGAATCCATGCTCGATGAGGGACGTCGCCATGGATAGTCTGACCCACAATACAGACAGAGGCAGAATTAGCTGACTGTGCAACATACAGTATCGGCCCCTGTTTCCTGTTCACACTCAGTTGCTATTTTATGGTCAGAAATAAACATATGTGAATGGCAGGTCAGTTCAACAAGGAGCAGGGAAATCCTAAACACTGTGTACCACCTATCAAGGGTTTAGTTTAGAGCAGACACAAAACCTTCTTCTTTAGCACTGTGGCCTCACACCTCCACCTATATTTTATTCTTATTATATTCCATAATTTATTCCTTATTGTTAATCTTGATTTTCTTGAGTTAATCTTGAGTTAAAAAGAAGTTTAAAATTTTCTCTCCATACACATACTGTATGGGGTCACCCAGGTTCTCTGGCTGCCTGTCATCTCCCAAAAAACATGCCAGTATATATACTGGCAATGGTAAAACTGCCCATATGTATGAATGAGTCTATAAATGTGTGTGTGTGTGTGCCCTGGAGTTTTATCCATGGTGTAGATCTACGATGACCCTGCCCAGAATAAAGCAGTTACTGAAGACAAATAAATAGATAGTTTATAGATCCCATGTTGTGTACCCTTTAATTTGTTGTCAGTGATGTAACAGCATAATAGTCAGTGCTGTAGCAATATAATATGTTTTAACACCATAAACCTTAGCTACTACTAAGTGATATTCTTTACTACCACTCAGATATTCGGGTAGGTGCTGCCCTCTGACCTGAGCAGGCTGCTGGTGGGATGCCAATGCATATGAGGTACTGGTAGGTAAGCATGCAGGCCAGGAAGCAGCAGTATTTGGGCCAGACCCCAGCGATGGCCTTCCTCCTGCGCTGGTACAGCACTGCAACCAACCCGAACGCATGCAGCATTGCACAAAAATCCATCCGCTGACCGATGACATTCACTGCTAACAGGAAGCAGGTCTAGAGGAAGGAGGATTCTTATTTAGCCTATAAACACAGAAACGTTCTCTAACAGTAATATAACTATATACCTTATGAGTGGGCCTGCCAAAAGAACAAACAAGAAGCTTTTATTTTCTGTGTGAAACAAACTAATAAAAAATAATTCCCCCATATAAACTCATATAATGATGAAGCAGGTCTGTAGTACCTCTAGGCCAAATTTGTAGAAGAAGTAGTTGATAAAGTACTTGGCACAACTAATGATGCCATCATCCAGGTGTTGGCGTGTGATGTTGTGGAAAATCGTTCTGGTGACTGGAGCAGCCAGGTTGTTTCTCATACGGTGAAAATCTTGGTGCCGGTAGACAGTTACCTCAAATGCCAGTAGGGCCAACATCAACAGGTTATTCTAAAGGAAGGACACACATAAAAATCACACATATTAAAGAAAAATAAAATGGCATACATAGCTGTCCGTTTGTGGTTTTACACTAATCCTACCCTTAAATTCTCCAGTAATGGAGAGAACTTCTTGAGGCCGACCCAGTTGGCAGGGTCTACTGGGCTGCTATAGAGAAGAGACTTAGCCATGTCCAACCTCTGAACATCTGTATAGTTATCCGGCTGAAACAGAAAGATGAATAAATAGAGGAGGAGAGTGCAAATTAAAGGGTTGACTATTGAATACTGAAGAGACAAAGACGTCACGCACATTTTATTTCTGCTCATAAATGATTTATTTAGCTTTTTTTGTTATATGTTTGCACGCCTTATTAATGTGGTGCGATAAGTGGAGTGTGCATGGTTTGTATCTTACCATGGAGCAGTTTTTGGAGTATGTAACAGGTTGGATGGAGGTGAGCTGGTAGAGCATTTTGCAGACAATAATGATGCAGGTCCAAACGGTGCACACACTGGAGGCCAGAGCGCGAAACTGGCTGAAGGGCAAAGCGAAAGCCCAACTCACCAAGAAAACATAATTAAACAGGGACACCTGGCAACACAACAGCAAGATTATTAGACACCCACTTAAAACGTTCCTACATAAAAAACTGTATCAGGTAGGTTACAGTTTTAATCTAATTGGTTCCTGGGTTTTTTGGACACTCTTTAATTTACTTTTTTTTTTTTTTTTAATTTGTTGTTTGTTTGTTTTTTAAATATTAACAGTTTTGTTTAATTGTCTTACTAATCAGAAGATGTTGATTAATTTTCCATAGTAGCAGCTCTGACAGTGCTACTGGCTGTAAGATTTACATTAATACACTTGTTCTACTACATTTTTTTCATTAATAGAGCAGGTGTTCTACCTAATCAAAGCCAATGAATAAAAGTAACAAGTAGAAAAAATATAATCATTTAAATGGTCGATCTTTGTTCTGTGGCAGTGTTTGTAATAGGTTTATGTAAAACTGTAACTTTTACTTTTGCAATATAGTGAAATCTTTGGAAGGCACCAAACCACCACGATTCTAACTCATACAAACAAGGCAAACCTGTAAATAGTTACACCACTTGGGAGACCTAATGCAATTTTGTGTTACTATCTAAGCTTCAGTGTCTTGGAAATGAAACAATTCTCTCATATCTCCATGCCTTTCACTCCTGGTCACTGAAGCGGCATTTCCTACATTCCTGAACTGTTTGTGAGAGTGCACTGCAAACTAAACTATTAAATAGTATGCTTTACTAAATGCTAAATTCATGGACTAATATGTGCTAAACTACTAAATTCAACCATCCATCTATCCATCTAGGAACCACTATAGTCCAACTAAGAACCATGGAGGCCAATGGTGACCCATTTTTGTATGACCGTGCTAGGACCTCCAGTCAACATCCACATGCACATTCACATAGTGTACACTACGGGCAATTTGGGAACGCCCTCTTAGCCAAATTTGCATGTCTTTGGACAGTGGGAGAAAACCCACCAAGCACGAAGAAAACATGCAATTCCATGCACACAGACCGACGCGGGAATTGAACCTAGAACCCAGAGGTGCAAGGCGTTAGTGCTTACAACTAAGCCATCATGCTGCCAAACAACTAAATAGTATGCTCTAATAGATACTACATTGTGTAGTTGAAATTGTGACAGTTGAAGAATGCTTACAGATAAATAGTAGCAAAATTTGTATTGCTTGTATGCTTGGATTTCTTTTAGGGGCTGCAATTTCTCATGGATCGTAGGAACTCAAAGACAAAAATCCTAACAATCTCCCAAATCAAAGTTGTGAATGTGAGAAAGGTCCCCTTATCCAAATCAAGAATGTATGAAGCCACACAAGATCAGTAGCATTGCTCCAAATGAGAGTAGTGTATTAGGACACCGTCTGCTAGCATTACAACCATGAGGTGCCAAGCATTACAACCATAGGAAACCAAGAAGTAAAAGTTAGTTCTGATCCATTAATACCATCCAAAAAAGCTTTATATCCTTCAAACGTTATATCAACTCTGTGCCCAATTAATCTCTTGACAACATCTAGTCAGCTCACCTCTTTGACAGAAACCCAGATGATGTAAGACGACACAATCTTAATGATGTGGAGCTCCAGAAGCCACCATATAAAGAGCTGCAGCTGATGGACATACTGTAGAAACTTGAGGAACAGTACGGTCAATCGGTCCATCACCAGGTGCCACTTATTCTTCAGATCTGCACATGGGAAAAAATATACCAAGAGCTTTGAGTGACTTGTTCCAAAGAGCACTAACAAACTGACACGCATAATAACAAACCAGCAGGGATATATTTACAGGTGAGAATGTCCAAGAATGTATCCTCTAAACAGAATAGCAATAATACTTGGTGGGCCGTTGTGTCCTGAGAACAATGTGTATAAGCAACCATACATTCATCATCAGCTCATGTTTCTGTATTTCAGGGACTCTTTCTTAGGTCTGACAGAGATAGATTGCTGTAGACAGCATACTTAATAATTCGTTTATTAAAAATTACTACCCATACGTGGTGTTGCAGTCATGTTTCGAGGGCATGAGGTGAACAGCTGGTGTAAAGCAAAACATTTAGTCTAGTTTCTTGACAACAAAAAGGAAAAGCAGTAAATTCCTGAGAGCACCATGCAACATCCTCAAGCACCGATGAATCACGGCAGCATTTTTTTCGACACATTATGTTACTTCCTGATTAATGAAGGACCAAAAAAAAAAAATGTTTTATAAAATGTAAGCAGATGGGAAACTTTGATGACACCAAACCTTTTTGATCAACACTGGTGTAAGCTATGCGTATTTCAAAGCAGCTGCTTTGTGTTAAGTAAAGTGTTGTTGGAAAATTTGGTACACTGGGAACGAGACAAGCTCAGTTGAGATCTTTCCTGGCTAATCATTTTAAATAGAAAATAAAACAGATATCAGTGGGTAACAGGGCGAAACTTAAAGATGATTGTCAGTATGGGGGCTAAAATCTGGGGTCACTACTGGTGGAACGCAAGTTTAGCCCTCTGAATGCGGACCAAGTATTGTATCAACTGAGGAATTGAGAAAGTACTGGAGCAGTGTGAAATTTCTGGCTGGGGTTCAGCAATTCTTTATTTCTAAACATACACCGTCCCAGCTTCTGCAGCACATCCTCTGTTCTGGCTCATCCAATGCATTTACCTTTATTTATTTATTTATTTAGCTGAATGAATTGGCCGATGCATGAGCTTCTGAGGTGAAAACATTCACACCTCTTTAGTGTTTAAAGTGGCTGGTTAAAAAAAAAAAACTATTATCCCTGCATTTGTGGAACTAGTCAAAAATGGTAACATAAAGCACCAGGAAATTTAAATGAGGAGTTTTATGAACACATTTTGTCTCAAAAACTTTGAATCTAGTAATTTACAGTCATTTAAAACGAATAATGTTTTTTTTGTTCTAAATTCTAAATTTACATGTAAAGTTAAATATGTTTAAAGTCTGTTTTTGTTTTCATTTCAATAATTATGACTTATAGCTTTAAAAATGTGGTGTATCAAAAATATTGCAATATTTCAGAAGATCATTTAAAAACATCATTTTACAGTACAGAACTTTTATGAGAAAAATTATGTTTATTCTTGCAATCAATACTTGGTTGGGGCTAAATAAAACTAGAAGTGCAGACATGCAGTGTAAACGGGATGTAAAATCACTGACATGCTTTGCTCTTCCAAACTGAAATAAGACAATGGCACATAGGAGTGTTTTTCTGCAAGTGTGTTTACTTATCAAACATGTCTAGACATTTTTGCTTCTGTCTGTTTACTTCTCTGGTCTTGTCCAGTGCTGCCAGGCCAATATAAGATGTTCCCAGTGGTTTTGTTGTAGCACAAGGATTAACACAAGAACTGCTTTGAATAATCATAGGCCTGTTCTCATTTGTTTGTGGAATTCATATTTAGGTTCATGTTAATTCATTTATTAATTTCCCATACTGATGATCCTCTGTAGGGTCTCTGGGGGGGTTGGAGCTAATTCCAGGAAACAGGACACAAGGCATAGTACTGTAGAACCCATTGCATGGCACAAGTGTACACACCACCTCACACACCCAATCATACACTATAGGCAATTTGGAAAGGCCAATCAGTCTACACCACATGTCTTTGAACTGTGAGAGGAAACTGGAGTACCTGGATCTACCAGACATGAGAAGAACATGTAAACTCTATGCATACGGGACTAGGGTGTGTTTCAAACCCCCAGCCTGGTGGTGTGAGGAGACAGTGCTAACCCCTGAGCCACAGTAATAACAGTTGAACCACAGCAGATTAATATATAATTTATTGAACTTAGTTCTCCAAGTATAAATGATGCAAGTTGCTTTAGATTTAATACTGAATTGTCTAAAAATGTTCATTAAATACGAACCTTTTTAATCATATGAACATAACAGCATGCACATTAGTTGTTGATTATTTGCCTTATTTAGGTTATTAATTTAATAAATTTATTTAATGGCAGTTAATGCTACAGTTGAACTAATCAGCCATAACATTAAAACCACATTTTGGGTTCTCCTCATGCTACCAGGACAGCTCTGCCCCCCTTGGGATGTGGCTCTGCAGGATCTCTGGTGGTCTGCAGTGGTGTCTGGCACCAGGACCTTGGCAGCAAATCCCTTTGCATGCTGTGTTTCGAGGGGTGTGGCCTCCCAGAATTGGACATCTTTGTCTGTCGCATCCCGTGGGTGCTTGATTGGATTGGGATCTGGGGAGTTTGGAGGCTGGGACAGGCAGTCTTGGGTTCTTTGCTTGCTGGGCTCTGTGTGTGGCAGGCTGTGGTGCACTGGGTTTTCTGGAGCCTTTCTATCACTGCCAGCCATTGACGTTATTTGTGCTAACTGCTGAGTGTGCCTACCATTGGCTCCTTGTTTTTGGCAGAGAAAGAGGGGCACTGACTGGCTCAAATTTAACACATAGTGAAGCATCTGGTTTATAGATCTTTGCCTTTTCTGTGAATCAGACCAAATGGGCTGTCCCAGGCATGGGTTAGATTTAGATGCCCATGATCCTGTTCCCAGTTTGCAGTATAGTCGGTGATCAATGCTGTTCAGTTCATCTGGTGGTGATGTTGATGTTATGGCTGATATGTGTATATTAGCATTGTTTCATTGACAGTTAATAATGATCAGCTTACAGAATAACTGCTCATGTATGTGGAATTTGGCTGAAAGGAATTGAGTGAAAGCGAGTATAAAAAAAAAAAAAAAACTGACAAAGTTATGTATTGAGTGCAAATGAAAACTAGGTTTTCTGGCCTACTGTTGAACTATTCCCTTTCACATTTCAGTCAACAGACAATAAATTTCTAACCCTGTTGAATATGGTATGCAAATGTTTCTAATTTATGGACTGATGACTAACCATTGTTTTTCAGTTAAACCCCAATTCTGCTGTATATACACACCAGACGTAAAACCACAAGAACCGCTGACACATATTTCAGCTAAATTGATCCAAATGTAACATCACATAAAAATGTTAAGGTAATAATTGACTGTGTAGTGTGAAAGTTACCATCTCCCTGATCAGGTTCTGGTTCTGATAGTATGTGGCAGGAGAAACCCGTCGTGTTGCAGTATACATCGCATATCTCTTCACTTTCTTCTTCTCTTATCTTAATGTCATCCTCATCCTTGTCAAGATCCACCTTTTTCTCAGTCTCTTCATCTTTTACAGAGGAGTTAAACTCAGGTTTTATCATGGATAAATCTGCCAAACTGCCATCAAGGTGCACAAGCCTGAAAAAGACATGGTCAACTCATGGTCAACTTTACAATGAAGGAAATTCATTTCAACTTACGACATTCTTTTTTTTTTATCACCTTAAATGAACCAACACCCATACAAAAGTTCAACTTTTCAAAAACCCAAAAGCATACATGTCCAACAATCCAAAAATGACAAAACTATGATATCTGACAGCACTGCACCACTGCTACTGGATGGAAAGTTATTGCTACAATTATTAACATAAATTTGCATGATTTTATCATAGAATTCCTGAGCTACCTTATACGTACAGTACAGATGGGGACGCATTTAGGATCAGTTTTGAGCTTGTTCTCTAGCTGAGCTCACCTGGAGATTGTGCTTTTTTGCTTGTCGGCGACTGCCTTGATGTCAGTGAGATGCAAGAAGCGTTCATGGAAGTAGTGCAGGTGGAGGATACACACCAGTAAGAAGGAGGTGGGAATAAATATTCGTGTGAACAGTGCTGGAACAGAGAACCTCTCTAGGCCTAGATCTTCCAGTCTACACACACACACACACACACACACACACACACACACACACACACACACAGAGTGAGACTATTTACACCACATTAAACTAAAGTTAGAGTCGTATCTGTAAAAAAGTAAAAAGGTTTGTATCTGTAAAAAAGTAATGAGGTTGTCATCTTGTGTCACCACCTCTTATTTGAGGTGATGAGAAACACTAGCAGTGGACCACAATATATCACTAATCATGAGAATAAAAGCCAAATGGGACTGAAAATGCATCATGTAAAGTCCTCAGTTTGTAACAGAAAGATGAGGTATAAACCATTGATGATCTGTCCATCGGGGAAATATTAACGATGTAAACACATTCAATCAGAATAAATATATTCTTTCTGTGCATTTTTGCCCCACATGGGGGTGACATTATGTAATGGAATTAGTCTCCAGGAAGGAAATTTTGCTTCCATTCCTGATCATTAAACTTCATGAGAACAACTCTTTTCCACCAGTCTTAACTTTGGACTTTTATCCATTGTTTCCTTGCCTTTGGCAGAGAAAGAGACACTGACTGCCTCACATTTAACACACATTGAAGCATATATATTATATATTATTATAGGCTAAATTCTTGTAAACAAGCATAACACAGAAGATGAGATTTGTCAGAAGGCCTACACCAAACTCAAGATTTTTTTTTCCTTCTACAGTGAAACCTCGGATTGTGAGTAACACGGTTTGCGAGTGTTCCGCAAGACGAGCAAGTTTTTTTATAAATTTTGACTTGGAAAACGAACAAGTCTTGGTTTACGAGTACCGAGTATCATGTATCACGCATGCGCTTCTTGTTTTGACACCGAGCGTCACGTGATCACAACTGAGCCAATGGTTTTTCTTTCTCTTGCGCTGTGGAATTGTGGGTAATCGTCTCCCCTAATGAGTCTTAGTGCTCGTCTTTCACTGGTGTAATTAACATCCGTGCACGCGTGTACTGTTTACTATAACACTGTGACCGCGTGTGTGTGTTTTACGTGTGCGTAAAACATATTTTGTGTCCATATTACGTGTGCGTAAAACATATTTTGTGTCCATATGCTGTGTGTACAGCGCGTGTGTAAAGCAAAAGCAAGTCTCATTAGAGAGGTTAAAAATCCCTTTTGCTCAAGGCTCAGCCTGCTCTTTGTGTCTGTGTACGCGTGCGTCACTGGACACCGTGCCGCACACACACACACACACGCACACACACAGACCCCTCCTTTGGCCTTCACAGACACACACAGATACACACTCTTTCTCTCTGCTCTACACAGAAACACTGCTCTGTCGTGATTCTTTTCTAAGGTAAAGTGCAGGTTGTATTTTTTTTTTGTAATTTGTTGTATTTTTACTTTAAAGCAGTGATTCCGTTAGTGTGTCGCTTAATCGAGTGTCATTAGAGATTGTTTTTTTTTCTTGTTTATTTTTGTTCTGATAAAACAGTATTTCCGTTGTGTGTGCGTGTATGAAAAGAGTGGAGGAAGGGTAACTGTGTAAGACAAATGCGGGAGAGGGGAGCTTACTTTAGATTCACACACGCACACACACATAAACAGCGTCTGTTTTTATATTTATGTTATTGTATATGTATGTTTTTGTATTTATTTTTTTGAGCTGTGGAACGAATAATTTGAGTTTCCATTATGTCTTATTGGAAAATTCGATTTGGTTTACGAGTGTTTTCAAATATGAGCCCGCTTCCAGAACTAATTATGCTCGTAATCCAAGGTTCCACTGTATTATATTTCCTTCAGAATAAACACTTCACAGCTGGCAGAACTTAGCACAGGTCAAAAAAAATCGGATTAAATGCTTTGCGCATGTAAACGCTCATCTTATCAGATCAATTATTAATCAGAATCATTCAATTGGATTGAAGAATGTAAATGTAGCTACTGATGTGGATGAGGCTGATAATCAAAATAATAATAAGCACCTACTACTGGAAACCAAATATTTAAAAAATTTGCACTATTTTTCCATAAATGGTTGCTGAATATGTTGTTTTAAATGTATAAAGAGGTGAGGCATCTTTCCCCGAGTTTCTGATTTCTTTGAGTTTAAAACACATTTTAAAATGCTAGCACTTTATTTGCAATTGTGCAAAATAAACACCAATTTCAGCCCGGAAAAGCTTACTGTTCTCAGAAGTACATTATCAACCCATCAGTTGCAATGCATATGTGTACCTACAGTATATTTATATTCTCCTCTAGTGCTGTATACAGATACTTACTTCTCTTTGCTCAAGCCAGTCATATTGGACCAGACATGTAAAGAGGACTCAAACTGAAATGTGTAGATGAGGATGAGCACCAGCATGGTGTACACCACCACTGACATCCAGAAATACTTCAGCATCCATCTCCACCTCTCATAGTTCAGCTGCAGAAAAAAAAGTGCACTTTTTAAAGATAGAGGCACTGATTAAAATAAATAAATAAATAAATAAAAACATATCTTAATAATGGTGAACTATTTAGATACTACTGACAGACCTGATAGAGAGCTACACAGAAGAGGAACATCATCATGTAGATGATCTTGTACATGACAATGCGTCCCTCAAAGCTTACGAAAAAAAACATTCCTCCACAGATGTAGATCCAGTATTTATTCAACATGGCCATGAGAGTACTGCCCAACACATCCATCATCTCTCTCTGTCCCCCAACCTCCCCCTCCATATATTTTTCTGTAACAAACACACACACTGCATATTACCAAATGGGACATTTTCTCTTATTCAGTATCAGTACCGAGACCAATCATGGTATTATAATGTTTTCAAAGTAGCATTTTTTTTTATGTACTGAGCTAAAAATGATTTTTCTTTTGTTGTTTGAGAAAATCATTTCGATCGAACGCGTAACAGTCTCACCTTGTGAGCTGCTCTCAACCCTGATATCAGACAGCTGGGTCGCATCTCTCTTTCTCTCTCTCCTTTCTGTCAAAGCTTGTCTTAGCAGGAGCCAAAAACTAAGGAGACACAGGATCTACAGTACATACACATGAGGAAAAATATATTTGTTAAAGACATTACATTATAATAATTGTGGTCAGACCAATGCTCTCCAGCTATGCCCACAGTATTAAGTATGATTGATATCCGTATGTAAGCTCTAAGACAACTCAGAGGAACACTAAAATTGACTTGTGATACCCCATAGGATCTGTACAAATCTTTGTCAATGGCCCTATTTGGATAGTCTTACCATAACAGGATGTACTTGGTTCCTGTGTATAAGCCTGTTCCTGGGCAAGAACAGCCAACTTTAAATTCGAGTGCTGGACGCAGGACAGTATAACCTGCCTGCAAGACTGCTTTCATTGTACAGAAAGCCAGTTGTTTTATTATCATTATTATTATGACTATTTTTTTGATTCTTGAAGGTTTCATTCTGTGTGGAGAATATTAACCTTGAAAAATAGGGAACTATTTGATAAGTTTCCTGAACCAGACGAAGTAATAGGGCCTGGATTCTTTAGGGACTAGCAAATTGTTAGGAAATTGAAATGTATACTTAAAACACTGCAACACATTATCTTGTAAGCCCTTCTAGTTGCCATCAGAACATTGCTATACCTTCCATGGATGTAAGCGTAAATAAAATTATTTGTTTATTAATTAATCGATTGATCGATTGATTGATTAATTAATTAGACTGCACGCAAAAAAAGGTTTTTGGCACAACTTAACTTACAACTTAGTAAGCATCTGTGTCTGAACTGGGATTTACCTTTGCACTGAAAATAATGTCCAAACATCATGTCCAAATCACATATTTGCTTCAAAATGTCGAAATTTGTGGTTTTGGTCAATTGTGCAAAAAGGACATTGCAGAATTGTTCTCACCAGCAAAACCTCAGATTGCAAGTCTTAAAAACTGATGTCAATATTGTGGTTCAAAAGTGATGTGAATGATAATAAAGCTTCTATTTAATGTGTACAGTTATTTGTGCACATACAGTACATGTATTCCGATAGCCTAGATATACAAATAGTGTTTTAGGGTGTTTGACACTTACACAATGCTAAACTGGTAGACTATTTAAACATATTTCTTTGCCTCTGAGGTCCAGTAAAAGTAAAGCAAACTTAACATTAGACACACCCAAAAAATGTATAACACACTATATTTGGTATAACGAGCAAATTTGTACTCTAAATATTCTCAGAATTAATTTGTAGTAAATAGATTCAGACACATACAAATAAACACACACACTCTCTCCATTGATGGTTCCTACCTTTGAACCCAGTTCCCTAAAAGGCACCTCCTTCTTGAGAAAAAGGCCCGGCACAGGCTGCAGCGTCTGGAAGCTCCAGATGTACTGCAGCACAATGAGCAGGTCCCCATAAAACACCATAAAGGGAGACGTGATCATAGCGTACTTCCTCCTGTCCCGTACCATCCACAAGGTGCATGACCAGATGAGAAATACAAAGGTCAGCCAGCTCACGTATGTGATACTCCATGCCTATGAGGAGGAGAAGTATGAATGGCTTAATTATAATGAATGCGGCGGGAGCTGGAGGATATTTTAAGTTTGTTATGAAATCTGCCTTATTTTTAGTTTGCAACGGTAATGGCCTTAGGAGGCTTAATTAAACAGGACTCCACCTTCAGCTAAAAACCAAACACTGTACTTCGTATGAACCCACCATCATGGCGATGAGGGCACAGATGTAGCTCTGCTTCATAACAAAGCGAAAGATCTTGACCACGGCGTTCACTCTGATGATCCTCTCAGGTGAACCTGGGACTCCTGAGAGCACAGGGCTGATCTCAAACACACTGGGGTCCATTCTCTCTGCAATCACAGTATAGCAATTTATAAAAATACTTTGTCTGTTAGTACTGAATCTTACAGATGATTTGCATCTTAGGGTTGGGGATATGGCAAAAATATAAAGGGATACTTGGATAAAGTGCCGTTAAATATTAAAGATAAAAAAAGATGTTAAAAAAATTAAAAAATCTAATTTAAATGTTATTTGTCACATACACAGCCATATACAATATGATATGCAGTGAAATGATACAGATGCAGTGAATTATACGACTACCTGTGACCAAAAATTATAAAAAGAAAAAAGAAAGAAAAAAAGCAAAAAAAGAAAAGAAAATAGAGTATTATTAAACACCGATATGTTTG
This sequence comes from Leiocassis micropogon, assembly GCA_028565275.1. NCBI lineage: Eukaryota > Metazoa > Chordata > Actinopteri > Siluriformes > Bagridae > Leiocassis > Leiocassis micropogon. The sequence goes on from JAOVVA010000048.1 coordinate 11,043,115, forward strand.
TTTAGTTGTTACAGTAAGTAGATGTACCTTAAAGGTAACGCAGATAACGCAAATCATTGTCAGAAGGCTACAAGATTTTTTTTTTATTAATTCACTAATTCTAAAAGGTTATTGTTTCTATGGAAACATCTTTCCCCCAAATTTATGTTTTAATAATAAATTACTTTAAATGAGTAGTTTTTGTTTGAATAAAAAAAAAAAATTACATCTAACAAATAAGCTAATAAAAAGTATGATTTATAATGATTTTTAAAGAATGAAAGTTGTAGTCCACAAATTATTGTGATTTCATTTCATTATCAGCAAGAAAACACGACAGAAGGGGGGGGGGGGGGTAATGACATCACCCTTTCATTGACTAGGACATATGTTACCATCTTGTCACTGATTATTTTCCTATAACAGCATCCCTCATTGGAGTTTATTGCCTACATTATGTAATACCATGGCTTTACTGTATAGCTTATCCAGATGTTAAAAAGTACATGTTTAAACTTGTGAATTTGCACCTCTATGTCTGTCTGCATCGACTCTACAACACGACTAACCTTCGCCCGACTCATGCTGGCTTTTGTATTTTGGGGTTGAGTAGAGTTCTGCAGAAACCGGTCCGTTCTCCCGTGGCACAGTCATCAGATCCACGGGGCCTCCGTTGGATGTCACAATCAATACCTGAGAGACAATTCAATATCCATTAATGCATTTCACCTGCTGCATACAACATCATTTTTGCAACATAATACGCACTATATATAGGCCCATACAGTATTGCTGACAGGCCCATAGCTTGTCTATAGTTATATAATTAGTTAAATTTAGTTACAGTGCATCATGATGCATACTTTCAAATCTAATTTATGAACTTGGAAAAAAATAAGATGCCACTAAGCACCAGGTACAAAAAAACAAAACACAAAAAAAAACACTAGTTTACAGTGGCTTCATGATGAAACGCTATGTATTTTATTGGTGTGTTTCATGATGACTGTAGTACTTTATGATATTAGTGATTAATGTAAACCCTTAATCTCATACTGTATACTGTACATTCATCTTCTGTAACCACTTTATCCTGGTCAGGGACACAAAGAATCTGAGGCTTATCATGGGAACACTGGGTATGAGGTGGGAATACATGCTGGGTGGTGGAACCCCAGTCAAACTAAGGGCACTCCCACCATGAAGCTAATATAAAAATTATATCAAATCTCTATATTCAAATATATAGTATATATTGCATGTCTCCAGTAAATTCACACAGAATACCTATAACTCTATAACCTACACTATATAGCTTTACTTACATCGACTACTTTTCTAATACTGATACTAATTATTTTACTCTCATGACATCATTTATATTGCGTATATTGAGATAAGGCAAACAATTTTCTGCAGATAAATGAGAACAAATCAGAATTCCATTCATTACAGTTACTGTAAAATGCAGCTGTAAGATTATCCACCAGAACCAAGGGGGAAAAAAATACATCACCTTGGTTTTGTTTTCTTTGCACTGGCTCTGTGTCCTTTACAAGAATCAGTTGAAAGTTTTACTGTTTGTTTTTACAATTTTTAGCCATGTGTCTTGGACCTACTGGTACTACTCCGATCCCAGGTCTCTGCGGGTTTCAGATCGTTTACCATTGGCTGTTTCACAATTTCATCTGAAGCCTAAGGGTGTCTGTGCCATTGCATTGTATTCACATGCAAAATCAACACACTTTTAGCATTTTAATCTGTTGATGGTTTTGTCATATATTAACATTTATCAAATAATTTATCAGGAACACTATACTAATATTAGGTAGGGCCGTCCTTGGCTCTCAAAACTGCCTTGGCATGGGTTAGAAGATGGCTAGATTCTGGCCATGAAGGTATGCACATGGTCAGCAACAATACTCAAATAGGTGGTGGCATTCATGCAATAATTGACTGGTATTAATGGTACCCTGAGGGCCCAGACCATTACACCACCTCCAACAGCCTGGATTGTTGACACCAGGCAGGTGGGGTCTGACGATCCATTCTAGCTCTGATCCTATCATCTGTGTGCCTTGGCAGAAATTGAGGTTCAGCAAACGAGGATAAATTTTTCTAGGCTTCAACTGTTCAATTTGAGTGGGCCGGTGCCCACTGCAGTTTCAGCTTCAGCCTTTCTGTTCTCGGCTGGTAGGAGTGGAACCTGGCATGGTCGTCTGCTGTTGTAGCCTGTTGTCTGCCTTAAGGTTTGACATGTTGTGCATTTTGAGTGGTTATCTGAGTAGCCTTTCTGTCAGCTTGATTTTGTTTCTTTTTGTACCATTCTGAGTAAACTTTAGAGAACTGTTGTGTGTAAGTTTCACTGGAGATCGGATAGCCGCCAAGTTATTTGTGAAGCACAGTGCCAGTTAAACCATAATTATAATCCTGATTTTCAAACCGTGCCATTCTTTGGTGCTATTACAAATGGTGAATTGTCATAAGAGATGTGCTTATATGTATATTTAATGTATGTCACAAGAAATAGTAAATATCCATTCTACTGTACCTTTCTCTCATCTGGAAGATAGCGTGCCATCCTCCACATATGTCTTTTTTTCTCTGCTGTCTGGTCAAGCTGAGTGCTTGCAGGAGTCTGCTCTTCAATCTCCTCTGCTACTTTAACCTCCTCCTCTTTCTCTTTTACCTGCTGTATGAGCAATAGGGAACATAATAGCTTAATAGGATTAAATCCTTAATTGCAAATAAATTAGGAAATCTAAAGTACAAAGAACAAAGGTCGAGAAATAAAAAGAATGATCAGAAATGGAAAACCAACAATTGAGTTAGATGATTATGATGAATAATATTTTACATTAATTAATGTATTGTCACTGCATCAATTAATTTCCGATTAATGATCCCATTAAACCCTTAGTATCAGACAGCTTGTTTGGAGCCTGACCGTGTCCACTGGTTCTTGCAGCCACAGGCGGATGAGGGTGGCCAGGGTGTAGTACAGCACCAGGAGCATGATGGGATTGACAAAGTGGTGCCAGCCGAGCTCAGGATTCACCTTAAACATCCAGGTGTGGGCGCAGTCACTCAGCACCACCGGAGAAATGCCAAACAGACTGAAATACAAAGTGAACGTTTTTTACATTAGAGTGTTGGTTGAAAAATATCACAATCTGCATTTTTTTTTCGTATAAACAGTTCATTGTATTAACAAAACTCATTGTGTACTTCAACACTTATGTGAAACCACCACTATCTCACAAATATTCATTACTGCAACTTCACGTATGGAACTCTACAGCACCGTCTGCTCAGTCCTTGGGCTGTTAAGCCATACCAGATCTTTCTGGTTTTCTTCAACATATAAACTTAAAATTTCTTTACTGGTGTTTTTTCGATCTTTAAATGACCAGAAGTGCCAAAGAACCACAACAAAAGACAAATAAAGACAAACGAAGGCAGATTTGCTAAAATAGAAATGCAGCCAAAGAGAACAATACAGACAAGCTCTCCATCACTTGTTCAGTTTTATTTGTTACCAGTCTTATGAAATAAAAAAAACAACACAATGAGGAATAATGTTTAAATTGCGGGATGAGTTACATGCGGGACAGAGAACATCTGCTGCTCATTTGCCTGCGTGTGGCTTTTAGATTCGAATTCATGCTGTATGCTATAAGATAGAATTTGAAGCAAAGACATTTTTTGGATCTTTAAAAGCAAATGGACATCATCCATGACTCCTGTCACCATTATTTATTTTTTTGGCGATTCAGAGAACTAATGAAATCTCTTCATTTGGTTTGAACCCATCCTCAAGAGGAAAGAGTTGTTTAAACCCATTTCCATGTCAGATATACAGGAGGCTTCCAGAGAGACCAAAAGTGGGAATAATTAATTCCATTTGTTAGGGATGTGTATTCGTGCGCTCCACAACAAAGGCCTCAAGCGGCTTCAAACATGGTGGTTTTGTAATTAGCAATTTTTCTGCCCTTAGTTGCTCATTATTGCATTTTGGGCTAAACTGAAACGGGTGCACAATGTCCTCTCCAAGGGTTCTTAAATTGAAGTATTCTGAGTCCATGTCCTATTTGTATTTGCATGAGAATTGTAATATTTTTTTACAATAGCTTATTTTAACTACTGAACTGCACTTGTCCATCAAGGGTACACTTTTGTGCTTTTGTTTTCACTTTCCTCCATTTTCTCCCTAAATTAGTCTTGGACAAATACCATCTAGCAACCAGGGCTCCCCTGTCACACAACGACCACCAAGCAGGAGAGTGAAGCCTAACACATGGTCGCTTTAAGACATGTGAAGCCAGCCAAATACGTCATTTCAAATTGCTGTTATTTTGTCAGTGCAATTCAGCTGGAGAAAAGCACAATCGGCCCTCTTCTGCATACATGATCTCATAGATGCCTGTTGTTGGCCAATGTCACTTTGATTGACAGAGCACAACCAGTTTTACATTTACATTTACAGAACTTGTCAGCCCATATGCAGAGCGACTTACTTTTTATCTCATTTTAGACCCTCTGATCACGTAAAGGTTAAGGGCCTCAGGCAAGGGCCCAACAGTGGCAAGTTGGTGGTGTGGTGGTTTGAACCTGGGACCTTCCAATCAATAGTCCAACGCCTTAACCACTGACCTCCCCTGCCTAAATGGAGGACTACCTTGACACTACGGTTGTGATGGCACCACCACAGGTTAGTGTTATACTCTGAGAGTGTATTAACGTGAGGTGCAGCTTAATTTAGATAAAAAAAAATTCTTTTAAAATCTTATATTAAATATTTCATGATTTCTTTAAAACATTTAACTGTCTTTGCACAGTCCCTACTTCTTTATTGTACGTCCAAATTTTCCTGTGTATCTACTGTACATTATTTTCTTTGTTTAACCAGATTTACCACACAAATTCCCTGAACCTCATTCTGTGGCTTACACACATGCACAATATCTGCCTTTTATGATGTCTTTGATTGTGTATGAAGTTTCAGGCACTGCCTTCTGTGCTAGATTGAGAGAATGAAGTGATAATGTTTAACACATTGAAGTTTCGCTTTTCCCGGAGGTCAAAACGTCTGTGTTTATTTGTGCTGGTTAGTCCTGGTGTAATTCTTCATTTTGTAATCTTGGTTAACAGCTCCCAAATTAACAGAAAAAAAAAAAAAAAGACTTCAAACGCAGAGCAAATTCGGGATGGATGGAGAGATGATGTATAGAGCTTGTCAGCTCCAGGTTTGGGAGACATTTGCAAAGCGTTTATGACACAGCAGTTACACAATTAGGCCACCACTAATAAGGACTGAGAAAAAACTAAGCTGCGTCTGCTCTGAGAAATATTATACCGTACACACCCTGCATAATGCCTGCTCCACCATACTCAACCACAGAGTTACTTTGATTAAGACCTAATTTAGAACAATTGCATCTACTTAACTCATACAGGATTTAGTCTTTTTTTGCTCTCCCATTTTCTGTCGTTCTTTCTTCACTCTGTGCAGCGATTTGTGCCGAATTCCCTGAAACCAGCTGTGTAATTTCAGCAGAGGCCAAGAGGCATCCTGCCGTAATGAGAACCACCTGGACCTTCGCAGGCTGTCGCTCCCACTTCCCCTTCTCTTAGTGTGAGTTTCTAAGTAAGTTTTTAGCATTATCTATGGAATAGTACACAACTATACAGAAAGGCAAGCTCAAATGCACACAGTAAAGTGACTCCGGTTTCTGGATATTTATACTGTATGGAAAGAACGGGGCATAAGTAAGGCAAGCTTTTAAAAAGCAGGCTATAAAGGGCAGTTGTGATTTTAAAAAGTAATAACAAAAAAAAAAAAGATCTGGTTGGATTTATGTTTCAGTTATGACTTCAAGATAAAGGTCAGATATGTATCAAGAAGATTTAAAAATATCTGATTTTACTGCCTTTCCGAGAACAGAACAGTTTCTATCAGATCTTTCCTGAGTTTCTTTTTTTGCCTGTTACACTTACAGTACTGTATGAGTTACATACTGTATGATTATAATAAGCTTTTAGCTTTTGAACTATTAGCTTATTATTAAAATATTAAAATGTGCTTAATGTAGACCCAGCACCACTTGTGTTTCAGCTTTTATTGATTTTGTTTATTTAATAATATACTGTATATTTGGGAAGTATTTCAAACTGTTATGGGAACATTCCTATTTCAGTTAATAAAGTCATGCATGCACCAAATTGTGCCTCTGAGTATGATATTTTTTGGCGGCACGGTGGCTTAGTGGTTAGCAATGTCCAGGGTCCAGGTTCGATTCCCTCTTTGGGTCTGTGTGCATACAGTTTGCATGTCCTCCACAAGCTTGGGGGGTTTCCTCCCACAGTCCAAAGACATGCAGATATTAGGGTGATTGGCGTTCCCAAATTGGCCGTATTGTGTGAATGAGCATGTAAATGTGAGGTCCTACCACGGTTGTAATAATGGGAATGAATACAATGGTCACCAATGGCCTCCACAGTCCCTAGATGGACAACAGAGGTCTCTAGATGGATACAACTTCTGTGTAAGCAGTTTAACCCTTTTTTTTTTAATAATCAGTCATTGCCAATGCTGTGTGGCTGCCACAGATCCCTGCTACTTGAGGTTTAAGGGTTAAACAAGTTAATGAAATTTTCCCCTTCATATACGATGATCCCCTCTCCAGCTTCTTGCTCAGCTCTGCTGTTCCCTGGCAGGGTGGGGCTCAGCAGTAACTCGTTTATATAGAACTAAAACTGTATTTCTCCTAGAGCATTACCAGATACATTTTAGAAAATCTGTGAGGTCTATATTAACATGTTAATGAAATACTAAAATATGGAACCTTTAAACTTCAAACTAAGCTTCTGAGTCAAATGATAAACGCAAAATTGTGACACAAATTAGAGAAACAACACAATACAGTACATTTCACAATACACACACACACACACACTCACACATATATATATATATATATATGGACAAAATGATATAAAACCAGTAAGATTTCTCTTATATCAGTCTCACTCAAAGACTTAATATTAAAGATTCCAATGGTTGTGGTTTTGGATTTGTATTATATACAGTAATAGGCACATATTTTGAAGGGTTATCAATGGAATTCAACAAATGCCTTTAAGCCAACTTTATCTCGTGGACTACATTATTTGCCTAAACACACTGAGCTACCACTGTGGCGAATGGTTTAAAAAAAGTTTTCAAACTTTTTATTTTTTTTTACCATTATGACAATATGACTTTCACTCTTCATTCCATCTTAAGAGGTAGAAACCAGTGCTTTGTCGCTGTGCATGCCTTATGACTCTTATTATTTCAAATGGGGACACTTTATAACAGTCTGGGAATTTGTTGGGATATTTTAATACTCTGTGTTAAATGATCATCTTAAAAGGCATCAACATGATTGTTTTTGACAATCACTAATATCCCTTGCACGCATTAGAAAGAGATTAGTTTACAAAGAGGAACCTAAATGATGGAATATTCCCTTAATACTCTCCTCCCATGCTTGGTCCTCAGTGTTTTTCCACTAGACATTCTCAGTACAGTTACAGTACCACACCCACTTCTCTCCCCATTCACGTCTCAGCAGTTTCAACCAGGCCAAAGAATTTCACAGATGAAAGATGGCATGCTAGTCCAGCCTGTGCAGCTGTCAAACACATTGTTACCTAGCTGATTTAGAGACTTTATTCTGCCTTTAATCAAGGGGCAGAGAGCTTACTGACAGCAGATGGGTGCACAATCTTTCAGCGTGGAATGAGACTAAACACTATAAACACTGAAAAGTAAAGAAATATGCAGTCAAACTGATTGACGAGAAATGATCATTTAACAACGTATTAAACCATGATTTCATTGCTTACGTATAATCTAATAGTCATAATTATATAGTGTAAGTGTGATTGATTCATGGAACCCAATTACTTTATGTTACTTATATATCTAACGAGGATGTTTGTTCTGATAGAATGACCATAGTAACAGAATAACTTAATTAGCCCATGGTGGCATGATAGCGCCATAGGTAATGTTGTCGCCTCACAGTGCAGATTCAATCAAATGAATGCATCTCAGTTCATTCAAATGCATCTTTCAGAATTCATTCTCAGATTTTTTATTTCATATCATGATCCAGTTTTGTCTAAAGCTGTAATCTCACTGGTCACGCTGTCAATACAGGTCACATGTGAGCGCCTCATGCTGGAACAGTTAGTTAGTGTGCAGCTGAAAAGCCTTTAAAACTGCAAAAAAAACTGCAAGCATGACCAAAAAAACAGACCATCAACCTTGAGATATTTAACGGACTTTGTTTTACACCAGCTCTGCTCTCTATAATCAAATCGAATTTGTCATACAGCATTTCGAAATCCAAACCATATGAAAAGGTTTAGCCAAATATGGACCATTATGGACCACTGGTAAATATGTTACCAGTTTACCTCTGAATGCTACAATAAACACCTCAGTGTATATATATATATGCAATGCCGGTGGTCTGACCTGGCATAACGATCTCCAGGAGGAACGACTTCCTGGAAGAACTGCAACTGGTAGAGGTAGAGGATGATGAGATGTCCCGCGCTGAAGATCGCCATCAGCACGCAAAGGCAACTAAATAGCAGAGTGTCGAACGAGCGGCAGAAAGACCACCACGTGCACAAGCCCAGGAAGGTAAAGAAGTACACGGAAGAGGTGAGGGAGGGCAACATGATGCCTGCAAGACAAAACAGAGCACAATAAAGCTTTGACTGACAATACATTTTATGTTAAAACATTCATAGGAACAGTTATTCACTTATCAACAAGGTGTAATATTAACTGAATCTCTTGGTAAGCTGATTAGATATTTGCTTGCATAAACAAATATACAGGGGTTTCTAATAAATTGGTCAATGCGTGTACACCATTGATGAAAAAGAGTTGTTTATAGTTTTAGTTGTTTATAGATAAACTGTAAATGTAGATTAAAAAAAACACTCCTTTAATTTGTTTAGTGGGAAATTCAATTAAAAAAATTTGTCCCTTGACCATTCCTTAAATATGTCGTTTTAATGATGTACACAAGGCAATCTTCAGGTATATGTACCTGTAAGGCCCAGTAATATGGTTACAACTACTTTCCCTGCAGTCGCAATCAGATTTCCAATGACTTCTTTTAGTCTGGATGCCACTTCCGCAATCTGCCGCAGGATCTTCATCTTGGTGCTTTCCTCCTCCTCTTCCTCAAGCTCTAACCCCTCCAGCTCTTCTTGCCCTGCTTCAAACTCCTCATCAAGTGGTTCACAGTCTTCATCTCCCAACTCTAAGTCTTCCTCCATGTGCAACTCCGGCTCCAGCTCGAACTTTTCGTTTTTCTCCACCTCCTCCTCTTCCTCATCCTCTTCTTCTTCCTCCTCCTCTTCCTCTTCTTCGTCATCCTGCTCCTATGCAGAGGTGATAGGAAAGAGCTAAGAAGACATTCATTTACAGTGCAAAATATTTGTCTGTACTTAAATATGTAAACTTAAAACAAAAACAACATATTTATAAAAGACTCGTCAGTCTGATTTTTAGGACTTACAGACCTTAAATGCATTAAACAATAAACAAGAACTACAAATAAACATATCAGTGAAAAATAAAATTATACTACATTGCTGTTTAATTCTTGAATATGATCCATAACCATAATAATCCACAATACAACCAGACTTGTATGGCGAATGCTCTAAATGATCAGTGAAGCTTTCTGTGAGGAGATGTTTATTTAGTGTTTTGGGAAGGAGTCTCCACTTTTAGTGCTTGGTAACTAACAGAGACACTGCTTTAAGTTTAAATCTAGTGAAATGGGAATATCTTTATGTAAGAAAAATTTTCAGTTTTTCAACAACAAGCTGTGTTTGGTTTCTTTTCTAATTTCCAGAGAAAAAGAGAGAGAGAGAGAAGGAAGGCTGGTGAGGAAATAACTAATACATATATTCAATTATTTGTCACATTTTACAGCACAGTGGAATTATTTTTTTGCCTATCCCAGTTAGGAAACTGGGGTCAGAGCGCAGAGTCAGCCAGCTTACAGCACCCCCGGAGCAGATACAGGCCTTGCTCAAGGGCTCAACAGTGGCAACTTGGCAGTGCTGGGGCTTGAACCCCCAACCTTCTGATCAGTAACCCACAGACTTACCATTTGAGCCACCACTGCCCAGGTATATCTGATATAACTTAAGTGATATTTTAGGATTTTCTAGAATTTTTCACTAATGTATATAATGTGATGTTCAAACTCAAGTTCACGTAAAAGCTTTTATTGTCATTTCAGCCATATACAGTTTAGTATACAGTGAAACGAAACAACATTCCCCCAGAACCAAGGTACTACATACAACATAAATTAACAACATAAATTATCAAAACTAACTAGCTAACTAAGAAACCTAATTAGCTGACTCGCTGAGACAAGGCAGATTGACATTTTCTAAATTAACAGAAAACTATCTAAGTTCTATACAAAAGAGACAACATAAAGTGCACGGGCTAATGTGCAAACAAGAGCGACAAAGTTACAACGCGACAACACGACACATTTCAATACTTTGTGTTGATGAGGTAATGAGTTGTGGTAGTGGGAGGAGAAACAGGAAACACGGTAAACAGGAAAATATAATTGTAAAATATATTGTTTAATATATCCGAAAAATTCTTAGTGATGCAATACTGATGTGGTAAAAGAGAAATTAAACACTTCAATATGTGCTGTTAGAGGACAATAATCCATTTCAAGGTGGTAAAAGTACTGTATGTGTTGAGTTGCAGCACACCACCTGATTGATTATTTTCCTCTAAAAACACACCTCATTGTGTTTATTTCTTATTTAATAGTAAATATCCTTATAACTAAATCAAGTAATTATATGCAGTGATTACAGAACTAGTACATTAAAGACTGAGTGGTATTTGTGGTTTCATTCTAAAAATGATAGGAGTAAATATTGCCTAATACCAAAGTAAATACTTCATATGGGAGCAGAATAGGATGAGTGTATCTGTGCTAAAGGCTCAATAATTAATCAATGAGGTGTTGGATCTGGTTTCAGCATTATGGACATTATGTCAAACTGTCCACAGGGAACCTCATTTACTTTAAACGACTGTAGAGTTAAAAAACTTATGTCTAAGATATTTCTGTGAAAAGGCGAAAACGTTTTGTACATATAGGGTAAAAGCAAAAAAAAAAAAAAAGAAGAAGAAGAAATACTGCACAAAGTAAAGCATATGTAGAACGTAACTACTGTACCTTATCTTATATAAACAATTTTTTGTTTAGCTTGATGGTAGTCTTAGATCTTGACCTTCTTTTACTACTATACTATGTTTTGACTGAAATTAAACTTTAAGTAAAAAATTTTAATATAGAAAATATTCTATAATATTCTATTAATATAAAAAAGTCCAAAATGTTATACAAATTAAACGTAGAAAAGTGCTTTATAGAAGTTAAACATAAATCTACATACAGATATCTTTAATGACAATGTCTATTGTTAAACCGATATACAAATAAAATTAATTTAAACTGACAAGGATTGCAAAAATCCAATTATAATAGGAGACAAATACAAAATGCCAGTATGGGTTAACACTATAAAGAGGTCAAACAAGAAGAAGAAAAGATTCCAGGGCCTGATCAATCTAATCTAAGGCAAATCTAATCTCCTTGAGTGGCTTCAGTATACCAAAGTGACTCCAGTCCAGTTGTACAAAGCACGGCTGATTTAATCAGAACAGACTATAACTGAATACAACTCCGTTCAGACTGTCAGAGTCCTGTTACAAAAAAAAATAAGGCATTAAACAGATGCTAATGTTCTGCATGAGAAAGAGGTTTTAATTTTGCATGCATAAAATTTAAAATGAGATTTTAAGCATATACACCTACTTTGAGAAAGCAATGATTTATAGAGCAAAAAGTGGCCTCTGAAGTTTCTGGAGTCTGAGAATAAGTGAACGATTTTCCAAATTTCATTAGTGATACATTAAGATTTACACATGATCTCAATTTAAAAGTTTCTACAAGCATTTCCTCCAAATGTCATTCTCAGGCAGTGTGCGTAATAGTGTTACGTTAATAGTGCCACATTCTTTCTGGTAACTGTGGTAGAGTAACGCTTTTTAAATGTATTACAACCTTCTTCAGTTTGTAAACACATATTGCATATTGACCAAACTGCCATAAAGCTCAAGTGGACCAATGAAAAGTATCTTAGAGATGCGAGGCAAAAATCCCCAGCGTCTCTGACCCCACCGTATTTATCATACCACACTGGTGAATGAAATCTCTGTGCAACAGCATTAGGTAGTTATCTAGATGGGCAAAGTTATATAAACAAACCTTTTTTTTACATGGCTGAGCAAAAGGAACAAAAATCCCTCTATAATCTGCTCAAACGCAAACCACTGAGCATCCTAATTGATTAAATGAGATGCATTTGGTGAATTTGGCAGGGTTTGTGCAGCCTGTGTCTAGCATGGAGAGGGATATGAGTTGTGCCATTCATCAGAGTGAAGGACTAAGGAGTTTCATCTCACATACTGAGCCTTATCTCCTAAAAAAATTCCTACGGATTTAAACGAGTAGAGATGATGAAGTGAAGTGATTTTACTCTATTCCACATGAAGCCTAAATGAAAACTGTATAACTTCCAAAGTGCAAACCGTGAGACCATTTGAAAAGTTCTCCATTTCATCACAAATTTCATTACTTATGGACAATACAAGATCAAATAATTGTTCAAAGACTGCTTTCACAAGAAAATTTTAGAATCAAAAACAGGAAGCACGATTGTATGTGTTCTAGGCTTGTCATAAACATTTTTTTGGGTCACATTTGAAATGTATTTTGTGCAATCTAATCAAATAAACGTGCATGCACAAACACGCAATCATTTTGGAACGTTCCCCAAGAAACTTTGTACAAACTCTCACCTAATTTCCTTATAAAACAGCACCACTGTGTATGTGAGAATTGAAGGGAAACAATCCTAATGGAGAAAACATTGCTAAGAAATGAGAATGGGATCATCGTTGATGGATAATACATTAACATGTAATTGTACAAATAAAAAAATGTGTTAATGGTCCCGCTGAAATATCCCTTCAAATAATGCATTCTTCATACCTGAAACTTTCTTGTTTAACTCCTTTTCCAAGCACACTGTCTCAGTGTCTATGTAAATAAGCTATTGAAAGCAGAAAGCATAAAAAAAGCCCAGAAAGCAGAGCTGAGCTGTGCTGGACGGGGCTGATCATCATTATTATATCAGCAACACCACAAAATACTTTCCTAATTATCTAATGTTTCTTAATTGAAAACACCTAATTAAATATGAATTGTGTATGCTGTCCATGGTGCTGAAATTAAGTAAACAAATAATCAAAATCACTATTAATACACAATTTACAGGAAAACGAGACATTTCTGTTATGCACATACATACAAAAAAACATGGAGCTACAGTCCACTATAGGCTAAAACGTAAAAATTGTAATAGCGTGTGATGGTGTTTGTGTGTGTGTTGTGATAAATATCAATGACCTCCGACAGTCTGACAGCATTAAGGAACTAAGAAGAAGAGAAAAAAAAAGAGGACAATTGAAAAAAGGAAGCAGACAGTGAAAAAGAGTGAAAGAGTAGGAAAGAGAAAAAGAAAGACAAAGAGGTGAAGGATGGTAATTTAAGCACCGTCGCTGTCACCGAAAACACATCAGCTAACACATTCCAGATGTGGCCTCATTTCCACTCCCCCCAACACCATTCATTTACACACCTACACAAACACACAAAGAGTAAAAGACTGGAATGCATTCATTGTTAACAGCAGTGAAACGACGAGGACTTGTAGCTGCACTGCACACGTAGATTAGTGTGGCTACAGTATATAAATATTGTACCAGGATTAATGTTGCATTCACCAAAATACCCTCAATACCCAAGTTTATACAGCACCCACTTCACTGGAAGGATGTCATGATTTTGCACTAAACCAGTTATTCAGCATCATCTAGAGATATTCTATACTCCCTCATGACAAAGTGTGAATTCACATTCATATCCACACTAATTCCAGTCTTTTTTATATTAAAGCAAAATATACTGCACAGTTTTAGTAAACTAACAATTTTCTCATAGAACATCATAAATTTGTGCATTTCTGACCTAATTTATACAGTAAAAGCCAAATTGGCTGCTTGAGACTCCTGCTGCCAAGTCACACATTTGTAAGTAATAACAGTGAATGGCCATGTAATAATAAGACAATGCACACTTTCATGTAAAACACTTTTTTAATAGAAAACAGCTATGTATAAAAACTCTCTCTCTGCACATTTAATCATGCACAGATGTGCGACATAAATGCAGAACCTTAGAAGTCATAGACACCCAACTTGTTTATGATCTATAATTATATATAATTTTAGACGTATAGTCAGCAGAGAAGAGCAAATGCGCAGATATTAATCATTTATTAAAAAAAAAAGTTACAGGAATGTCTATCTTTCAGTAAGTAAGATATTATGCAATAGAGCTTTTGATTCTGAAAAAAAAAATCATCATTGTTTTTTTAGATATGTGAAAAGAGCTGAAAATGGAAAAGTGCAAAATACTTTGAAAAACCAACCTGCCAATGTCGGTTAAACGGTGTACCCCAAAGAATTGATGAAATTTTAATGGCAAAGCGAGTCCCACCAAATATTGAATAGATTTAGTCACTATTTACTGCTATGATCATTTTTTGGAAACTGTGTTTACTTGTCTTTAAATGCCTTTTTAAGCATTCTGTATGTGCATTCACTTGGCCTATTACGATTATTTTAAAATGATCAGCATAACTAAAAAGCCATGTCAATTAAGCCATGCAAGACAGTTTACAGTTTACTGGTGGTGCTCATTAAAACATTCCTCAAAGTCATGTAAAATTTACTATCACAGCCTGTTTATAAAACTATTGTACTTCAGCTCACTACCATTATTATTAGTCTGATCCACAAGGTGAACAGCTGAAAGTTAGAAAAAGACAAAATTCCTCAAATGTAGCCTCAATGTTTGCTGTCAGGAGTGAAACCTGTCTGTTTGTATTGTACATTCTAAAATTTGAGTTACTATAGACTTCCTGTCAACATGAACCAGTCTGAACATTCTTCTTTGATCTCTCTCTACCAAGGATTTTGCGATTTTTCTAAACGTTAACTAAAGCTCTTCACATGTCTGTATTTGCATGATTTTATGCATTTTGCTGCTGGCCCAGGATTGGATAATTAAAAAGGATAAATGATAAGGCTACAAGCATTCCAAATATGGCTATTAATATTCCTGTTAGAGGAGTTAAGGAGGAGTTAAGGCTCAGGAGTTCAAGCCCCAGCTCTGCCAAGCTGCCACTGCTGGGCCCCTGAACAAGGCCCTTGACTCTGTCTGCTACCGTATCATACCTGACTCCAGCTTGCTAAAATGCTGGAATATACAGAGAAAATAATTTCGATGTGCTGTAATGTATTAGTGACAAGTAAAAACATTTCTTTCTATGTGTACGCTGGGCAAAGATATATTTTTGAACAGAAACACTGTGTGACTGCAATGTACAGTACTGTGAAAAAGCCTTGAGCCTCCCTCATTTCTTCATATTCTGCTTCCAAAGAGCCTCTTGTATTTTTGTTATTGCTGTCTTGAGGAATAGTTCTCTAGACTTCCTGAAGGACCTTTTTAGCTCTCATTTTTGGCAAGTTTCAGTCTCTCATTTTCAGTCCAGTAAGTGTATCTGACCAGGTTCAAGGGAATTCATGTTTTGTTTGTTTGTTAAGCCACACAGTGGCCTATGAATCATTCAAGCATAAAAACATCTTAAAATGTAGGCCATGAACCAGTGAGAAACAGGTGCAGATGATGACAGATGATCAGGCCGGTGATTAGTATACTGGTGTTGTTGAACGCTGAGTGGTTGGAACAGATAAGAGGGGAAATGAGGTTGCTGCCAAGGTTGTGCTGTAACATTTACAACCAATGTTTAAGCTGTATCTTAAAACCTTTTGAAACCTGTCACAGTAAAACAATTGGTCCAATTTGTTTAATTTAATGTATCTAACATAATATGAAGAAATGATGGGTGGCATAGAACATTTGTACAGTACTGTATATTAGCATAAATGCCAGGTTACACATTTCTACTGCCATCCAAATACCCATTTGACCAGCACCACAATCATCCAAAACAAAATTAACATGTGGAGTGCCACCAGGAACTGAAGCACTGATCTGCGTTTCTTGACAGACATTAGGCCAAAGAAAGATGCTAAGTGGCTTCATAGACATAAGACCATGGTTATTATTGAGCACGTATTTCCTCTCTAACACAAACAGCCCATCAGTCTGCAGGCTCCACCTGTCCATTTCCCTTCTGAGTCCACATCCATCAGTCCTCCTGTCAAACAGGCCATTTACCTGAATAAATACTGCTCTGATTGCAAAACAAGACGTGGCAGAGGGGAATCATCAAAAATAAACAGATTCTATGCCAAGCAGAAGAGGAATTAGGCCAGGGCAGTGACGCCAGGACAAACACGAACAGGACTGGCAGTCCTCAAGAAACCAAGGCTAGTCAAAAAAGGACAAGAGAAGCATAGGGGTTTTTTTTTTTTCATGTATATACAGGATATTTTAGGATGTTTGTGTGATAGTGTGATTTTATATTACAGCACGGTTGAATTCCCATGTATAACTGGTCAGAAAGTCTTAATTAATTTTCTATAACAGCAGATCTGACAATATAGCCAGCTCTAATTCAAAGGGATTAATGCATACGCAATATAATTTAAAATTAAAGTAATCAGACATTAAAAATGTGTTATTTTAACAATTTAAATATGTTGATATGTTCAAGTTGTCCACAAGGAAATGTGTATGCATTTAACCTTTATGGGAGAAACACTACTTGACAGTCAAGAGTAAAGCTGCAACTTTAGGGTTTCCTGACAAGAGAAAACATTTCTGAAGTGCACTTCCTGATTTTTCTATAACAAGACAAGTTGTCTTTTTCGTCTCATTACCTTAAAAGGATGGTTAAGAGAACAACTGTTTATAGCTGCTATAAGTGATAACAGCAACTATTTTCTCTCACAGACCTTTCCACAATATCAAAACATCTATAAAAAGTTGAAATGTAAATGTCGTTCACTAATAAAAAAAAACAAAAATATAATCCCTGGAAAATTACTATGATGTAAAGGCAATGATGATTATTTTCTTAAACCAGCACGTACTGTACTTACTCACTCACTTATCGTCTATACCGCTTTATCCTGTACTCAGGGTCACGGAGACCTGGAGCCATCCAGGAGGCTTAGGCCACGAGGCAGGGTACACCCTGGACAGGGTGCCAATCCATCGTAGGGCACAAACACATACTCACACACTACGGGCAATTTGGGAACACCAATTAGCCTAACCTGCATATCTTTGGGCTGTGGGAGGAAACTGGAAAAACCGGAGTACCCGGAGGAATCCCACCAAGCACAGGAAGAAGATGCAAACTCCATGCACACAGAGACGGGAATCGAGTCTGGCCTGGAATCAACCCAGACCCTGGAGGTGCAAGGTGACAGTGCTAACCACTACACCACCGACCAGCACTTCCTGTTACTCTTTATTCTTTACATACTTAAACATATCTCTATAAAGTTTGGACAAAGTTGTAAAGCCTAAAATTGAAATCTGAATGTAATTTAAAACAATACAGTTTTACTAGAAAAATAGCATTTCTATAAATTCTCTAGGGCAAAAAAATATATATTTTATTTTAGTTTTTTTTTTTTATGCTTTTGAGATTCCATATATGTTTTCTCTAATCAGGGTGATGTTTAGATTTCCCATTCTCTCTCCACAAACATGATGAAATAATGTCCATTATGTTATGTCATATAAGTAAAACGGCAGATCACAAGGCAGTACCACTATTATGATAGAAACCGGAGAATGTAAAAAATCAACAAGGGGATCAAGTTCAAAGCTGGCACTCAGTGGAAATCAATGCTGTTTAAATATGGGGGTTCTTATCAAACAAATGAACTGCTTGTGCACGTTATATTGATGGTAAATCTAATCTGTGAAGCAATACAGTAATTCTGACTCATGTTCTAGGAATCTACATGGAATTATATGGATCCTGTTGTTGTCATAAATGTGAAATATAATGAAAAAATATATAAGGAAGGAGGATATTAAAAAGAAACATAAAACAGAATTATAGAACTATATTGATTAATCAGTAATATAATTATTTTCATGTTATCATGTTATGCTTTTCAACTATAGAAATGAAAGGATCACATTCTATAGCCTTTATATTTCCAGGTATATATAATATCTGAGCTATGGATTCCATTATATTAGTCATTTACTTTACTGTCTTTGTTCCATTAAAGCAATCCAAATCGCTGCAAGTTTAAATAGCACGTTTAAATATCATTAATTTTTAGCAAAGAATAAATAAAAATAAACAATAATAATAATAATAATAATAATAATATTCATGCTTGTTCTAAATTAACAAACCCTATAATCTCCTTGATGTATTGTGATGTTTAATGATTTTCACAAGAGCCGTATATACTGTAACTCAAGACATCATGAAAGTCTAGATGCTTAACCAGTAAAAGCATTGAAACAGATTATTATTTGGTTCTCAGTGCCATGTTTTTCCAAAATCCACGAACCCTGCCTGATTAACAGTAAATGGCACAGAGTGGCAAGGTAAGTTCTCAGAGTGTACATAAGTTGCTCCAAAGCAGTGGCCGTCTCTTCATGTACGAGGATTTTTAGACCCAGCATCTCGGGCCCTTTGTGGGTGGGAAAAACAGCAGCCTTGGGAGAGACTGTGTGCTATGAAAATGTCTCTGGTTGGTATTCATCCAGACAGTAATGGTTCACCTTATTATCCTTTTCATAACTGTGGCTTATAATTTATCACCAAGGAGGCCGTTCTATCTTCCTGAAAGGGAGCAGCCCCCCTCAGTAAAAGAGTAAGATGTATTATGGTCCTCTGGTTGTGTGTTCCAAGAAAGTATTAATCAAACAAGATTCATATAGAACAAGGAGAACAGCTTATGTATGAGTAAGGAGTGGGCAAGAGACAATGTACCAGCAGGGAAAATTTGTCCTAGTTATCAATTACATTGCTTTCGAGATTATGGCTGGTCAGTATAAAATCCATCACAAATTTGGGCATAGACTCTAAAGTCCTTCTCTAACACTGTACTAGAGCAATAGACATAATTTGTCAAAAGATAGTCCTTCATTGCTCCAAAATCTCATTCAAGTGGGTTGAGATTTAGTAACTTTAAAGATCAGAGAATAAGATTTGCATCAATTTTACACTCATCAACCCGTTCAGTGAGCTCTCATTGCCTGTATAAGGGGGTAGAGTCCTCTTGGAATATATAACTCTAATAAAAATAAAAACATTTCATTGTAGAATAGACTTACAGTTACATACTATATGGCCAAAAGTATATGGACAACTGAGCAATCACACCCATTAGATCTGTGTGTGCTGTATCTTTAATATTTCCCTTCACTGGAACTAAGAGGCCTAATCCTGTTCCAGTATGACACTGCCCCCGTGAACAAAGTAAGGTCCATGAAGACATGGTTAAACAAGACTGGAGTGACAGCCCTGACCCCAACCCCAGTGAACACCGTTGGTATGAACTGGAACACCAATTATCCACTAGGCCTCCTCAATATCAGTGCCCGACCTCATGTGCTTGTGAGGCTAAATAGGAGGAAATGCCTACAACTTGGTTTGGAAAAAATCCGTCCAGAAGAGCGAAGGCTGTTGTAAGTAGGAGCAACTGAATAATATCTGCCATGTTATTGGAATTGGATGTTCAAAATTTAGGTGTCCCCAAAATTTTAGCCCTATAGTGAACTTCAAAAATAAACCAGAAATATGTATGTATATAAATATGTTTTTTCTTATTGAATGCATTTTCCATCAGTAATCCGGAGCAAGATGCTTCATTGATATACTTGATGATTTGTATGCTCGATAATACTGTAAATGTGTATCTTTTTTCAAAAACAACATAAATCATTTAAAAGCATAGAATCTGGTATAAGTTTACCTGGTTCCCAATGTCAAAGTCAGTGTTATGCTGTAAGATGTCTTTCCCTGGAGGTTTTTCCAGGCTGCGACACAGGAACCATGTAACCAGACCAGCAATGAACATGCCGATATCTGGGATGAAAACACGGATGCCATTTCCTGCATCTGCTCCCCGGACACTGTAAAGACACAAGGAAAGATGTTGGACACCTTGTTCGCAAACCTGAACTAATGGTGTTTATTCTCGTCAGTCTCATATTAATGTACAGATGCAGTTCTTTGGGTTCATACTGATCTATCCATGTGGTTTAGGACTTGTTTCGGGAAGTTTTCATTGCCGATATGCAATTTAAATCAATGTACATAAATGTACATGTTTCATAAATTATCCAGCATTTTCTTATTAAACAACAATATTCTTATTCCTATTCTACACACTCCTATATACTGTATTAAAATCTAAGTATGTGTCCAAGATACTTATGGGCTAATATAACTACAAACCACCCAGCTCAAAGCGCTATAAAATATATAAATTATCTAAAAACACTGTTATTAGAAAAAGCACATTTAAATTTCGCAACTGCTAGTTGAGCCAAATGATCTTGTAAAATATGGTATTTAGAGCAACAATGAGCTGGAGTGCCTCACAATGCACACAAAATTGGTATGAACCACAATAAAGGTCTGTGATTATCAGTGCCCTCGGTTAATGCGCTAGCTCGCCTGGTTCTCATTTCCATGCTCAAGCAAACTACAGCCTTTCGCGGTTAACTCAGCTCAAGTTCCCTGGCTCGAAAGCAAGGCTCCTTCAATCTCCAGATCAGCCTTTCTCCCAGAGTTGTCCTGAAAACTGAAACTCCACTTGTTTCATCCTTGCCTGGTCCAGGAATCACTCAGTCATTTTCAGATCTATAAAAGCTTTACGTTGACAAGGTTCAGTTATATGGAATTAAGAGTTGAAGGTCTTTTGGTAAAATGGACTGCATTGCCACACTGATGGCTGCCTAGAGACCCACAAACTGCACTGACTCAACAATCTGTAACATCATTTCACAATACAGTGGGAGCAAGCTCCATTGTAGCAACGTCTAATGCTAGAATATACTGCAAACAACAGATCTATTCCCAGTCCTTCAGAATTATATATTGCCTGGCCAATAAAAAGTCACACACTCTAAGATTTGTTGCCCCATAACATTGCTGATCCTTGATCTGACCAGCTGAAGCAACCCCAGATCATAACATTGTCTCTAGAGGCAATGGCCACTATGCATGATGGGTGCATCACTTTATCAGCTTCCCTACTTTCCCCGATGCACCTATTATTTAAAGTGACAGTTCAGGAATATCCTTTCAGATTTCAGTAATGTGTTGGAAGGCTTTTAACCCAATTCCAGTCATTTTAAATATCCTAACTTGTTTGCTTTGCTTGATGCTGGCCAAAAGTTTGATCTGGCAAGGCAATGTATCCTGTCATATATTGTTGGTTATATCTTAGTCAATTACTGCACACATGTTCTGATCAATCGCTCCATAAATCACAAACAGCCCAAAAAAGAAAAAACAAAACAGCTCAAATAACAACAAGATAAGGAGCCAAGTGGTCCTTCAGCAGGAACTCATCTTGCACCTTGTTGATGTTGGGTCTCATAAACACTAAACAAATGTTTGGATACACATGCATCTTGCTCCACATGAAATCCGGTTTTCAAAGAGAAACAGCGGTGAACGTACAACCTCTTTGAAGTCTACTATGTTTGCTTAATAAAATTTAATAAGCAACAGACGGTTCTAGTTGATGCGAGCAATTTTGTGATTTGCTTCATCCAGTGCAGCATCTTTCCAAGGGCACCTCGCGGTACCTAAACAGTTTGCATTGCAGCTTAAGACTACCTTTAATCTCAGCATGCTAATAAAGAGAAATGCGTGAGCTGGCAGAATGAAGGTCCTACAGATGGCACTGATTTGGGAATAAGACAGTGTGGTGAATTAACTAGGCAACTTTGGCCTATAAAGGGAATTAAAGGGAGCCGCTATCAAGTTCACAGTGAAAGCGCCAATTTGAAGAGACATCCAGAATATCGTTGGCTCCACACAAAAATCTGTGTTTTGGTGTGCTTTTAAAAGTCGCTGAGTGATTATAATTCTTGCATTTATTCAGAGCGCTGGCATTGAGTTACTCTTTGATGGTTGCGGGTTGGATGCTGGTGGGGGAGTGAACTGTCATTAGCTTGCACCACAGCCTGAAAATCAGCAGGGGATAATGGACAGTCTGGTGGATCTACAGGCCATCGTATTGGCCGACTATACTTCCATCTCCACAGCAGACACAAAAAATAAGTCCAATTAAAAGCTTACATTATTTACATTGTTGCATTAAATCATAAATGAATATTATTGTTTTGTGCGTGTGTATGTTCTCAGACTTAACAATGATTAAAAGCTAAACCTTGAAATGTATTACTAATACTTCACATCAGCTACTTTGGAATTTTAATTTGGAATTTCTAACACCCAAGCAGGGAGTCACGACTGGAACTGCACAATCGAGTGCATACAAACTGAAATCTCAATATGGATCTGTACAAGTATTAAATAGCAAAAGGCTGCAGTTTATTACAGATAATTTATGCGTAGTCAGGAATTTATATAGAGTTTGGCAATGATTTAAGTATTTGCGTGTGTTTTTTTTTTTATGCTCACTCACTCACTCATCTTTATCTTGTATTCAGGGTCGCGGGGACCTGGAGCCTATAACAGGAGGCTTAGGGCACAAGGCAGGGTACACCCTGGACAGGGCGCCAATCCATCACAGGGCACACACACATACTACGGGCAATTTGGGAACGTCAATTAACCATACCTACATGTCTTTGGAATGCGGGAGGAAACCGGAGTACCCGGAGGAAACCCACCAAGCATGGGGAGAACATGCAAACTCCATGAACGCAGAGACGGGAATCGAGCCTGGCCGGGAATCGAACCCGGACCCTGGAGGTGCAAGGCGACAGTGCTAACCACTTAACCACTTAGCCCTTTTCTTTTATACTTTTAAAAATAATAATAAATATAATCGCATTCGATTTTGAATTATTTTTTATCTATTTATTTAAATACCCACACAATATAACATACATCCCAAAAATCAAAGCAATTAATGCAGCAATTATGTTTTTTGTCATGCCCAAAAGTTTGCACACCCCTGTTGACATGCTAGAATGAACTTTCTTGAATAGTTTAGCAGTTTAACAAGACCTAAAACAATAAAGGCTGATTTTAACATAAATAATTTTCCCATACTGTGCATTTCTACCACAAAATAGATTTTATGGCCACTATTATATAATGAAATATTTCCATAAATTGGCCAGAGGTGGCTTAGAAAATACTAGAAAATTCCACAGAAAATGTGTGCACAATAGCAGGTCAACATATTGACGAAGGCAAGTTTGTTACTATGAAATGTAATTTGTAACTAAATTTCCAAGGTCCAGCTGGCTTTCTGGCTGTCGTGTAATCCAATTTCATCTTTCAAAAAGATCTGCAGCGAGAATGTCCTTTCAGCAGCACAGCAATTCTGATACTTTTAAGCAACTATACTGACTTTTTTTTAATGGTAATCTACAAATTAACATGCCATAAAATATTAGAACAGTATCAACAATATGCTGAAAAACTAATATCTCAAGTGTGATTAACTTTCCTAAACTGCTCTAGCCTAGTAAATGTCTGTTGGGCTTTACTTCTACATCGAGCAGCAAATGTATGAAAATAATAAGCATTCCAAATATTTTTTTAAACACCACTCATCCCAGGGAAGAATACTGTACATCTGGACCACACACAGACAAAAACCTGTTCACACAAAAGAGCCATTTCTCAAAAATCAGAGATATTCTACTAATGTAATGCCAGGAGGCATTTGAGAAGCCCACCATGTCGGTGTACTAAAGCTTGTGCCAATCTCTTAGCCACATGGTTACATCTCTTTTAGTTTCGTCTGGGATGCACATCTGCATGCTTTAGAGCCCAAAACTTTGCGGGCTAAAGAGTTCACTTGGGATCAATTAGTGGAAAGAAAAAAATGTAAGTGGACGATATAAAGAAAATAAATAGAACAATATTTGCATGTGAAATAAGAAATACATACTGCATATCACATCGTGCATAAATATTGCAAAATAGCTGTCAGATATGTTTCAGATATTTTTTACACAGATGTCAGACTGTTAGCCATGTAGATTAATTATTTCTTATTTCATCCTGCTCCCAATTTGCTGTAAACCTGATTGCTTGCTTTGATCTGGAAACACAGCTAATAGAAGTAATTGATGTCCAGTAATTGTCATCTTTCTGATGTAAGGCTACCAGTTGTTCCGCTGTCATGAGAGACACACGCAATACTCATGTTCCCAGATTGTTTAGCAACAGGCTAACCTCCTCAGGGAGAACTAACATGCACATCATTTCCCTTTCCAGCTCTGCCAGTATCTTCTAGTCAGGTTGGCTGCTGACTGAGCTCCCTCACACCATGCAGATGAGCAGAATATGATGGTTACAGATCATGGGTAATGCATTATTTATCACCTAGCAAACTTCCATAGAGGTCTGGATTAAATCCCCACTAAAGTCTGGCTTTAATCTAGCTTAGATTTACCAGGAACGATTCCAACTTCCTGTTATACTTTGCTTTGTTTATCCCATCTCTGTCCTAAGAAAATGGAGCCAGGCTTCACGTCTCAATCATTTTAGCCTTGTTGTTTGCAGAGTGAGTCAGCCACGCCGGCAAAGCCACAACGTCGCACAGCGGTCTGTTTCAGAACACTGACAGCTCACAAACACACCCAGGCTTTCTTGTTTTTGCCGTTTAAGCTTCTCAGACACCCTCTTCTGGCTTTATGGAACACCTAAACATAGACATTTAACAAGGTTCAAGGAGCCTAAAAGTGGGGAAAGTACTCATAATGTGAAGGCTGAATTATAGACCTTCACAATACACTCCTTGTTTTGGCCATGGTGATTAGTTGACGTGAGTAAATAACCAGATAATCATGACTTATTCTTATTTTCCAGGCCGAGCGGAACTTCAAATGATGATAAGCAACGGGTTCAGAAAGCTTCTCCTCTGCCTATGGTATTACAGTAATGAGGTTGGCAAGCACCAGATTTTAGCATTAACGCCATGATCACTTCCCGCTAATCCCCAATAAAGATCTCTGAGTGCGGCTTTTACTGCTTAATAATTTTCACAGCAAATAAGAATCCGTCCAAATACACGTGGCAGAAATGGCCACCGAGGCTTTTGGCTGTTTTCTGTCCAAAGCCAACAAGCAGCACAGTGCTACGATTCAGGGCTTACATGGCATTGAGGATAGGGAAGTGCCTGTTGCAATCTCCCTTGTGTTTTAATGACCTTTATCATCAGTTCAAGTAAAACAAGATCATTTATTCTGCACCATTTAAAAAGAACATGTATTGGATCTTCTTCTGACACTTTTAATGGCTCTTTTATTATTATTTGTTCATCATTTGTTTGTCAAGGGTATGATAAAGCTAATAATTGTATAAATTATAAATAGCTTTTATTTATTTTTTATATGTATTTATAAATGTTTATAAGGAACGTGTATTTCTGTAAAGCTCCTCTGTAATAATTTCCATTGTTAAAATGATCAACTACTAGAAGGCGTTTAGTATCTGTGAAATATGATTCATTGGCATGAATACAATCTAAAAACCTTAAACAAACACCTGAGCGGGCAATATGTTGTGGCAAAAATATCCTGTCTGAAGATATAGCACAAAAAAACGAAATCTTTAAAGGAAACTGATAACATTCACCTGTTATTTTGCAGGCTTCAGAACAGGACAGGAAATGCTGATACGATTAACAAAAACGTCCATTTCACCAAACAACAGAATGTACAAAAGTCTGCTTGATCTCAGCATGCCCCAGCATCAGATACACTCTTATCCGAAAAGTGAAAGGAAACCTCACCTAAAAATGGCAAACCTTTTCCCGTAATTAAAAGGTAAAATAAATATAGTCCAAAAGGCTAGATCAGTCATGCTTAATGGTAGCTTGTACTGATTTTTGTGCACGATTGTTTAGAAAAGACTTAAAAAAAAAAAAAAAAAGAAAGTATTCCCATGTATTTATTCAGAGGATCCACATAATTTTCATGGGAACTTGTTTTGTGAGTCAGATTCTGAGGACCTTAGGCAGTTTAGTTATCTGGAGAATTTTTTCAACAAACTACCCAAAAAGGAGAAATCGAGGAACAATTAAAAACAGATTTTTTTTCTCTTTTGCATCAGGGGACGTAAATAAAAACCAAACAAACAAGGGATAAGATGACGTTTTCTTTTTTTGATGTAAGGAAGCATCTTTTCCCTTGCTAATTTATTTAGACATGTGAACAGTGGCGGTTTTAGATACGGGCGACATGGCCAGCCGCAGGGTGACTTCTTGCCGTGGGACGTCACAGAGCATTCGAGAAAAAAATGAGAAAATAAACATTTCTGCAATTGCATTTTTATAGAATCAATTTTACGTGTGGATCAATTAACCTAGGAAGAGAACTGTATTAGGAGGGTCTCAAACTAAGAAGTACGAGATGAGGAAGGAGGTGTCTAATGAACATCACCTCGGGTTTCTCCACTGGAAGCCTGGTTGCAAGAAAAAAGCGTACGTTTATCTTAAATGGATCTAAAAGGATACTGTTAATATGTACTGTATAGTTTATTTAATTTTTTTTTGTATAGAAATTATTGAGAATAATAGCCTATGCAACCAGTCTACACACGCCTGAGGTTAAATGGCTTAGTCTTGACTCCTGAGGGTGGGCAATAAAAAGAAAAAAGAAAAAAGATGTTAGGTGTGCAGTATAGAAAAAAGAAATAAAAAATAGAAATGAGCAAAAGACAAACGTATGTAAGCATGCCATCATTTTATGAGTATAATATACAATATACAGTAACTGGTATTTTTTCAATTTTTCAGCTGTTTATGGTTTATGGATTTGATAAACTCGTGCCGTCTGTAGCCTCAGATTCATGTTCCTGGCAGATAGGAGAAGAACCTGATATAGTTTTCTGCTCTTGTTGAAAAGCTCTCTCAATTATTATAATTTTTATTTAATTTTATTTCTGCATTATTCTGAACAAACACTACAGAGAGCTCTGTGTAAAAATCGCAAGAGAGCAGCAGCTACTGAAAAACACCGGCAACTACAACCATGCCAACCATTCATCAGAATCATAAGTCAGCTCTCTCTTTCCACCTGCCACTTCCCAACAGGGGGAAGCCAGACAGCCGCCATGGCCGAGCCACAGCAGACCGCAGGAAATTCTCATGGTGACCAACAGACACACAGCCAGTCAAATAATCCCAATAATACATTATACCAGTCCAGAAAACATAATTATAAGGAAACCAAATGAGCCTGGTTTGAATGGTGCCACCTGTCTTAAAGACTAATTTAATCACTGCATCTGTTACCAGTCGTCTCTAAGAGTGGCGTTCAGAGGTTTCATTTAGTAAAATAAATGAGCTGCTGTTGGATGGTGCCTATTGCAGAAATATGGTATTTGTTTTTATGTTTTAATTTAATAGTTTGTTTTTATTTGAGTTCAAATACGAAATCGCATTGTGTGAAAAATAGTAAAATACTGAACCAAATAAAGAGAGGATATTTCTACTCATTGTTTTTACTGTACTGAAAATATCGCAGACATATTTAAACATTTACTTTGCCAGATTAATTACTCATTTACACTGTGGTTAGACGACAATCCCAAAATATTATTTAGGTTTTATAAGTCATGCTTGACAAATTCTCCTCAGGCTTCAGAACATTACATGACCACATGTCTCTTAATATTAAACTGCTTTATGCCTGAGGCTGTTTTTATAGGCTGTGAGTGAATGGTGCCTGGTGATACCACTTTGTGCCCCAAAACAAATTTTAAAAAAGCGTTCCGGGAATAGTGGAATGCCCGGCTTCATTTACTCCATTCATTCCCTTCCAACCTTCAAGGAGATTCAGGATGGATAGGGTTTTTTTTTATGCATATGTTAATCTCTTGAGACCTTAAGAACTAAATCAGTGTCTTTAAACAGAAAGAATCTTGGCAAAAGAATAATACCTAATTGGCTTCATATGAGGATCACACAAGGATATACAGTACACTGATCAGCCATAACATTATGATCATTGATAGGTGAAGTAAATATCATTGATCACCAATTATACACCAGAGCCTCATGAGCACCCAAGGCTCACCTGTGACTGCGGGGAGCGAAGGATCCCATAGAAAAGCCAATGCAGTGCAACTTGCCATGAGAGAAAGGTATCAGAGCTCTCAGTGAATCACAGCCAG
>JAOVVA010000048.1:11071732-11096446 GCA_028565275.1 Leiocassis micropogon
GGATCCCATAGAAAAGCCAATGCAGTGCAACTTGCCATGAGAGAAAGGTATCAGAGCTCTCAGTGAATCACAGCCAGCAACATATGGGGTTTAGCATGCGAAGAGTTATTGTTTCAGCCTCCACATGCCCCAGATTTCAATTCAACCGAGCATCCATGCAAACATGCTAGACAAATGTGCTGGACAGATTCAGATCCTAGGAAGCCCCACCGCGCAAATCACAGCACCCAAAGGGTCCACTGCTAACGTCCTGGTGCCAGACACCACAGCACGCCCTCAAAGACAGAGCTGAACAGGTCACAATGGGAAAATTGCTGTAAACAATTCTGGGCGTAATGTATGGCATTGTTAAGTTATGGCTGATTGGTCTCAAGAAGGTTGCTATGCCAAGTTGTTTTTCAGGTGCTTTCTAAAACTGGTATATGAGCCTTAAGATGAAGTTTGGGAGGCATTCACGTGACAACCTGCAAGTGCACTTTTCCTCCTCGTACACATGAATATTTGGTTTTCCACAAAATAATTAAGACGTTGGTATAAAAATGGGTGGAGAAACAAGATGAGTTGCTGAATATAACATTAAGTGTAAAACCTCGGCAAATAAAGGTTGGGCACAAATTTTGTGCAAATGTTCGTCTGCCCTCAAAACCAAGGAATAGTGGTTTCTAATCAATGACAAATATTTAATAATTATGCTACATTCTACAGATGCTTTTAGGACCCTGGTGGAAGAACTATTCATGTTACTACTATTGATGTTCTCCATATCACTCACTTGTTCGGATGTGAGACTTTTCATTTAATGCAGTATAATCATTTATTAACACATTTCCCCATTCCTTTTCAGTGCCGCGTTTTATACTTTTTCTAAGGTTTTTATCATTTTGCAGCAACATTTTAACTTAAAGTTGTTTTGTGCAGCACATCTGGCCCTGTGTGTGTTGGCGGGTTTATGGTGGCGCAAAGTTCCTCATAGTACCTTTTCTTAAATAACTGCCTAATTTTCCTGTTCTAAATTTATAGCTCTGTTTACAATCAGGGTAGAATGTAAGTGTGTATGTATTTGTGTGTAGGTGTGTGTGTGTGTGTGTGTGTGTACAAATAATTGCACAAATACTCAGTGTGTGGCCCTTGGTTGTGGTTATGTGTATTATTTGGCTCTCTAACTCTCTAGCTCTTCTATTAGAACTTCTTTAACTTGGCAGAATTTGTGTGTGTGTGTGTGTGTGTGTGTGTGTGTGTGTGTTGTAAAAGTAGCTCTTTCCTCTTCTCTTCTTCCTACAAGTATCTTCTACTTGTGTGCGGTGAGTTAGTAAATTTGTCGGCTGCTTTAACAGCTCTGAGCTCTGGTGCTTGGGTTGGATCGGATTCTGCCTCACGCTTGGATAAAAGCGACTGTCATATGAATAAATAGTCTTTTCTTTTATTTCCAGGGCTTGATAAAAGATCCTTCAGTCTAATATCCTGGCCTGTTGTGGTGAAGAAAGTGGGGTCGCCAATGAAAACATGCGGATCAAAGCGAAAAATAAATTGTCTCTTGTCATCGTTCGCATGTAAACGCTGTCCAGCTAAATTTATAACTTGGAGGCAACACAATCCTACCTTTCAAAGCCCAGCTGTCTTATTGATTTCTCCCATGATGAACCTGCAGGGAAAAAAACAAAACAGAAGCAGGATTAAGATACATAAAAAAAACAACAACTACTAGGTATAAAATATAGGGATATATAACAGTGATATAAGAACGTACAGCAGGGTAGAATATACAAGAAATGGGCATAACAGTTTTAAGTATGGATACAGGTCATTCAAATTGCACATATTGTTAGCGTAACTCTTCCACTATACAAAGGTACTATTCAACATAGTCCCAATCACAAGCCATGCATTTACATTGACATTTACATTTAGGCATTTGGCTATAAATATTATACTAATATATATTATAATATAATATAAAAATTTTAATATAGGGATTTTGCTCAGGGGGCCAACAGTGGCAACTTGGTGGTGCTGGGGTTATTTGCACCAGATGATGGTCACCCATGTTACACTTTAAATGATATTTTACCATTAAATTTTATCATCCATTTGTGCACATTTCTCATGACAATGGTGCTATCTTTCTACTATCAATTGCAAAAAAAAAGTAGATTTTCAAAGAGAATTTAAGAGTTGGGTTCAACAATGATGCAAATACCTCACTAGTGACTGAAACTATGTTGAGTATTATCTCTAATGCATTGTATACACACGTGGATGAATTTGCTCACACGCTTCTATCAAAGAACGAATAACCCACAATGGTCCTTGAAATAGTTCAGTGTGTTCAGTAACACACCATGATAGCAGGCAGCAGAGTGACTACTCGACCATCTACTGTACATACAGTAAGCTAACTGATTGCAAGATTGAAGACACATGTTTATTACAGCACACCATCAGTTTAACACGTCACTATGGTCAAACCTTTTTTTCTTTATTTAAGAAAAAATTAATACAATTTACCTTAATTATGAACCATCTAATTTGTCCAGGACAGTTTCATAAATTTCATTAGTTTGATTTTCTTTTAAATTATGCTGCTGAATCACAATTCAAAAGCAATTTCTGATTTTCATTTTCAAGTTATTTCCATGACCCTTTTAGGGTGTCTTTCTTTAATGGAAAGTTACCAACAAATTTATCCATGTGCGTATATACTGTAGCCATTGCCATTACGTGGGGATAATTTCAGAGGAGCATAATTACATTTGGAATAGTGCTTATTTTTAAAGCACTATGAATTTTTTAGAAAGTAATTTGGAGCCTAGAACAACATTTTGTTAGGTGTCTGAGAACTTTCTTGAAAATATATATTCCTGTACTTCTGCATATCTAATTAAACTATTATGATTAGAAATATTTCACATTTTTCTGTGATGTATGTTTCATAAATACTTAGTTGCGTCTATCATAGGTTGCATAAAGTGGAATACAAGAATAAAAAAAAAAAATACAAACAAGTGTAGCATTGTTATTTGATAGAAAAAAGTCAACAGTGAGCATTTGATTCAGTCTTGGATATGCTGCACAGAAGGCCGTTTGAGATATACACACTGTACATAGTGATTCACACCTCATTTACAACAGTATACTGATAGAAAGCATGTGTTTCGAATCGCAACACGTACTCTGCGAGCTGAGCAACTTCACGAGTTACAGGCGAGCTGTCATCTCGCAGGAGGCCATGCATAACAAATCGGGATGTTTGGAGCGAGCCCAATTTCCAGCCCTTTTTCCCCCACGGATTCTGTATCACGCTTAAGCTTAACTGTGATCGAGAGAATAAAAGCACTGAAGCAAGCTGTCCACACATGACATACTGTACCTTCCTGTTGTATCGGACAAGCTGTTGATTACACTGAAACTCAGTGTGAGTATCCACAAACGTGTTTGCATGCCTTCTGCATGCTCTGTTTGTGTATGAGAATGGCTAATTTAGGGGCATTTATGCCTTCCAAGAGCAAGGGAAAGACAGTTTCTTGAGATCCCTGGATATTTTATAAGAAAATATAAATATTTTCAACATATTTTAACCTAACTGCTATCCATCATGTTTGTAGCATATACAGTATGATCACCACAGATGAAAATTTATCCAAATTTTTCTGCACTGACAAAATAACAAAATAACTTTTTATTTAAACCTCATGTATAATGATAAGCCATGGGAATCAGGAAAATGTACAAATTATTTCCCTGCATTACGCAAAGAAAATAACAAAGGAGATTAAAGTTACTGGAATTGGGTTAAAGACTCTTCAACAAATGATTAAAATATACTGTAGAAGGACAGTAACTTCGTAGCGGAAATGGTCGAACAAAAATGGCTGTGATCTGAGACCACATAAATGCCTGGTGAAGTTATATCATTAAACGTTTTTTTTTTTTTTTAAAAAGGTTTCAATTTGCTAGAAAGCATAAATATTGGATTTTGAAGCAATAGAAAATGATCATGATGTGTTCAGGTCGACCGTATTCCAGGGGCATGGCTGCATCAGGCTAGAAGAGAAGGGTTATGATCTGTTGCTTCAGTTGCATTGTTTCTTTCTTGATGTAGTTCTGGGAGCATGAGGAATCCAGTACATTGACATTAATCAAACTTTTTTAAGGTACAATAATTGACCTATTACATTTTTCTTATCTTGACATGTATTGTAATTTTGCATTTTTTAAAGTTTTTAAAATTTTAAGTTTATATATAATCAGTTTTTTAAAATCACATATTCTAAAAAAAGGCCCTTAGACCCCATTATAATAGTGTTTTCTTAGTATGGCGAGGCATGTTGGAATTCATTTCTGTGGTATTCTTTCAAACACCACAAATGCAGAGATTAGGTTTAGATGTGTGAGTGTATTCATTTTCAGTAACCGCTTTATGCTGGCCAGAGTTGCACAGAACTAAGGCCTATCCTGGAAACACTGCACACATAGCGTGAATACACACTCGATGCCAGACCATCGCAGTGCACCGTGCACACACACACACACACACACACACACACACACACACACACACACATTTCCACCTAAAGCAGCCAATACATCTAGATTGCTGTTGTATGGTATGTGTGTGTGTGTGTGTGTGTGAGGAGACCTGAAAACCCAGGAAACCCACATGGACACAGGAAGAATCTTCAAAACTTTGCCAAGACAGTAACTTGAGTGAGCTCAGGATTGAACCAGCGACCCTGGAGCTGTAAGGGTCCAACACTACTTGCTTAAAACACTGTGCCGTCCATAACAGATTCAATTAGTTACTAACTTGTTAGTGTCTGTGTCCTATAAGCTGTGTTACTGTATATGTCAAAAAGAAAAAAAAGGCGCTGAAAGATGTGTTTAATGTCTTTACGTGGCAGAAGAGTTTAAGTTTGAGAAATTATTGGAGGATTTGTTACAGAGAAATTTTTAAGACTGATATTTACATAAAGGAAGTTATCCATCTTCAGAGGAATAGGAAATATATTTTCACCTGAAGTAGAATAAACTGTATGATTATGCTTTTTGCTTTTTTAAGGCTTCTTCTTCAAATGACAGTACTGTATGCCATGGTTCGAACGATCAGCTTTCCAGCCATCCTGATCTCGGCCTGCACTTTCACTAAGCTCGTTCTACACTGTTCTTGCAGATCATCCTTTTATGACAGTGGGTCTCACTTCCCCTTGTGATGCTTACTGTATATGGGCACTGAGGTATGGGCCTTGCCCAAGGAACCCTGATCCTCCATTCATCATCCCAAAGACTCAATTGCTTGAGCCAACATGGATCATGCAACAAGCTTGCTATTATTAAAAAAAAAAAAAAAAAAAAAAACGAAAAGGAAAAAACAAGTTTTCATTATTATATCACCTTAATTACTTTTTTTCTATTATTTAAACTTGCATGCCATTACTTTGCAAGCATTTATCTGCTACTCACACTTACAGCACACTTCAATTTAGTTCGAAATTACATTTAAAAAATACATTTTTACACAAGGAGTGTTTCCGAATAAGATATTAAGAAAAATATCATTTTAGTAGTATTACTAATTTATTTAAATAAGTGAAGAACTGCAGATAACAGAGACATACAATACCTCTAGTACTGTATAAGCAAACTCCACTGACATGTCTGAATGTAATTCTAACATCTAACTTCTAACATAATAATGATGTTTGCAATTTTGGGTATCAATTCTCTTTATGTTCTTGTAACACAACTCAGCTGAGTGGTTATTAGTAATAAGGTGAAATAAGTTGTGATAAAATCTTCAAGATATTTCCCTAGTACATGCACACTTTCATAGATGTGTCATCAGCTCATCAGAAAAAGTGCCAAGCAAGACAAATGTTTAAAAAAAAAAAAAAGGCAGAAGGCAGTATTGTTCAGAAATGTTGCGTTACATCGTCAGGTGTTAAAAACCTGTATATATAAAATCTCACCATGCTGGTATAGGACTGAAAATCACAGACGTCTCCACCTGCACCACATGTGTGTGTGTGTGTGTGTGTGTGTGTGTGTGTACAGTATGTGTGTGCCAAAAGCAACACATCATGTGTTTCTATTGCCCTGGACTGATGATAGAATGATGACATTATCCACTAAAACAGACACCTGTGACATATTGGTTTACACAGAGCACCTGACATGAGGGTCTTTATGATTTTTAAATGTTCTCATCATTTATCAACTGTATATGTTTTATTAACAGCAATAATGATGTATAAAGTGTATATGTGTGCTCTGAGGTTAATTGAGGATTTAATTTTGGTATTTTCAGACACCAGACAATATGAACAATACCAGTCAAATTTGGACACAAATTAGGATTTTTTCCCTACATTTCTTTAACTATGAAATAACACATATGCATAAGTAAACTGTGCAACAATTTGCACGACAACAATAGTCAGTTGTTATGTTAAGACACGAAGGTCAGGAACAATTCTTGCAAGAACAGTATTGTCAAGTGCATTTGAACTTCCAGTCACATAACACACAGTATGACCGCAAATTCATTACTGCTGTCCAATATCATCCAAATGAGGATGGGTTCCCTTTTGAGTCTGGATCCTCTCGAGGTTTCTTTCTATTGCCATTTCAGAAAGATTTTTCTTGCCACCGTTGCCCTCGGCTTGCTTAGGGACTTTTTATACGTATTTCCTCACACATATCAAACTCATTTCCCAATTTTCTTTTTGATTCTGTAAACCTGCTTTGCGA
The DNA here is from genome assembly GCA_028565275.1 of Leiocassis micropogon. Lineage (NCBI taxonomy): Eukaryota > Metazoa > Chordata > Actinopteri > Siluriformes > Bagridae > Leiocassis > Leiocassis micropogon. The sequence goes on from JAOVVA010000048.1 coordinate 11,078,477, forward strand.
CAATGACCACTGATAAAAGTGCTATATAAATTAAACTGAATTGAATTTAATTGAATTTGTAAAACCCATCAAGCACCATGATGAAACTGGCTCTCATAAAAAAACATCGCAGGGCAGCAAGACCAAAGCTTACTTCTGCTGCAGAGGAGACCAGCCTCAAAAATCACCAATTAACAAACAGCACCTCAGATTAGAGCTGTTATAAAGACTTTACAGAGGATAAATATTTAAATTCAAATTGTATTTGTCACATGAACAGTCATACACAGAAAGATATAATGCTTATACGACTACTTAAAATCAAGATTATCAATAAGAAATAAATTATAGAATAGAATAAGAATAAAATATAGAAAAACGTAACTGCAGAAGAAGTAGCTGACACATCTCAATATCAAAAGAGATATAATGCATATTTTGGATGCTTTCAGTACTGAGCAGGAAGAAAGACCTAAAGGTGTGTCCAAACTTTTGACTGGTAGTGTACAGATGCGTAGCACATGATGTACTCTCTCTCTCTCTCTCTCTCTCTCCGAGAGTCTTTTTTTCATTGCATATATTTTTTTCATAGAGTTACATAGTGCAGATCCTCAGAGCAGCATTAAAACTGGGAGCGGAGCTGAAACCAGATCCATGAAGTACCTTGATTTTGGACTTGTTTCCTCTTCATTAATGCAGAGACTTGAGTCAAGATTTACTTAGTGACAGGCTAAAACACCAGCTTGATATCCAGCCAGTGTTTTTCTATCGGCGCTGTATGCACTTTTTGGTCAGTTTCCGGGAAACTTCAAAGTTTTGTTTTCTTTCCAGAAACTCAACTCCAATCTGGATCTGTGTGTTTAAGGCTCCAGACGCCCCTCTTTCCCTGCAACTATCTCGCCTTTCCTTTCACCTAGTTTTTCTTTAGGTATAGTATGCATGTGTTCTTGCTGCTCTGCTCCAAAAAAAAAAAAAAAAAAACAGTGCTTATCCTGAGTAGTGAGTATAGTAAAATGAACTTATATTGAAAATTTAATTTAAAAAAAGATTAATCAGACTTTTATTAGTATACACTTATGGATACTTCCTCCATATACTGTATTAAAAGTGTACAGTTACATTTAATGCTGTGGAACATCAGCACAACAAGTTCCTGTTATCATTATGTTAAAGCAGTAATACCTTATATACTGTACACAATTGAAAAACAATTTGCACTTACGGAACAGTTAATACCTTCCATTCTTCACTGTACTAAAAGACTAATTTAAAACTATAATAAATTGAAAAATGACTTTAATGCTCAGACGCATAAATGCTTCCTGTTCACACAGTAGGCAGTCTTGGACTATTATGTATACAGTTACATAATAAAAAGATCTAATATCACACAGATGAGGTTCTCTTTTGAAGCAGATTCAACTCAAGGTTTCTTCCATATGCCATCTCAGGCAGTTTTACCTCACCATTATCACTATATCATTATATGGCTTACTCATTATGGAAATTCAATGGATGAAATGGAATACTTAGATTAAATGGCGCATCCACCATCTAGGTCTATGAATACAGTACAGTATATTAGGAACTCAAAAGAACAGGCATACTGAACTAGTATTCATACAACACATTGCATGTGAGAAAGTAACTGATTTAAGCAACATTCCACACCGCTTGTGACTTGTTATTTTCAGACTGAGTGCAACAGGATGTTCAAGTAAACCACTATCCTAAACCACTAGTGCAGCATAAACAGTGCATTTGCATTTTAGTTACTTTTTTTTTTTTTATCCCATAAGTATCATTACTTGGAGCACTTATATGTGCACAGTCACATAACTGTTGAGGAGTGTTATTTAAAGTAAAGTTTAGAACAAATTTAGGGTTTTTCCCCCATAATCATAGTAAATAAAAGGCTCTTCTTCAGGAGCTTTATTCAGTACTTTCAGTGCGACAAGTTGCAGAAATAAAAAAAAGGAATAAAAACATTGTATAAATTCTTAAGTTATTAGAAACTGGATTGTATTGGCTTGTAGGTGGTTTGAGCAGCTCCATAATGGATTACAGAATCCAAAAATATGCTTAATATCGCTTATTAAGCTCTCATGAAAACATTCATACACTGGGTGGAGCAAATATGCAGATTGGTTAAACATGGGCATCCAGGGCGCTGTTAACCGGAGAGAAATTACAGCCACTCTTGACGAAATTTGAAAAGTTGTCGTATGCACTTAATAGAAAAACTGTATAATCTCCTTGACACTATTTGACAGTTTGGCACGAGCAAGGTTTGTAGCAGAGACATGAGCTTTTTTTTATCGTAATCCATTTTGTACAGTACATTATGCGTAGCCAATCTGTAGGTGATTTCAGGCATGTGACATCGCACATCGGAATTTATATTGTGTACAATTGTGTGTGCTCTGGGAAAAAGTTCAGGAATGTGAAAAAGAGCCCTTACAGTGTTCAATGTTCGACTCTAGGGAGATTAACTCTATTAAGGATGAATGAGGTTGAAGACTTAAATTAGTGTGAGACAGACCTGAGAAAACTTGTCGGTGTGAAATGGCACAAGCTCCTAAAGAACTGTATGAGTAAAAACACTTGTGAACTGATTTAATAACAACTTGTACAGAGATCTGCACCTTGGCAATAATATATTAGTCCAATTTTGCATGTTTGCCTTAAAGAATAGGCTATTTGGGAGACGAAGCAAATGGAGCACCAGTTATGTGATTTATTAGTACTGGAAATTTATAAGTCGAACACATTAGTAAAACATGGAAAGATAGTCCTAAACCCTTAACCCCGTAAGAGATGACTTAAACACTCGGTGAAGTTGCATCGTAAAACCCGGCAGTAGAAATCACATTTCCACACGCACAGTGTGACGACAACTCACAGGATTGGCAATAAACAGCTGTGTGGCCATAAGAAAACTATTAGCCAGGCTAATCAGAAACATGGCTTCAGTTTGTTAGGGAGCATAAAGTTCAGACTTTGGAGTAATGGAAAAGGTCATGTGGTCTGATGAATCCAGATTGACCCCATTCCAGAGCTATGGGGGCATCAGGGTAAGAAGAGAAGCGCGTGAAGTGATGCATCCATCAAGCATAGTGGCCACTGTACAAGCCTCTGGAGGTGGTGTGATGAAATGATCAGGTTATCATAATGTATATATGAATTTTTCCTGATGGAACGGGCATATTCCAGGAGTCAGACTGTGAGAGAGTAGGACTGTGAGTATGAGGAATCATTTTCATACATGAATTGGACACCACATTCTAATCAAAGCTAAGAGTGTGTGAGACTTTTAATTTTTTTTATTTTTTTGAGAGTGTGTAAGGAAGAAACATTTTCTGAGTTGGTTGCATTATATCATCCAGGATCTATTCTTATCAACATCTGTTCTTCAATACAATTCTTATGCCTACTGGATTAAGGGTTTATCTAAAGCATATGATTATACAAGCACATGATTAAAAAAAAAAAAACTATGCATGCATATAACTAATTAACACTATAATTTCTAAAAATTTTTCTGTGTAAGAAGTGGTGTTTTCTCAAGTGTGTGTGTGTGTGTGTGTGTGTGTGTGTGTGCGTGTGTGTGTGTGTGTGTGTGTGCGTGTGCGTGGAGAGCAGCTGGAGGATCAGCTCAAGACCTTGGTGCTCACTTTAAAGACAATAAAGTTCAGGAAAGCACAAAACACAGGATGGGGTATAAGTCTAAATAAAGCCTGCTCAATTCAGAGTGTGTTGATTTAATAACAATGTCCTATGCAAAAAATAAATCAATAAAACAAGCCTCTTGGGCGCATAAATAGGCTTCTTGTTTTGTGTGTGTGTGTGTGTGTGTGTTTTTTTTTAAAGAATAAGACTTTTAAAAATTTGTTAAAACGGCCCCACTGACATGTACAGCTACAATGAGAAATAAATAAACTGGGCAGTCCCTGCCTTTCCCTGAAATTGTACGCTTTTGTTGCACAAATCCCAAGCAGTTCAGAAATTATTTTTATAAAGGCACCTGCGGCATAGTCGCACTAAAACCAATCCCTTGCAGAAAGCGAGCGGTTTCTTATTGTTGAAACACAGCCACTGCCAAGGCAGAGTGCATGCCAAAGTGTGGCAAGGAGCAGAGTTTAAAAAAAGTGTTACTGAAACCAGACTTTTCATAGAGAGAAAATAGAGAGAGGAAAATACGACACTAAACAAGTAAAGGCAAGAAAACACAATGTTTAAATATCACAATTCTGAAAACTTTAACTAAAGATAAAAACCACAATTTCAGAAATGTAAAGAATTAAAATAAAACTTTTCAGTCTACAGTACATGCCATACTATATAACTCTATTTGGGACAATGTTCATTTCACATATATAAGTGTTTACAAGAAGCCTGAATTTAGACACGGACATAAAAAAAAAGTTCTTCATAATATGCATTAATCCTGCTTTTACTTATTGTTAATCACAAGATCTTGTAACAAACAAAAAAAAAAACCCTCATCAAGGCACACTACTGAAGTCTCAGTGAATGAAATTCTATCCAAGACCACTCCACCCTTGCAATATGCACAAATACAGTCCTACATCATTACCCAGCGTCACCACGTGGGTAATTATTTAAATCTGGCCTTTGTTAGAAGGCTTCCAAAAAAAAAAAAAAAAAAAAACCTGGGTTGTAGTCCATGTGTATTTTTAGACTGTGTAGGCTGTTTGTCCTGGGGAAGGAGATTCTTATCGTGCATTTTTTTGTTTAGTTTTTTCTTCATAATCTATTGATGACACGCTGGGTCAGTGTTGTTATTATTACTGGCAGCTTTTCAACTTGGGGATAGTTGAAAAGTCAGGATCCTGGCATCGAGACAAAGCTACTGAAGCTTACACATGTCCCAGAGAGACGAACAATGGCTTATTAATTCACACCAAGAGGTCACGGCAGGGGGTCACGGTGAGGTGGGAGTCGGACGAAAAAGAAAAAAAAAAAAGATGCTTTCACATTCCACAATAAGTGTTTCAGATTGGTCGGAGATGTTATGCGAAGCTGCGCTCGCCAGCCACAGGAATGTTTAACATCTGAGAAGTTTAAACCGCAGTAACCGCTTTCCGCGGTCACGCATCGCTCATATGGATGGAGTCTAACTGATAAGCAAAGCATATAATTATACACAGAACCTATAGGTTGTAACATATAGTTAACTGAAACACACTGTAAAATCAAGTTAAAAACATCCTCTTGCATTCCGCTCCACAGATTGTAGCTAAGCCAAAACAAACTAAACAATGATTAACAAAGTCTTATAATTATCCACTATGTATGAGTCTGTAGTTAACCCTAAGAGGTTTATGCCTATTTTAATACCTATCATTACTATGATTATTAATATCATCACTCACTCAATGTCTATACTGTATACATGGTCACTGGGGGCCTTAGGGCATGAGGAGGGGGACACACTCAACAGGATGCCAATCCATCATAGGGGCATACTACTAACACACATACACACACTTACACACTACGGGCAATTTGGGAAAGCCAATTAGACTAATCTGCATGTCTTGGACTGTAGGAGAAAACCGGCGTACCCAGAGGAACCCCAACAAGCACGGGGAGAACATGCGAACTCCATGCACACAGACCCGAAGCGGGAATCGAACCCCCGAACGAGGAGGTGCAAGGCGACAGTGCTGACCACTAAGCCACCGTGCCACCATTATTATTATTATTATTACTATAAAAATGTTCCATTTGTAAAGTTGTGGGCTTTGTGTTTATAGTGCAGCTAACATTCAAAATACTCACTCACTCATCGTCTATACCGCATAATCCTGTATTTAGGGTCATGGAGGGCCTGGAGCCTATCTCAGAAGACTTAGGGCATGAGGCGGGTACACTCTGAACTGGGTGCCAATCCAACAGATGTGTAATCCACACATACTCACACACTCATTCACACACTCATTCACACACTATGGGCAATTTTGGGGAACACCAATTATCTTAATCTGCATGTCGTTGGACTGTCGGAGGAAACCAGAGTACCCGGAGTAAATCCACCCAGCACAAGGAGAACATTCAAACTCCATGCATACAGAGACGGGAATCGAACCCGGACCCTAGAGGTGCAAGGTGACAGTGCTAACTACTAAGCCAGTGTGCCGCCACACATAAATAACACATTTTCTCTAATAAACTGTCCAACCAAGAGGGAATTTAACGCACATCTATATGCCAAATGATCAAACGTTTGATGCTTAATATTGTTAACTTTGATTCTTTTATACATCCATTTAACTGTCTTCTCTGAACAGTATCATGTAACACAGTTATAATACAGATACAGATGTTTCAATGGCTTGTTTACGCGAGTACTACACTACTGCTATTAAAGAATACATGTGCCGGAGTGTTTTTTGTGTATTCGTCATGTTTTAACCATGTTTTTGCTTCCAACATTCATTTTCTAGTTTCGGTGGTTAGGCGGAGTGAAGCGCTTTCAAGAACATTGAGGATCTTTTCAATGAGAAGTCTTTCTCCATTTATTTTTACTGTTAGCACACACACAAACACAAGTGAGTGCTCTTCCAACCATAGCTGGCACAATCTTTCTACAATCTCTAGCTCTGCCAATGCAATCACAGCTCCACGATTCCCCGTCCAATCCGGGGCTCTCTGAGTCTATATGGGTTTCTTCGGTTTCTTCCTAAAAACATGCCTGGAGGTGAAATGTTGACTCGAAGCGATTGCTCCTGGGTGTGAAGAAGTGTGCAAATGTGTGGGCGTAATGTACTGCGATGAACTGGTGTTCAATCCAAGCTGGCCTCATGCCCAGGGTTTCTAGGATTGGGTCTGGGTCGACCGACATCCTGACCAACATAAAGCGGTTACTCAGAATGAAAGAAAGAAAGAATGAATGCGTATACCATACAGTATAAAGCACTTTTAATAATAACCGTCACCTCAAAGCAAAATTAGTTTTGGCTTTAAATCTAGATCACAGGGCTGAGAGTGGAGCAAGAAGAAAACTCTTTGATCTGTGAAAAGGACCTTGACTACTTGACTGGACTTGAGGAAACCTCTTGAGGAACAAGACACCTCAGAAAGAGCACATTGGATTTTGATATGTACTGTATAGTGTTCTGTATTCTCACAGAAGTCTTATTCTCTCTTTCTCATACACACACACACACACACACACACACACACACACACACACACACACACACACACACACACACACACAAATGGTTTTCATTCCAACCAAATGGTAGCCAAGTCTTATAGTCAGTTTAAGACCAAGATCAACTCATAAAAAAGTAGAATCAGGCTCCAGCTTCGTTGGACCGAAAACCAGCACCGGCACTTTGCGGATAAGAGCTTTCTCAGTTCTAACTGCTTAGCGACTGAGTCCGTAATATTTCTACAAACCTCTGCTTTCACATTCTCAATCTGCTTTCTTACTTGCATTTATTTTATATAAACAAATTAACAGTTAACCCTATTATCAATTAATTAACATTTTCCTAATCATAATAATAAAAAGTTGCACATTTTAACCAACAAACATTAATTTGTGTAAGTTTTACAATGTTTATTAATCTTATAAAACTTAATAATATACTTGGTAAAAAAAACAACAACTCTATACTACTATACTACAAGTCCAATATTGCACGCTTCATGAGAATAAAGAGAAGATCTGGGAGTGGTTTGTGCTGTTTGGTTCGTTGACCGATTAAGAATGCTCTCATGCAGGAACTCACCTCGTGCCACAACACTCCCTTTGAGCACAGGGACTCATTTTTCAAATCCGTTCATCTCTAAACTTCCCCCAGCTCTCGTCTACAGAAAGAGTGCTTGTTTTCCTCGTACCTCGCCCCGACTCGGCTCAAAGGGACGCACTGCTGAAGCACACGGCCTCTTTTTTCTTCTTTTCTTTTGACGACTAGCTGAAATTTATTCACTGCCAACAGCTACTGGGTGGGAGATGTCATTTTTGGAGTGAGTTTGGCATCTAGCATTGTACAGAGATTTAAAGGGATGTTAAAAGCGGTCAGGGGTTGGGAGACTACGCTGGTGAGAAGGAGGATTCACATAAACGTGTGGAGTGCAATTCATGTATTAGTTTGTTAGTAAGAGATATAAACTTTTAACACTAGTCAGGTTCATAGGTTTGAGCGAAAGGGTAAAGAACAGATAAGGAGAAATAAAATTCTGCAGGGGTTAGTTCAGACATGGTAGAATCACTTTATATATGCATTCGAGTTCACTTTTAGTCATTTTCAGGCATGCAGATTGGTCTCCGGTGTGTATGTACGAACAAAAAAATAACATTTGCTGCTTTTCTTCCTTTTTCCATTTTTGTATCTTCCTAGGATTAAACAGGCTACTAAGATTTCTCCCCTAAGGTGACCTCACATAAAAAGAGCACCTGCCCAAGCATGTTGCTCAGCTCTGATGTTTTTAAGCTTCCAGGGGACAGGAGGTCATCAACTGGTGGATCGTGGTCTGGATGAGAACTCCAGGAAAAATACTGCAGCAGCTGATCAACATATGAAAAACCTGGCTGAAGTTAAGCAACGATCTTTTTAAACATGAAGCACCGGGGCTTATGAAGCAAATCATATATATATATGTATATATATATATATATACTGTAGAAGCCAATTTCATGTGTTTATTAATATTAAATTAGCTCAAGGCAGCTCACATAAACAGGGAATAATTTTAACAAACTTTTCTATCTTGTAATTTTATTTATTCTCACTGGCCTTATTATGACATAAAATGACAACATGGCTTGTTTATAAAAAATAAAAAAAAACACCCGTGAAAATAGATTATTGGAAGTCAACTGCATATAGAAGTTGAGTTTAATCTCTAAATTTAATTTAAAACAAATGTCATCTCTTCCCCTTGGTAATATACTGTAATGTGCCTATGAGAGACAAAACATCAATACTTTAAACTGTCTTTTTATAGCCATGTACAACATATGAGTAGTGCCTAAGCATTAAAAGGCAGCTGGTCTCGATATTCAGTCCTATTTATTTATTTATTTATTTATTTTTGGTAGTTGCACATACTGTTCAAAAGAAAACCGCTGACTTGTTGTAAACTATATAGCTAAAACGCAGAAAACAGAATGATAGAATTACATTTATCCTATATTAACTCCGGCCATGTGTCTGTCTAATGATGTTTGTCCAAACATCAGCTGTTTCCAGACAGCGTTTGAAGCTCAGCTGTTGCTTCCTCTCGACGGCGTACGGATGAGGACAGACCAGGCGCTGAGTTTCTCTATGGTACTGTACTGCTGTGGGATGAGGCTATACAGTATGTGTACGTCATTATATCACGCTGTGTGAATGGAACCAGTACCAGATCCTTTTTAAACAAATTGGCTAATATGGGAGCTATGGCAAATCCACATGGAGATCAGTCACTCATCCCACTTGGGGCCAGTACTGATCAAAAACAAGGGAAATGCTCATCGCATGTTGATAATTTTTAGAGGCCTGTTTTTCTTTCTGACTTGCAAAAAAAAAAACATGAAAAAAAATATATACAGATAACGTCTTTTTTTACTTAACAAAAGCAATAGTAAAAAGTTTCAATTAAAATCAGAATAAAATCCAGCATGCAGCACAAATTGAATTTAATAGGACATTGATTTAGTACATCAATTATGTTCTAGTTATATTTATAACTTTATGTCCTATTATATTCAGCTTTTTGCTATTTTTGTTATTTTATTAAATTGTGGAGAGTGAGGTTTTTTTTTTAAAACCACTCTGGTTAAAGCCCAGCGTACGGATGTACGAGTTTACATAAAATATTCTGAGGTGACAATTATGCAGCCACAAAATGTATTTTAAAAGTTTCCTATATTGATGTTTGCTTATAAATCACATGCACACCTGTAAATATTGAGCAAGGTTTCGCTCCGGTTACTAAATAAAGGTAGACCAGGAAACCCTGGGTGAAATCAGTGAAGAGCTATGACATGGATAACGGCATCGGACTGCAAGTGAAAGAGGAACGCTGTCCTTCGGGTGTGGGGTCGTCATGAGAAACAAAGAGAGAGGAAGCAGAAGTCTGTGATATAAATATATAATATGATATTTCCATATTTTCTTATTCAGTATTTAGGTGTGTGTGTGTGTGTGTGTGTGTGTCTAAGGGTGCATGTGCATGCATGCTCTATTTGCAAGTTTTCACTGCTTTTCCTTTGTTATTACTACACATAGCTGATAAAGTAAATCTGCTGGGTTCACTAGGAGTCCATGAACTTATGTCCTGGGTCATTGAGTTCATCTGCCATTTGCCAAAAACTATTTATTACATTTTTTATTTAAACTTCTTTGTGTTATTTAGAGCTTTCACAATCTGTCACTGAGAGCAGAATGTGGATAACTTAAAAGGGAGTTTATTAATGCTAGATGACGGAGTGGTCCGATCTGGTTTAAAGTTGAATGTTGTTGTTGTTAATTAAAGATAGCATCAGTGGATTTTAGGTCAGAATATTTCCACGTTTTGGTAGATTAACCAGAAGAGAAGCTTGTGCCTCTGTGGTTGCCTTGGAAAACTTAGATACAACAAAATCAGTTGTAATTAGTTGTTTCTCTTGTTAACCTTCCAAAATCTTTTTTAAACAAAGGAAAACAAGCAAAAAACCTATACTAGCTCATTTTAACATATTCTGAGTATTCTTCTTTATAATGTGATTAGTTGCTGACAGATTCATATAAAACATAGATTCTACCAATTCTCCTGTCATCGCTCTATCTTATAAAACCGAGCCAGAGCAGATATCTGGTGCTCCAGATGTGTCTTTTCCTGTAGCCAGGTGTGCAGGAAATGACACATTTTGTACAGAAATATATGACTGTTGTACATAAAAACAGCAGCTGAATTTTTTTTATTAGCTGGTACATCAATCTTTAAAATAATGTTCAGTTTCATAAAACAATCTGTTGTGATTTTGTTCACATTTTCAATTACATTTACTAAAACATTTTTCCTAATTTCCTAATCACAGCGCCAAAACGTATGTACCGTACTTACAGCCACCGCGTAGATAGGGGTATTAGTAGTTAACAGATTATGGGCCAAACCTCGCTGAGTGATGATAATAGAATAATTATAAAGGTCTTGACTAAAACAACATGCATGAGGAATCACAAAGGAGTTATTATTTTCAAACTAGTTATTTTTATCAAAAAGTAACGTTGTAATGTAGCTGATTACTTTTTAATGACAGCAATTTTGTAATGTAATTAGTTACTTTAAAAAGTACAGTAATGTCCCCCAATACTGCTTAAGATCAATAAAAAAATATATATTTTTCAACACAGCAATGTTGGACTATTGAAAAATATGAAAATGTACAGCACTCAATACTTGCTCAGGGCTCCCTTGCACAAATTACTGCAGCAATGCGGAGTGGAATGGACGTGATCAGTCTGTGGGCCTGCTGAGGTGTTATGGAAGCCCAGGTTGCCCTGATAGCATCCTACAGCTCTTCTGCATTGTTGGTCTGGTGTCTCACATCCTCCTCTTCACAATACCCCAGAGATTCTCTATGTGGTTTAGATCGGCGAGTTTGCTGGCCAATCAAGCACAGGGATAACATGGTACTTAAACCAGGTATTAGTACTTTTGGCAGTGTGGGAAACATGGATTCTGTGCCTCTCCTCTCTTCCTCGACACTCTGGGAGCTTGGTTTCCAAATGAAATGCAAAATTTACTTTCATCTGAAAAGAGGACTATGGGCCATTGAGCAAGAGTCCAGTCCTTTTTGTCCTTAGCCCAGGTAAGACGCCTCTGACATTGTCTCTGGTTCAAGAGTGCTCCTTGTGAATCGCCCCCAAATTCTTGATAGGGCTACTGAACCAGACTGAGAGACCATTTAAAGGCTCAGAAAAACCTTTGCAAGTGTTTTGAGTTAATTAGCTGATGAAAGTGTGACACTATGAGTCTCCAATATTGAACTTTTTTACAATATTACATTTTTCTGAGACACCTGATTTTGGATTTTCATAAGCTGGGTTTTCATAAGCAAAGTGAGGGACATGGGGGAAAAGTTTTCATTGGGAAAAAAATTAAACATAATAATAATAATAATATTAATAGTCATTTCAAATATTCCAATGATAACCTTCATAATTGAGCATCAGAAAATAAATACAGCCATTATCAATAAATATAGATATTAGATGTCATGCATTCTATATATAAAACATGTTCTGATCACTGGCCATATCTCTCCGCTCTATAGGCTCGGCTCACAGCGAGGTGTGTGCCACACAAGGCGACTCAGCACATCTGCCCTGAGTGAGTACGTGTTCCAGCAATGCAGTTAATCTCCATTTAGCTGCCAATGGACCTGACCTCTCACCCCGCCACGACAGCTTTATGTGTATGTGTGATTTGTCACCATGCACCAATGTGTGTTTCCACCTCACTCTCTAAAATCACCCACACCAACACCGACCTACCAGTAATTATTCTGAATTATGTCTATCTAAAACAAACCACTTTCCTTATATGTAATGTTATAATATGTCCATTGCAATTATGAACAGATGAATTATGAACGGGTGGTCGAAGTTCAGACCGCATGGCCTGATAATATTCATAAACGTACGGCGCATATACCTGTATAGATATTAACATTGTATGTTTAAATCTCTGGAGCTCCGTTGGAGTGAATATAAAGTGTTTCATATACCAGCTGTGGTCTTCAGCACTCCTTTAGCACATACTTGGCGTCAGTTAGTCCGAGGCTGAACAGACAGAAAAGTCATTAAAAATCCAATTTCTCACCTTGATCATTTTAACAGTCTGAATTAAATCATTCAATTTTCCGGTACATTAGAGACGGTGTACACCAGGACCTGGGAAAACTTCCACGGCTCGTGCTGACGAAGCATTTTTAAATGATTCATAAAAATTTGAACAAGCAAATTACCTTAAATGCTAACCTCATTTCTATGCCTTTTTGTCTTTGTCATATTTTATACATTTTTTTAAAAATCGAAACCGTGATGTTTAAATAAACACAGACAGAATAAATTAAGTATTGTGACCTGATTAGGGTTTTTTTTTTTTTTAGAATTTGAAAAGAAAATAGTTATTATTGTATTATATTCTGGCCAAGATGCCTGAATCCAACTTATGCTTTAGTGCATAATCTCATGTGGATACTGTAGTGTAAGATTTGGACCAGAGTGCTGCTGTTGTAATCATCAAGACTGTCCTGTGTTCATCCCAGGAGTCACAATCCAGTCACACTGAACCATCAATTTAACACAATTAGCAATTATTGCATTGACCTTTTTAGAACTGTATGCTGCAATGATGCCACTATCTGATGTCACCCAGAAGAGGACAGGGTCCTTAAAGTTTCCTCTCAAAGGGAGATGTCACCTCTGGCCTGCTCATTATGCATTTAAATCCACATCTGGATTTCTGTAAATCTGCTTTGTGACGATGTCTATGGTTAAAAATGTTATATAACTAAAACTGAATTGAAATGATTTGGGGGAAAAAGGCCAGCATACAATAGCAGAGCAAAACCCAAATGTTTGTGTTACTGTATGTCACTAAACAACTTTTCACTATGAAAAGCAAAATAAATGATTTTGTGAATTTGTGTCTCTGATGAAAGCTCATTATTTAGGATGAGCACATAAAATTGTAGCCCTGCACAGAAATGACATATTGGCAAGAAACAATATCTTAAATATAGCCAATCTAGTACAGTATGTATATAATCTATCTAGTATTTCCTATTAATCTGATTTTTTTTTTACCCTAATGTGACAGTAAGGACTGCCCGAACACAAAAATCTGATGTTTCACAAATTGGATCCAACTCACTTTAGTACTGTATCTGGTCCTAGATCAGATAGTGTATGTACAGTGTCTGATACGTGGTCATACGACTTAAATGAGAACAATCTGAGTTTCGGGTTGGATTTCATAGCAGTGCTAGCAATCGCTAAAACCGCTAAAGTGAGGCGTCTGGCTTTCTTCCTTCTTCTGGACCTCAACAAATACAGTCGACTAACTGCTTTGCCATCCTCCAGAGCAAAGCCCCAAGTATATTTTTGCTAAAATAGCATCCATTGTTCGAAAAGAATGAGCGGTCGCACAAAATATAACATTTTAACCCAGCTAGTGCAAGCAAAGACGTATCGATGTGCGTGTACTGTACGGGTCGTTTCAGAGGACAGACGCGTCCAAATTAGAGTCAGATAAAAGTCACTTGCAATTGAATGTGAAATGCAAGCAGACATTATGTTACTATTTTCACGCTTGAAATAGTCTTGTCCTGATTTTCTTACATCAATTTTAAGCATTTATTTCCAGAAAGAACACAAAAGGATCTAAAACCAAACAGATCTTTTTGGGGTTAATTTACAGTACAACTTGCCCATATTTGAGTATTTTGTAGCTGTCAAGACATTACTTTGTGGAGTGTGGACAATAGCCCTCATACTGTACGTAACTCTACATTCTGCTTCTGAAAACACTTCTGTTGGATTCAAACCCTTTTCTGTTCATTAAGTGCTGATTCCCCATCTTGCGCACAGATGTTGTGGCTTATAGCTGCCTAGAGATCGTGTATACTGCAATGTGCCAGTTATGAGCGGTGCTGCTTGGATAATTGCCCAGTCAGTCCTGAGGTTTCTGATAAAGCCCCCCGTGTCAGGATAAACATGCTCCAGGGGAGAGGTTCTAATGTTTGGTCTCCTGCACCAGCAATCGGAGTCAGAGTTCATATTTAAAAGCAAGTCTTACTGCGAAATATCTTTTCGAGAAACCTGCTAGGTTGGTACTTACAGTTGAAGTTGGGCTCGATGTTGTCTCCTGCGAGCAGGCTGTTGATGACGATCTGATAAATGATGTGCAGCAGCAAGAAGGTCAAACTGGTGAAGCACAAAGATTTCAGCAAGCGTCCTGTGTGGCCTGAAGGAGAGACACAGGTGTGTTTAGGAAACATGGGGAACTGATGCACATTGTGTTCACGGACGCTTGGTGTAACTTGTGTAACTATGTTTGTGTGGTTTCTCATATTAATTCCTAAAGAAAGGAAATGATCAAAGGGGTATAAAGAGTTTGGAGACACACTGTGTTCCTCTCTCATATGTAGAGGAAATCCAGAAGTCCAGGTAGCCGGGTAAAAGTACACTTACTAACCCTCTGTGTCTACACGTCATGTGAAAGAGCCGCCATAATCCACAACTGTTAGCAGTAATACACTCTGCTTTACATCTTTCTCTCTCTTTTTTTCACCCCCTGTCTCTGTCTCTCCCTGTCTCTCAGTAGTAACATACCACTGATGTTTTTGGCAGCCTGTAGACCGTTCGTCATGCAAAGACCGCTGAGCGCAGTGTGAGTTCAGAGCTATGCCATTTTCAGAAAACTTCAACTGAAACGGCATGCGCAGGAGTTTAAAAAAAAAAAAAAGTTGGACTTGATTCATCCTCTGGTACATAAACACTCTCATGACGTGATAGGACACATGGATGGAAACAGCTGGGGGTGGATGTTGATGACTCGTTATCACGGGTACCGTAAAAGTCAGTGATCGTGACACAGTGGTACTCTGGGTATAGCAGAGAAACACAGCCGCAAACTCAACCATACAGTATATATTTAGAGCAAACCGCAGTTCAGTGCAATGCTGTAAATTTCCAAACATAAGTAAAAAAAGAAATTACACTACATTACAGTAGTATATTTGCATTTGCATGCCTGTAATTAAAGCAACTTATATACATAATTATATAATAGATCAGTTTTCAGACTGAAATAACCTTAATGTAGCCTCCTGGGTTCTGCATGAAAATAGAAAGGAGCAACTGTGACAAAGTTAACAGAAGAACTCATATTCTCCAGCACGCTCAGTAAAACCTAACAGCTGTTTTACTTATAGTACTGTGCAAACGTCTTGGGAGCTTAGAAAAAAAATACAACTCATACACAAAGATACTTTTGAAAACATTCATACATACTGTAAAAGAAACTTCTATAAAGAGTAGTCTACTAAAGAGTAATAAAATAAACACGGTCAATATTAATTTTGAACAAATCACTCGTGTTAGATACAGATATGTGCTGTTTTGTAAGTAAAATGTCAACCTACTGTAGAGTTATTCCAGAGTTCTCCTCTTAACTTTGTCAGACCTGCTCCTTTCTATTTTCATGCAAAACCCAGGAGCCTACATTAGGGTTTTTTTTCCATCAGAGGATATACAGTATCTGAAATAATGTTTAAAAATAAAGAATTACTTCCTGTAGCCTTTATATGAGGTTTAAATAAGATCTGACATATTCAAGTGACTCTAAAATTACATTAAGTTCAGAGCTCATGAATTACATTAAAATAAAAATGAATTTAAATTCATAAAATATAGAATCATTCTTAATGGAATCATTCTTAAAAATTTGTAACAAATTGACATTTCAATTGTGACATGAATGATGAGACCTACAGTAATACTGCTTACTGTAATCTATCTGTAGCTGCTGTATTGATCAAAGCAGCACAGCCAGAGATTACGATTTGTCCACACTCACACAGTTAAAGACCTGATGTCTGAACTTTCACAATTGTTGTATTAAATTGCTATGGTTTTAGAACTGTGACCTTGATCTCATTCATTTGGGCATAAATTATGCAGCATTAAGACAAAGCTAGGGGGAAATATGGTGTTGCTTTATAAAAAGCATGGAAAAGGTGACGATTTGTTATGCTGAGGTTCTGGGTTAATGATGATTACTGTAAACTCGAATGGCTCTGTGATGCACAACAGGGTCCATAGATCCCAATGGTGAGACCCAACTGACTGTCACAATCACTATGAACTCCTTTACATCACATCACTATGGCCGTAGTGATTTGAGCACATAGTAACACTTGCTGGAGTGAGATTTCAAACTTTCAAGAGATTTTTTCTTCAAACCTGCTGTTTGCCGTAGCCCTGCTATACAAGTCTCTGGGGGGTTTCTGTAGCCCCTCGCCAGCTATGATTACCTATGATTGAGACCAGGAGATCACAATGACCACAAATATGCCTACAGAAATATACAGTGGGCCTACAGCAGACCTGCGAGTCATAAAAATTCATTAAAAAAAAATCACAGCCCATGCCTTAAATTTTTTAAAAATCTCTATGAATTACCGCGACGCACCTTGGAATGCCACGGCCATGAACTACCCACTGTACTCGTCACGATTTGTAATTTTGTAGCCATTCATAGCAAAAACTGTTAAAATGAAAACTGGGCATCAGAACTGATTCTGCTTCCATAAATTACATTTTTTATTCTCTGAGTATTCTGTTCATATGAATTCATGCTATTTTAATGCATTGCAGCAACCCAAGTTTTATCTCTCTCCCATTAAAACGAGTGAAATATTGTGCCAAATAGATTACCGCTATGATTACTACAGTATGCTTCTCTTTGCATTCCTACAGTAATTAATATAAGAAAGATATTATATATCTACTATACATTTAAACCTGCCTTGTACTTCAGCTCTTACCTGTAATCATTGTGGAAGCCTTAAAACGATTTTGTACACAACGCCAAGCCACGTCTGCCAAGGTGTCATTCGATTTACAATGCTTTACTGTTGTGAAAGCTTTAACAGGGCCCAGTCAAGCCACAGAATTTTATTGTTCATTTTTTTATGATTTGCTTTGGCTTTGATTTTGATTAAAATGTGTTTTATTCATAAAAGCGAATAAAAAAGGGAAATAAGTTGTTTCAAAGCCATGCACTGACTTCGCCAAATTTAAGACGGAATAGGTGTTGTGACTAATATAAAGACAGTTATTCATCTTTAGTAAACACCTGAACATGGCCTAGGTGACAGCAGATCTGGAGTATATCCTGGGAGCAAAGGGCATGAGGCAGGAATATATTATGGATAGGAATATATTATGGATTTCCACTGCAGACACCTATATA
>JAOVVA010000048.1:11098673-11117432 GCA_028565275.1 Leiocassis micropogon
TATATATTCATTCCCAGCTAAGAGCAACTTTTTGTAGTCAATGTCATGTTCACCTAAAAAGATTTAATGGATTAGAGCAATGCTTTAACAACTGTGCGAATCATTTTTCGTCCATTTTTATGTAAAAATACAAAGTACAGTCCGTTGCACTGAAGATTTTATAACACATAAATGCCTTTAAATATAAAACACAGTTATAGACGCCATTTAGAGAGCCTTGGGAAAGTGATGTATGAGCTATTTGTCCAAAACCAGAAAAAAATACTTAAAAAGTTCACACCATTTATTGCTAACAGAGATTCTGAACACTTTTGTGTCATTACTGTTAATGCACTGTTTGGAATGCATTGTTTTTTCATGTGCTTATAATTTGTACTGTTACGGGAGAGTTATATTTGTATAGCGGGCTATGGAGGATATGGAAATTTACCAGGTACATACGCAACATTTTTAGGCAAATGAATTACATCAATAAATCTAGCTGAAACAAAAAACCTAGTCAGTTTTATAGCTGCTTGTGTGCCCATGTGTTGATGGAGTGTGGAACCATGCAGAGCTTTAAGAGATACAACAGTAAAATGTCCTTAAAAACACCACTAGGGATAAACTTCTGGGCTGCTGGAGGCTGATCCTGGCACAGGAAGCTCAAATACGGACCAGATGTGTTTGTGATGTCGGCACGCAGGAACAAAGAGGGTTGTGTTAGTGCATGCCTATCGGCTCGCCATTTGGGCAACAGGCTCTGATTTCATTTCCCCCTGATGGGTCGCTTCATCCATTCTGTGATGATTGAATGGCTTTCTGTGTTGTGCCCCAATACTACCTCGGGAAGACTTTTTAAATACGTCCGTGTGGATCTTAAGGACGGTAGTAAAGCAGGATTAAACCAATAGAATATGTGTTCTATGAAGTTCTGTAATGCATGCCAAAGAGGTCATGCTGAATGCTAAAATTTCATCAGTCTAATAGTATTTAAACACCATTCCCTGATGATCTTTCTAGCCAAAATTAGGAGTAAGCTGCTTAGGTCATTTAGAAAGCCCCCCCCCCACTGAAGACTTGGCTTATGTGAATCAGAGATGCATGTTCTGCAACTTGGCTTCTGTTTGCGAACATAATTTCAGATGTTCTTCGTGGAAAAAAAAAAAAAGCAGCTTTTACAAAGACGCATTACTGATGTCTCGAGGAAGTCCACTGTCATGTGGTAATCCTATCAGGTGCTCTATAAGCTTTTACCATTATTGGCATACTTGGCATCATTAATCTGAAATTCAGTACTGTCTGTGTAACACAGTAGAGAGCCAAACAAAATCAGATGAACTGTAACATATTGCTCCACCGGGAGAAGCTTTCAAGTGGTGAATTAAATAATTGACTCGAATCAATTCATTGCTGGACAGCAACCATTTCTACTGGGGCCAAAAGTAAAGAAGTCCAGCACTGATGTATATGAATACATTCAACTTTCCTGTCCTGCGTGCACCAGTTTGTAGATTTATTTGATCCAAAGTGACTTCCAAGTAAAGTGGAAAGCCAAAAGTAAAGCGTCTTTCTCAAAGGCCTTGTTGTGATTCTTTGGCAGTCCTGAAATTTCAGCTCACATGGCTTCGTACATGCTTAGTAAGAAAATTAAATCCATAACCCTGAATGTTTTTCAGTCTGAACTCTCCATTC
Source organism: Leiocassis micropogon (assembly GCA_028565275.1). Taxonomy (NCBI): domain Eukaryota; kingdom Metazoa; phylum Chordata; class Actinopteri; order Siluriformes; family Bagridae; genus Leiocassis; species Leiocassis micropogon. Next base: position 11,100,348 of record JAOVVA010000048.1, read on the forward strand.
TACAAAAAAAAAAAAAAATTGAGAAATCTTTCCCCAAGACTTTTTTTTTTAATGTGATACAATACAACTTCTCTAATTAATTATTAGAATTTAAGTACTGCCTCATTGCAATTTACACTGCAACAGTACCGTGGATATTGAAAGCTATCAAAATCAAGATCTCATCACAGATCTGAACACATTTTACCTTCTACCAAGTGTGTGGAATCGAAAAAAAACAAACTTTAAAAATACAGCACAATTTAGTCACAGTAAAATCACTGACATTTCATATTTAAGCAATATCACACAGGAGGCAGTGCTGTTGTGCTGAATATCACCTCAACTGATTATTTCACAATCGTGCAGATATTCGGTACAACAGCACAAGTGTGATGTTACTTTTATGGAACAGTTCCACAAACACGTTTATTATCAACCGATTATAAATTGTTTAAACCAGTTTAAACCAGTTATTTTGCTCCTCCAGCACATATCCTTCCGTGACTGACTGAAAAAAACTAACCGTGACGGTGTACTTAACAGGGAAAAAGGTGAGGGAAAAAAAAGCCAAAAAGTGAGGGGAAAAAAAAAAAAAAAAAACATGGACGTGGTGGACACTCATGTAAATCTCCTAAATTCGCCTTTATATCTCCAATTATTCCGCTTTAAAGTATCCTCAGGAAACTAACTGTTCTGGGGTTGCATCTTAAAATAGCGTAAAATGGAAAGCTAGTGTAGTGTACAATCCAATCCCTTGTTCCAAACACCAAGTAGTGCCCTTGTTCATGGGTTAACCATTATTAGAACACGTGAGGTGGAGTGATACATGTAGCTCAATGTCCCAGTGCTGTTATACTCTATATCAGCACTCATGGATTACCTCTTGTCTGATCAAACTAACTGTTTTATAATTTATAACATATAACAAAATCATATAACAACTGCAGAGAGTTTAGTAACTTAGTTACTATAATAAGCGCCGTAAAGAAGTAAGAAAGAATGAAAGGCCGTGAGGTATTTACCTTATAAAATGTAACAGAATGTCTACGCCATTTCCTGAAGTGGAGAGGCAGCGTGAGTTAGCCTCATTAAGTGAACTAAACAAATGTGGTAACATTTCCTTTTTAAAACATACTAAATGTGTTATGCTGTTAAATCTTTAAGATCTGCCAGATTCCCCAATTCAGCTTATCTGTTTCTATTTAAGAAAATTTAGCACCATCCCTTTTCTTTTAAAAAGAGAGAAAAAATAGGTCTATATTTTAAATGCAAAAAATATCTGGATCTGGATTATACAAAACAACAAAGTTCATCAAGTTCATTTAAATTATAAATAACAAAGAAATAAGAAACAAATACATTTAGTTGCAGTTCTGTTGTGCTTTTAATTTCATCTTTCACCTAATAACCATTTTTTAAATCTGCGTAACTGATCTGGACTTAACACCGTAACATACGAAGTCAGTAAAAGACATGAGCCGGCTCAAAAACGTCTTGATTACATTTTATGACGTGACTCACAGCTGAGATATGTGCTTTTCTTGAAGCTTGTGTGTGAGTGTGTGTGTGAGAGAATGTGTAGGAGAGAGGGAGAGGGAAAGGGAGACGAAGCGGGAGGCTAACTCTGAGTCACAGACACAGTAACAAAGAGCCAATGCTTTCCCGAGTCCAGATCCGAATATCTCCAAAGGATATTTTCGCCGTGCTGTAGGCTCATCGTCAGATGCTTAGGATTCCATCTCGAATCCCTTTATTGTTTCATCTTCAAGATTTAAACGTTAACATTTTCATAAAGCCGAATATGAAAACGAAGCAAAGATCGTCCAAGAACGCTGACGTTGTTGGTTGGGGTCAACCCCGAACCAAAAGAATAAGTTGGACAGAAATCAGTAGGACGGAACCGAGAAACGAGCCCGTTGCCCCGTTGAGCCTTGTGAGTCATCGTCTTCCTGAGGAAGCGCTGTGAAGCTGGCTCACAGAGATCCACAAGGGTCGAGGTCCCTTTCCTACGACCTCTCCATTCTGCTCTGTTTCCTCAGGAAGCCATCATGTCTCCTGCGTTCCCTCAAGTGGACAGATTGCATCTGTTTTGAGGCGAGAGCAGAGGATGGCCTTGTGGCCTTGAGCTGCTGTTTTCTTCCCTCAAGCTCTGGAGAGAACCAGTGTGCAAGTGTGTGTTTATAGACCGAGGTCTGAGTCAGAGTCTAAATGTCGAGTCCAATCACTGAAACATTAAATGAAGGTCAGTGTTTTTTAGATAGCTGTATTTAGGGTTGATTTTCACTATGCGGTTAAATTTACATAAGTTTCGCCAAAGCATTGAGATGACATGAATTCTTTTGTGATTTTTTTTATACATACTGTAAAATGATAATTTAATACATAATTATATAATATAAATTTCTTAAAATCTACACTGAAGTAAGATCTTGTAGGCTTCAACTGGACTATCTCTTGTAATTTTCACTCAATTGTACAGTGCACATATCATCACCTTGTAAAAATTTAGCTTCGGGGAAGGTGAAGGAGTTTTGGCGTTATAATTAATAGCCAACATCTGGTGCTGGTGACGTAAGGGCCGGCCAAGGTGCACCAACAGAGACTGTCTCTCCCGTTTCCTGCTCTAGCGAAGGGCCTTAACCAAACAAACACCCATACTGAGGCGCCACAAGCCGAACAAAGCCACGGGCTCTTATGGTCTATAGCTCAGCATAAATCTACTGCTCCACACCTTACCAGGGGGAAACGCGTCTAGCAAATCTCTGTTTAAGTGACTAATGGACTATGTTAGTATATTAGGTGTAGGAGTTGTAAATATATGATGTAAGGTTATGATATGATATCAGGTTATGTTTAGTGTTCGGATAATCTTAAATTTAGATATAATAAACATAGATAACATGGAGGGAGCAGACGTTTGAAGAAATCTGGGCTTCATCAATTTGATTTGGCTAGCGATTCAGGAAAACATGCTTTTGAGAAATACAGAATTAGAGCAGAATTTGGTGACAACACTATACAGACTCAAAAATCCAGATTGCAGTGCAGATCTATAACGTAGTTGCTCCGAGCTACGGAAAAGACTCAGCTATGTGACAGCGCCGATGATGGTAATATCAAGAGAGTTTGAAAAGCTTCGGAAGCTAATCCATTTAAGCCCTGTGTATAGATAAGCAGGTGAAAGAGCAAGACAGACTAAAGGACTAAAGTGCTTCTGCATTGCTCGTGTCATGTAAAAATTAAGCAGGGGTTAAATCCCAGTGGCACTATTATTAGCAGATAGTGGAACAGCATTGTGGGTAATACGGATTCGGACAAAAAATATGTACACACTTCAGGAAAAGAAAAATAGTATGATGGATATCATATTAATATAATACTAATAACAGCATTATAATATGATCAGATTATTATCATATACAGTATATAGTATTAAAATAGTTATACAAGTTTTTCTTTTCCTGAAGTGTGGGAGTGAAGATGGACTAACGTGTTAAAAAAAAGTTTCTTTATAAATTAAAGATACAAATGGCTGCAAAGTGCCTAAAGATACAGTTTAAAAACAGATTGTTTATATAACAACATCAGCAGCGACCTCATTTCCGCCCTCATCTGTATCTCCATACACTCAGCATTCAGCATCACCAGTATACTAATCACTGGCCTGATCATCGGTCATTAAATGCACCTGTTTCTCACTGGTTTATACCTTAAGTTCGATTTTTTTTTATATACTTAAAGGATTCATAGGTCACTGTCCCGTGTAGCAAACAAAAGATAGACATCTGAAACTGCTCAGGTACAGGGACTGGAGTCAAAAACTTAACAAAAACGAGAGCCAAAAAAAAAAAAGTCCTTGAGGAAGCCCGGAGAACTGTTCCTCAAGACTACTTAAAGAAATACAAGGTCTGGCTCTTTAGAAGCAAAATATGACAGTCTAGGTGATTTTTCACAAACTCATGAGCCTCATTTCCTGAAACTATGGCCGTTTTTAGTTCCTGCTCCAGTGTAGGCAGTTCTGCAGATTAGGAGCTACTGTGAAGAACCTTGCCACGACAAAGTAAATGACTATAAAGCAGAACAACACCTTATTAAATCTAAACCATATTTGTGTTTTAAAAAACTCAATGTAAAAAATTTTTCTGCATTTCTTTTTTTTTGGGATTCGTTTATGTGCCATCCATCCATCCATCCACCTAGGAATCTCTGTAGTCCATCTAAGGACCGCCGAGGCAAATGGTGACCATTGTATTCCAATTTTGTATGACTGTGGTAAGACCTCCTGTCAACATACTATAGGCAATTAACCTAATCTACATGTCTTTTGACTGTGGGAGGAAACAGGAGAACCTGGAGGAAACCCACCAAGCATGGTGAGAACATGCAAACTCCATGCACACTGACCCTACGCAGGAAACGAACCCAGGACCTGGAGGTGCAAGGCTAAGCCACCGTGCCGACATCCAGCACATCGGGCAATTTGGAAACACCAAGTAGTCTAATCTGCCTGTATTTGGACTGTGGGAGGAAACCGGCGTACCCAGATGAACCCCCCCCCCCAAAGCACACTCCATGCACAGTGACACGAGGGCAGGCCATTAACCTTGACCCTGGAAGTGCAAGGCCACAGTGCACTAAGCCACCAGGCCGCCATACTAGGAAGTTACTCCATGGAAATGTCCCGTCTTAATATGTTAAGAATGGGTTTTTTTTAAGGACTTTGTTAAAAAAAAAAAAAAAAAACTTCAGATCAGACCTGAGCCACTTTCATATATGGTTCTAATTTATGCTTCATGAATGGGATCTATCAGGTTGCAAATCCTTTTGTCATTTCCCCAACAATAATGAACACATCATTGTCGTCATAACTGTGCCAGTACTGCAAAAACAAACAATGGAGTTAGCAGCAGCAAGCACTGACTGTATTCAATAGAAGGATGAGGATATTGGTGACGTACTTGATATTTGGGAAACTGATTCAAGCAAAACTGGAAAGAACTCATTCAAAAAATTTCACAGGAGGTTTGTAATAAAAAAGATATAAGTCACTTAGGTTGATTACAAATGTGTGCCATCAAGACAGGCGGATCTGAATTGTCCAAGGAAGCTTGTAATGTGAGTCTCCATCACACAGCTTGGGTAGTGGAAACAGAAACGTAGAACTTTTCTAGGAAATGTGCAATTCTTGTTTAAGGCAGTTCTTAACTTTTTATTCAGTTTTCTGAATAGGCAGACAATACTGTATATATTACACATACAGCAGACTGAATGCTGGACAGTTTAAGTAGATTTAATGAAGTATTCTCCTAGGAGATGGACTGTGTGCCTTTGGAGCTGTGAATAAATATTCACCACAACTACAGTACATCAAAATTCATGCTTATTAACACAGCCATTAATGCATTAACCCCCCGTACATATTTGAGAGCATTTTGTTGATTAACAGCACAGTTGACGTGATTCCCCCAGGCTGGAATCTCCCATGCTACAAGATCCTACAGGCCTAGAAAATGTGTCAGATAGCATAAAAGCAGACAACACCCCAGGCGTTATTAGGTCACTTAAATAAACAGTTTTAAAAAAGTGTTGGCTTACTTTTAAAGGGTGTCAGAAGCCTGCTATTGCTAATACGTATGATTCATTATAGCAGTTGATAATAAAGCATGAATTAATCATGTATCAGAGAGCGCCGCTGAACAGAGAGAGATTTATTGAAACTCTAAATGACCAGATGCTAATAAGCATTTTTTCCACATTCAGTAACAACTCTAACTGTACATATATTTCACGTTAAAATAATGAGCAAGCATGAAGGAAGGGCACTTCATGGCATGACATAGCATGCCGTGTTGCTCCCTCACAGCTCCAGGGTCCTGATCCAGGGTCAGCTACTGCCTGTGAGGGTTTTCACATGTCGTCCCCTTAGCCACATGGATTTCCTTCAAGTTCTCCAGTTTCCTTACAAAAACATGCAGAAAGTGGGTTGGCTACAATATTTTTCCCAAGGTGTGAATGAGTGCATGGACGTGTGTGTGTGTGTGCGCATAATGCCCTGCGACGACCTAAAAGCCCATCCAGGTCTTGTTTCAGCCCAGTGTCCTCGGGAAAGGGTCTGGAGTCAGTGTAACCCAGACCAGGATAAAGTGCTTAGTAAATATGATGAAGGACTGAAAAAATATGATGGATAAAGGAACTTTGTTCCAACGTTTGTGCATAAAATCTCTGATTTAATCATATGGATTAGGCTAAGTATGAATTATGGGATGAGCTAAAGATACGAGAAAAGGAAATAGCGCCAGGAACTAAATCAACACTAAAATATGACTCGTCTCCTACCAGAGGAGGATTGCATGCAGTCTGAAAAAGGTTTGTGCTCTCTGGGAAAATAAAATAAAGAATTGTTAACTGTAGGAAGCTAGGTTCAATTTGAGTCCAGCATGCAGCGTGCTGATGTGGCCCGGGGTTCAACTGACGGCCGTGATGAAGTAATGGTTGAAGTAGTGAACTGATGACATGTGTGTGTGTGTGTGTGTGTGTGGGGGGGGGGGGGGGGTGTTTGGGGGGTGAAAAGACACACACACACACATGCACACAAGCTGCATTCCTCTCCTGCTCTGACTCTCCTCCTCCTCACACAGATCACTCAGTGGGGCTTTCACTGCCTGTCGCTGGTATGTCCAGTGCACTCTAGATGTGAAAAGTGTCTCATTTCTTAAAACATCAACATCTCAACGTGGCGTCAAATGGCTCCTACAGCTGCACTGTATTGGGTCTGCAACACGCCCAGTGCAATGCAACACTGCAACATTTTTAAGTTGCTATATTCTTTTTTATAAGTTCTTGTATAGATTTATAAGCTGATTTCTTGGTCATTTCTAAATTTCTAAAGTATGTCCGAAGTGTGCAGTATGCCAAGCATCTCAGTTTACACATACACAACCCATACTGTATCTGAACTCTCCTAGTTTGTGAGATTTGGAGTGAGGTTTGGCTCGGTCATGGAAAATGCAACTTTGTACCGCAGAGCATTAAAGTTGAAATGCAGCCTAGTTTACGGGGTCCATGATAGCAACACAAAAACATCATAAGTAGACAATGCCTTAATCCGGACAATCATTTCCATTCATTTGGAAATATATATATCAGATTTACTTATAATTTATAGCTTACATAAAATTTGCAACAGAAATATACACTGCTTGAGCAAAAAGTGTTGAGGTTTTATTCAATCACCTTTAGCTTTGATTACAGCACAGTCTTCGAATATACCTTCAGGAAAGAAAAACTCCATAGACATGATATTCAGGTCATTCAGTACATTCAGGTCGTCAACTGACTTCATTTTATTGCCACATAACATTGCTGCGACCAACTGAAACCCCAGATCATAACACTGCCTCCAGAGTATTGTACTGTGGCCACTATGCATGATGTGTACATGGCTTTATGCACTTCCCTTCTTACCCTGACACGCCCATTTCTTTGGAATAGTCTCAATCAGACTACATGGCCTTTTTCCATTTTTTCTTTGCATCTTTATGCTCAGTAGGAAACTGAACCCGTTTTTCTGATTAGTCTCACCAACGAGTGGTTTTCTTATGGCCACACTGCCGCCCAATCATCACATCGTGTGTGTGTGTATTTAAATGCTATTACTTTCACTATTAATCCTAGCAATGGATTCTACTGTTGATTTTTTACCATGCAACTTCACCAACTGTTTAAGTGATCTCAATTCATGAGATCTTAACACATTTCTTCCACAAAGCTGATATAATGATATATATTGTGTTGAAGAGTTCTAAACCCAGTTCCAGTCATTTCAAACCTCCTTTTTTTTCTTCCTTTTTTGATGCAGACCAATAATTTTTGGTGAAACCCTTCTGAAATGGCAACTTTTTCTTTTAGTTAATTTAATTGTGTGTCTCTGAGGTAAATAATAATCTAAAACATCATGTTTTTTTTTTCTTTAGCCCCCACCTGCCAAAGTGTATTATATCAATTTTTGAATGATAAAAACAAAAGCATTCTTCATTTAGGACCGTGATGTTCCTGAGATACTGAGAGTTGCCCCTTTTAAACACAAACATTACACACCACGTCAGATGCACTATATCCTGAATCATCACACCTTAACATAGTACAGCCATAGACAATTCCAGAAATGTCAAGTATACAGTGTTTCAGGCATCATAACAGGAAAAAGCCTTTCTTTTCAATAGCGTCAAACAAGATCCTGTTCCTCGGCCCATGCCCCAAACTATATTCTACACTACTTAATAATATGTCAGTACATTAATTGCATCAGTATCATATAGTAATGCATTTGCTATCTAACATACAGCCTATTTAGAAGCAAACGGTCAATGTGCCTACTTTTCTATCAAAAACTAACATCCTGTATTCTATAGAGTAAAATACTGTAGATACTAGACAGAACATTCTTAAAAATCCTAACCTCTCACAGTGGCAGAACTGAAAAAAAAAAAAAAAAAAAAGATATCAACTGCCAGAAAAAAAGCCCTTAGGGGCAAATGGAAAAATTTACATCGGCTGTTACTTGTGCTAATGAGAAAAATTGCATTTAATGCAGTGCAGCATTGCAATGCTTATTTTTGGAGTAAACATAAAGCAAGTGTTTGTTTCCGAGCTTGTAAGAACTTGATTCTTACCTTGCATTGTTGCCTTTGTCGGCTCTGCAAACAGTGGGATGAGCAGGAGGTAGATGAGGTAGACGAAAGACAGCACGTTGTACCGGAACAGACATGCTTTAACAAAGGGAAAGAAAAAAATGAGTCAGACAGTGTCTCTGATGCCCGCTGACAAACAACAAACTGCTTTAAGGCCTAAATCAGAACCATTTTATAGTATAGACTGATTGCAAGTGGCAGATACATTTGTGTGTATTGAGCTCATACAGTTCATTAAAGAATCCCTTGAGGACATTAACGAGGCCTGTTGCTGCTAGCTCTGATTTACACGTGTGGCGTTAGACATTCCAACAATGTTTGAGAACAAACCACTGACACTTATCCACATTTTTATAGACATGCAAAAAGAGTAAAAGCTCACGTTTGTGTAATACTAGACAAAATGTAAGGCATACTGTCAGACATGGTTTAAAGGGGACAAATTATATAAAATTCACCTTTTTTGTCATTTTAGACATTAAGATGGGTCTCTATTCTGCACACACAAATATAAAAAAAATCCCTGCTGTTTGACCTTTTTCCATTTTTGTATTGGTTCAAGTTTGGATAAGCAAATTGGATTTGGATGTGACCTCATATACCAAGAACCACCCCCCCAGACTCTGCTCAACTCCGGCCCAGCTCTCCCTATCTCTGTGCGTCAACTTTTCGAGCTATTGTAAATAAAGCTACGCTAGCAACGAACTTAGCTAAGCGGGCCGACATTAGCTCTTTGTTGTGTTTCAACATTAATATCATTAAATATTGAGGCTTGTTTTGTTCTTATTGTTTGTCAGAAATGCAGTTGTGCCTCATAACAGGTTGGAAATGCTTAAAAAGTTCCAGAACATGGCTGTTTCTGGTCCATATGCTGTAATTGACTAGGAAAATGCACTTCCTCAAAAGAGCATCAGTTCATTCAGCAGCAGGCAGTTCAATTAAAGTTACAAACACTGAAACAGCGAAATTGGGAAAGGAGTGAAATAGAAAGAAATTCATGCATGATCTGTATGTCAGATGGACAATTAAGAGATACATTTTGGAGAGTAAACTAAAAGGTTTACTCTAAAAAAGTTATTTTTATATTTAAAAAGGACCATAGTACAGTATATGGCCTTTGATTCTACAGTAGATGCAGGAAAATATTCTATGTACAGCTTCTGAAAAAAGAAACTGAGCAGATTTTTTGCAATTAAAAACAAAAAGGATAATTGCAAAGATTTTAACCCATTTGACCTTAAAGCCTCAACAACCGACAGGATGGAATTTATTACCAAACAATGTCATGTAAGGGATATTTCAGACTATGCTGTTAAACAAACAGATAAGAACTAAATATCTCAAATTTACAACAGAGATCATTCACATCTAGTTTTACAGCATTTGGCAGACACTGCTATCCAGGGTGACTTACAGAAGTGCTTTTTAGTCTTTATTAAAAACATAACTTTATAGTATAAACAGGTCAGCATCTAAGAATTCCGTCCAGTTAAAACCTTCTTAGGAAGGAGATACGAGTTGGTAAGGCAACAAAAAATCTGTGTTGTCATTTTTATTTCCCTTTCTTATTCAGGATTTAGTGCTCCGTTATGTTAAGTAGACCGTTAGATCTATTTGTACATTTACTTCAATACATTTCTGCATGGCATTACGATAGCTAACCACAGTGGTGAGGAGAGAAAGAGACTAGCTGTGAGCAAATACAAGCCCTCTATTTTTAATAATTAAGTAAATTTGAAGGTGAGTACTTCTGCATTTTTACTTAAACACACATGTAAATGGAGGACTTCTACTTGAACTTGATATTTGCCCTAGGGAATCTTTACTTTTACTCAATGTACTTTGCCATCCTCTGGTGCCAGGATAAAGACATGATGTTTGTCTTCTGAGTACCTAGAGGGATGGTGGGTCAAGCTGTGCTAGAGGCATAAAGCGGGACATGGCACAAAGAAAGGTTTGAGGTTTGAACTGCCTTCAGGTAAGTTAGTGTCCATTTTTGGCATTTTTTTTGTATGCATTAGTGTGTTAATTCTGTTTCTTCCTTCCTGGTATAGAAAGACAGTCGAGGGGCTGGGACTTAACAAGCACTTGAGTGACCTCTGTGGAAAAGACTCGACCCGATAATGTACAGGAGTAAACTGCACAGTCAGGTTAGCAATATGAGGACAGATAGACAGACAGCTGGTAGTCATTAACTACAGGGTCAAATCATGTGATCTGAGAGTTCCCCAAAGAAAACACAAGATCTTGATACGAGAATCCAAGTTTTATTATTCTAAATCCATTTATATTTTATGTATTATGACTAACTAATCAAACATCATAATCGTCCTCATAGGAAAAAGAAAGCAGAAAGGCAAAAAAATTCAGGAGAAAAGTTTCTTTCAGTCCAATTTTACTTGTCAGAACTTTGCTTATGATAGTGATAGATGTGTATTTTGACCTAGAGGCTAGGGATTAGGAGACTTATTAGGACTATGTTTGATTAGAGGTTCCAACTCGTAATTCCCAACCTCCAATGAGAAAAAGCCAAAGAAAATGGCGCCTCAACTTGAAATTCTTACACATCACCTTGGGGTTGTCTTTCCAACTATGAGCTTTCTAATTCCTTTGATCAAACAACATACTCCTGGACTGACCATAAAATTATGACCAATGACAGGTGAACTGAACAATACTGATCACCACTTATAGTATACAACAATAAACTGGTGACAGGAATCATTTATACCTGAGGAGGCAAAGGCTAACGTTTCTAATCCCACAGAAAAGCCAATGCAGTACAAATTGCTGTAAAAAGTCAGTCCTGCCTACGACAGAAAGGCACCAGGACACTCAGTGAACCACAGCCTGCTGCACATGAGGCCCAGGTCAAGGCAAAGAGCCTAACGCCGTTGACCGGGCTTCTGAACTTCCCAGATCTCTCTTAGATTGAGCACCCATGGGATGCACCAGACAAACAATTCCAATCCATGGAGGCTTCACCCTGCAACCCACAGCACCCAAAGGATCTGCTGCCAAAGTCCTGGGGCCAGACACCACAACACACCCCAGAAGTCTTATGGAGCCATGCCCTCAGAGGCCAGAGTTGCCCAGGAAGCACAAGAGGAACCTATACCAAACAGAGCATAATGTTTAGCATTGTAATTTAATGGCTGATCGGTGTTATTGATCACTTATTAAATCTATATCAAGAACCATACAGATTCAACTCGCTAACTTTTTTCCAACAAACAGCAAAGAAATGAGGTGTCTGTGTCATTCCACAATATCATTCCAACCTAAAAATCACTGCATATGAGGTGAGTTGAATGCAGTATTAACTAATGCGTGTTAATTCATTGTTTTTGCCACTCTGTGTTCTCATAAGATGCGCTCTATACCGTACATGACCGTATGTACGAGCCCTGCAAACTGCACTGTACTTAATGAGGTTTATAACACTTTTCTTAATGAGACTGACATACAGGCACTGACTCGCTGCATGCGCTTCTGAGACTAGGTGGGAAAAGCAGCAAGAACGAGCATAACGCTGTACCCCGGGGTCCTCACTCTGTCACCACACTGAACGCTTCTGACGCGCCGCAATTGCTTCGGCCCTAATTCTCCACGCTCCCGTTGATGTTTCGCAAGCTGTGAGCCATTGTGTATTTCTTCAAGGCTCGTTAGTTTTCATTGATTTCCTTGAACACATACAGCTTGTTTTCTCTGACAAATTGTGCAATGCAAATTGTGTGAGGACAAGCAAAGAGGGAGAGGTTTGGGTTTGTCTCATTTGAAGCCACATCCTGGCTTTTCCAAAGTTGGAAATTAAATACAGCTGAAACTGTAATGGGCAACCACCCCACTGTCCCCCTGTGGCCTGCTTCTGACCGCACCAAAATAGTTTTCTTGAAGACTGAAAAACAAGCGATCCAATGCTATTAAGCAGAAAATGAACCTTTTGTTTGCACCAAACAGTAAAACTTAACACAGACTTGTCAGTGTCCCGTAAAAGCAAGAGTGTACAGTATTTTGTCTATTTTGGATATTTCATATCTAACCCAGTCATTGCTGTTTGTTTTAATGTTTAATGTCTTGCTTTGCCATCAGAATAAATACAGTATTAAGCCAGCTTTGGATTTCTAAATCAGCAAGAAATTAATTATTGCAAGTTGTTGTTGTTTTTTTTTTATACTCTCAGACAGGAGCTTGTTTCTGCGGTATTAGCAGGATTAGTCCACCATTAACACCTCCCAGATGGTGATTTCATATTGGCAGCAGCACAAGGCACTAGCCAGTGGCAGCTCGGGCTGTTTGGAGAGAGAGCGGTGGGCCCCCGGGCCATTACAAATGCACCATCTACTGAAACGATGCAGGTTTATTTTCTTTACCTTGCTGCAAACTCGAACACTCACTGGCCATGAATACATTATGCAGGTTAACACAAGCATGAAACACTCCTAGCTCTCAGATATTCCCAGAGGCGACCAGATGCATAGTTTTGTGTATTCATGTCTATAGACCATCGCCTTCATGACAGAGATCAGGTCAAACAGACGGCACTTCATCGTACTGTTGTATGAGACAGCAAAAATGGGGTTGTTATGTAAGTAAAAATGTGACTAAAAACACTAAGAAACCCTGCTTTTATAGCCCACATTACTGTACTTATGATTCATAGAAGGCCAGGCTGTAAAAACTGATGCTTATCAGAAGATAAACAGGATTAATGATTCTAAACCAGCACTAGGATGACTTCACGAGGAATACCACTGTGAACCTTCACTTAGTGATGACTTGAGGTTGGATTTATCGCTGCAATTAATTTTTTTTTTTCTTATGCATCTGTGCTTACATTTTTCTTTCACAGAGTAATTTACTGTCCTGCCTACGTATCAAAGGAAAAAGCTCTCTGTTCTCATCACAACTTTTTCTATAACTGTCTGTATATAAATTTATAAAACATTTTTTTAATAAAATATCAATCGGCTAACAAATTCTGACAAATATAAATTTTACCATATGTGACAGTTCCTACATTTCAATGGAAAAATATTATTACACATGACATCACTAAATTCTCTATTTATCCATCCATCTAGGAACCTCCTAGCCCAACGCCGACCATTGTATTTAGTCAATTCAATTTAATTGTATTTGTATAGGGTCAAAAGCACACAAGAATGTAAATTTTTACAGAAAATCTTTATAGAATCAAAATTATGGAAATGTGAGAAAATGCATATGAATCAAAGTAATCCCATTTTTATGACCGTGGCAGGACCAGTCAACATTCACACACACACACACACACACACACACACACACACACACTACAGGCAATTTGAGAATTCCGATTAGCCTAATCTGCATGTCTTTGGACTCCTGGAGGAAACCAGAGCACCCGGAGTGAACCCACCAAACATGGGGAGAACATGCAAACTCTGCGCACACAGACCTGAGGCGAAATCAAACCCGGACCCTGGAGGTACAAGGCCACAGTGCTAACCTCTAAGCCACTGTGCTGCCAAAACATTTTATAAAGTTAAGACAACTTCCAAAAAAATAAAAAATGAAACGGCAAAGAAATCTAAACTTATATGAAACGTTCAGACTAATACCCGTCATTATAATCTATCTGCTGCTATGTACATTTTGTTTTAATCTAGGCTGTGTGTCTTGATAAACAGTGATCCGTTAGCATTCAGCTAGTTTGTCTAGGAATAAATCTTAGTTAGTTAGATATTGTTGCGCAGCAGTTTTACAGCTTTGACTGTATGTTTTCACGTGTTCCTCAGTGTAAGAGACACTAGTTTACCACATGTAAATCATTCTTATATTTTCACCTCCATTAGTGGATTTTAAACTTCACATAACATTAATGTAATGGCACTCAAACCATTTCGAAATGATCCTCTCAAGACCTGAATGACACTTTGACATTTCCTCTCAACTGCATTGTCTATACTGTATATCCTTGTATGAGCCTCATTTATGAACCATTAAGTATAATGCTTTTGCTAAACTTCTTCGTGTTTGAAGACATAGAATTGTATGTATAGATATCAAAAGCTATTCAAAAGAAACAGTGAGGAAAAATTGCAGTGTAAACCTCAGTGGGTGACAGTAAAGACTAAAAAGCTTTTATACAGTATAATAATAAATTTATACAGTATAATAATAATTCTGATGTGCTTTTTCTTGAGGAAGGAATTAAGTCACTTTTATCACCTCTTACTTAGAAATAATAACTTAAAGAAATAATAGATTAAGTTTATGTAGAATAGATTAGTTATGAACAGACTATGCTGTTCTGTAATAATAGATTCGTTATGAACATAATGATTAATGACTTCTATCATTCATTTGTCATTCGTTTCATTTTTTTCCTATTTTATACTACATATTTATTTTACAATGCCTGACTACAAAAAGCATAAATTAAATATGAATTAAATATTAGAGAAATATACAGTATATATCCTGTTAACATATTACATTGTCATAATACAAAAAGTCATTCTTGCAATAAATTGGAAAACAAAAATAATAAAGAATACACAAAGCCCACAATAAATGTGCTTAGTGAATATGTGTGTCTTCCAACATTGTTGGGATCGTAGGACAATTGCAAGCGGTGGAAAGTCCCTGAGACAGGATGTCAGATGAGACAAAGTGCTTATTATGGCATTTTTATACAACTAACAATTCTCTTACTCAGTTCAGGGATGATCATTTCCCCATAAAAACACTCCACCACATTAGTGCATACACATCACATGCATGACATCCATCCATCCATCCATCTATCTATCTATACATTTATTCCGTCAATAAACTGTTTTTCCTGAAAATCCTCCTGACTCTCCGCTTAGAACCTCAAACGATTTAACGGCTATCACATATTCCCCTGTGAGCTAAGACGATGGTGTATTGCTTTTTATCATTCTGATGAAGGAGCTCAGTTGTTGATTCCACACTCGGCCGTTTCACAGCACACAAGAGAACTGCTCGAGTATCAGTTACGGCAGGGAAATGACTGACGGGGCTTTTCACAATAAATCGAAAACAAGGTAAACATCCCTCGGTAGTTGTGTGAGTGTGAGTTCCACTTAACTAACGTTTATTTCATTTTTCAGCACAGGTCCTATGCGTCAGCTGAAAGATTTGTTTGAATATACTGTAAGTGCTTCGAATTTTGAGATACTGTAGTTATGATAAGAATGGGCCTCTGTGTGCAGCAGGTCTAAATTGTTCTACGCTCCACATGACAGTGTGTTCAGGACTGACGCTTATTATGGCTTGTTATGACTTTGGATAAACATGCTGGTATTAATGTGTGGCTAAGACTGCGAGCTCTTCTCCGCAACATGTGCACTCCATTAGGAGTTCCAGCCATGAAATCTGATAACTAATGGAGAAATGTATATTATAATTCAGTAATATCACAGCGTTTCAGACCTCCTGAATCGCCTAGCGTTATATACACAGGCGAAACCTGTGGACTTAGTTCAGCGTTTTGGCTAATTCCGGCCTTTCTATGTGACTGTTTAACATTTCAGAGCATTTCAATGGCTCCCTTGAGTCGCCGTGTGTGAGTCAGAGCCGTCGTGCCCTTCCTCGCCTGTGCGCCTCGTGTGTGGGGAACAGCTCTGGCTTCGACAGTGTCTGTGAGAAACATCCAATCCCCACTGGCAATCTTATAGACCGCTGAGCTCTTTTATTCAGATGAGTCAGGAAACCAAGATTACAGCCAAGATGACAAAAAATGTGCTCCTTGTGAAACAACAGACGTATGACTAACCATTTCTGGGACCAGAAGGAGGTCTTATGTGTTTCGGGACTTTTATTCAAAGCATCAAAAGCATGTGTGGAGACATGAGCTCTCTCAACATGAGCTCAAATTCGTGCGAAAAATTTTACACATCCTTAAGGTTATACTTTTATTTTCAAGTCTTTGTGCTTTTCTCAAATGCTGGTATTAATTTTATTTCATGCAGTTTTTTCTGGGTAAAGTCGACTGACATCCTTTAAAGTCCCCTTATTTTTTTTGTGTGATGTTGAAAACCTGGGGATTTTTCTTTTTTTCTTTTTTATTTAAAATTGGAAATAAAGAGAAGGTTTTAGTATTAACATATTTAAAATCAGAATAGTAAGTGTTCAATTTCTTGAATATTTAAAATTCAAGAAGTTGATTGTTTTAACTGCGTTATACAAAAATCTAAGATTTTCTTCCTTCTACTGAAGCATGCATTCAGATGGCACGACAATAGAGTGTTCACAACAGTGTTTCACTTCAGATTATACTGCACATACTCAAGATCCTCCCACCTTATTTACTCACTTACTCACTTATCTTCTATACCGCTTTATCCTGTATTTAGGGTCGCGGGGACCTGGAGCCTATCCCAGGAGGCTTAGGGCACACCCT
>JAOVVA010000048.1:11132048-11145574 GCA_028565275.1 Leiocassis micropogon
CCTAAAAGCACTAAATCTGGATACTAATTATAAGCTTTACGCCTACTTTTAGTGATTCATTCTTTCTTTGGTTTATTTTGATTCACAACAAAAAAACAGGTGTCCAGAAATAAACAAACTGTATGTGTGGGATATACTTCTATCACTTACAGTAACACATAATCACTGTTTTTTTGTGTGATATTGCTGTTTCCATAAATATAGTGGCACACTTTCTAGTTCATTATCAAATCTATGAATTTATCTAAATTGATTACAATATTTATGATTTGCAATCTAGCTAAAATCGTGCAACACTCCTTTATAACAAGCATGGCAAAACAGAAAGAAAGAAAGAAAGAAAGAAAGAAAGAGAAAAAATAAAAAACAACTTTGAAGTAATGCTTTGAAGTGTTTGTGAATCATTTGGCTCACCCCTAAAAGAATCATTTAAAAGGAACCGACTCACAAGTGAACCTGCTTTTCAAAATTAGAAAATTATATAATTATAAATATATAATGGATCAAGAGACTGGTTATAAAATTAACTTTTATCTGAAATCTTGAAAAAATGTAGCTATAGTCAAAGTTATAGGGAATGGATTTGTATGCAATGGAGTAGTTCAGATTATGTCTTAACTAATTATATCTTGTTTCCCTCTTCTTGTAATAACTGTGTTTAAAAGTTTTTATTGTATTCATTTTAATTAGGCCTAATAAAGAAATTAAATGAAAATGAAATACACTGCCTAACATCCAGTAAAAGAAGAAGAGCTCCACCTATCGGCCACAGAACAAATGACAAAATAAATTAACGTGCGTTTAAAACAATATTGTGTCAAATATCTGCTTTGAAATAATCAGTGTAAATGATTGCCCTTGAGCAGTCCAGCTTCATTATTAACCTCATCATCTGTGAGACCTCTCTCAGTAATCATGAGAATGTAAGCTGCATGTGAATTCACAAATCACTTGGTCATCTCTAAGAACGGACCTTCCCTTGACAACTAATTCAAGTGGAATATAATAAAGATGGTGCTTTAAACAGATACCTAATGGGGTAATCATGCATTCCTTTCTATATTAACCACAATCAGATTTTAATAAAGCCTCATTCTCAATGTTTCTGTGAAGATAAACATTATTACCCACTAAGTGCAGGGCCAGGATACCAAAAAAAAAAAAAAAAAAGGTCATGTCATGAATGTTTTCAATTAAAAGACGTATTGCCTGTGACTCACTCAGTGGAAAGCACGTACAGTTCTGACCGAAAATGAAAGCCACACAAGATAAATATTCGCTCTGCACTTTTATTTGACCGGCCACAATAAACTGCAGAATTACAACGTGACACATAAAACAGGAAGATTATATGACCTACTCCTTTAATTCAGGGCTTAGAGTTTAAAACACTTTCTGCTTTTACCCTTTCAGTGTCACTTGATGAAATAAATAACATTTGACAGCTATTAGCCAAAATCCATTGTAGAGGAAAGATTAATCTGTTTAAAAGGATAGTACGAACTTTAGCTTTTAAGTCTGGAATTAAGAATGAGTCTAGCATACTGTGCCTTTTTAATAGATAGCTGTTTATGGATTTAAAAGAAGTTGATCCTTCCAAATTTTATTAGGTCTAAAATAAAGTTGTCACATTAATGTGAATGGATTTCAAAGTTAATGAGGCAAAGTACATCCAAGGTTGTGTACTCTGGATCGGTGGTGTTGAGTCCTACTTTTAAAAATCTGCTATTTGTGGAGAGTTTAGGTTTAACTTGAATAGTAATAATAGACTGAAAGATCAATAAAAACTGAACAACATATATCACTTGTTAGGCGCAGGATGAGAATGGTGTGTTTCCACAGACACAATTTTCCTCCCATAAACATGCAGGTATATAGCCTGAGCACTATAAACTGGGGTAAATTATAACATGAGTGTGTGTGTGTGTGAAGTAGCATCCATCTACCCATAGCACCCCATCCACAGGGACACACCCATTTTTTTGAGGGACATATGACCATGTGACTGGACCAATCATAATAACTATAACGAATAACCTCATAATCACTCATCAAAATTGTTGCATTGTCTCCTCCCTCTATTTCCTTAAATTGAAACACACAGGTGATACTGACTGCCTGAAATGCATACAGATGCTAACTTTAAACCATGAAGATTGAAAAGGGATATTGGCTTTGGGAATCTGCTTCATGTAAAAGACACATACACAAAGAGCTGGTTATTTAAACCACTTTGATTAAAACCTAAATTATAGTTCACAAACATGGTATATTTCAGAGATGTCCAATTTTATCCAGAAAGAGCTGGCGTGGGTTCAGGTTTTCATTGCATCCAAGCATAAGCCACACCTTACAGTTAATCCTAAGCCAAGATCGACTTACTGTATATAAGGTGTGGCTCCTGGCCTACCACCCCTGACCTACCCATTGTCTTCCCAACACAATACAGCCTCTGGAGCTTACAGAGAACAGAGTGAAAAACATTCATGTTGTGTGTAGGTCAGCAGAAAACTGCCACATTGGTCCAAGCTGAATGAAAAGCTACAGTAACTCTTTACAATCATGTTGAGCAAAACAGCATTCCAAAATGCACAATATGTCGAACCTTGTGGGAGATGTGCCACAACACCAGAAGATCACGGAACATCTGCTCCTGTCAACCATGAACAGGAATCTGAGGCTACAGTGGGCACAGACTCACCCAAACTGGACAGTCGAAGGTTAGAAAAAGACTCATTTTCTGCTGTATTTGTTTTCACACCAGTCTGTGTAAACTTGAGAGACTGCTGTGTGTGAAAATCCAAGATGATCAGCAGTTTTTGAAATATTCAAACCAGTATGTCTGGCACCAGAACCATACCACGGTCAAAGTCATGGAGATCACATATTTTCCTCATTCTGACGTTTAATGTGAACAACAACTGAGCTATAGAAGTCAGTATAGTAATCGTTTCAAGATGTTACAGTGACTATGGCACGCTCTTGAAATAAGCTTTTTAGTGTATAGTCATAGTAAAAACTTCTGAATGTATTGTATTTGATTCAACCATTCAACCCAGAACTTTCTACTCATAGCATCAAATGAATCCACACTTGCTGCAATTTGATAGTAAAAAGAATAAAACACTTCATATTCCTGCCACATGGTGCAGGTCTCATGGGAGCTACCACTAAGATCATTATTGTGCATTATTATTATTTACTACAATAGCAGGAAACCATAATCCCTTTAGGATGGTGCTTATTTTCATTTGCTACAAAAGAACATGTATGAAAAACACTTGTCCAGTTTAAACCTAGAGGAAATCTGAAACGTCAGGAATACACACAACTTTGCCATGCAAGTGGCAACACACAGCACATTGTAAATTACATAAGCCACGCCACACTGGTGGTAATAATTACACAGAATAAGGAGTTTTTATGCTATATCATTCATTTAGAGTCATTATATAGTGAATATGTTTTCTTATACATGTTAAAGCCTTAAATTACAAAAGAATTTCCTAATTCCTGAGTAAATACATGAATTGCATAATGGGACCTAGTTGCCAAAATCCCTACTAATACCCAGAAACATGCAGTGCAGTTGTTAATTCGGTTCAGTTTTTTCCACTCATATATTTCCTCAGGAAAAGGCATTACTTTAGACCTCCAGCGGAGTGCCAAAAAAAAAAACATAATCTCTATAAAAACAGAGCATTGTATAAAGAAAACTACAGACAACATGGCAGGATTCAAGGGGTTTGAGGTAAAAGGCTGAGATTTGCTGATGAAGGGCTCCGGTCAATGGGTCAGGGGTCATCATCATCACGCCCGTAGCTGATTGGCTTGAGCTGCTGGACGACGTAATCCGCTATCTCCCGGGAGCCAGCAGCAACAACACGGCGGGACATGAGATCAAGAGGACCCCCTGGGAGAGAAGCATATTAGTGTATTAGCATTTATACGCATACACGCAGATTGTAACGGTGCAAAGACGTTTAGATGATGGAGGCTCTGACTTTCGATTTCTATTTACATACTTTGCAGATGTTTTTAATATATGTCAATTTACAAGCGAGGTAGAATCAACTCTAAACAATACAGATAATTAACGGGGGGTTCAGGACCTCAAACAATGAGCTACCACTGCTATAGACCATCCCAAAGATATATATATATAATTTTTTTTTATTTATTTATTTTTTTTATTATTTCTTAGGGGCAATAATAATAATTTTAAAAAAACCTCTCAGTCAGGTTAAGACACATTAAGGTATAAGGTACTGTATATTGGCTCAAATTGTATTCTAAAAAAAGTTGAGCAGAACATTAAAGAGTTGTTTTTTTGTTAAATTAAATACGCAGGTCAAATCCCAAAAGGCTTCATGCTGCTATACACAATACATTGGCAGTTAAGAGTCAGGAGAGTCCTGGTTCAAAATAAACTATTGGCGTTGGGTCATGTCAACTGGATTTCTTTCTTGTTAGGTGGAAACATTTCACTACTCATCCAAGTAGCTTCTTCAGTCTGGAGAAGATGATGATGATGAGTAAAAAAACAAAAAAAACATCCAGTTGACATGACTCCATGACTCAGCTCCAAGATAACCCAAGACTGGGAATCTTCACAGATGTACTGTAGAAATAGGATTTGTATTAATAACTTTTAATTAGAAAACTGATACTAATTAAAAAAGTTTTTAAATAATTTAAAAAGTGTGGGATTAAAGGGTTATTTGCAATTATTCGAACCTGATTTCCTAGGCTGAGTGACAATAATTTAAGTACATAAATAGTATAAAAGAAATCAGACAATATAAAAGGGGAAAAGAAAATCACTGTATCAGTTATTATTACTAGCGGACCGGTCCCCAGAAAAAAACGGGGAAAAAAAAAAAAAAAAACATCTTTTGCAAAAAACTGGCTGTTACAAAGTGCTTAACCTAGAGACTCTTTTCATGACATTTAAACATTGCCTAAAAGAAAGCTTCACCAATTTAACAAATGCATCTTTTTCTTTGTTACATTTTAGGTGTTTATTATTATGATGATGATTATTATTATTATTATTATTATTATTATTATTATTATTATTATGTAGCCTGTTAACTATACAACATCCTGTAACTAAGCTGTTCCTCAAGAAATACTAAAACATTAGAATAAATTCATTAATATAACCCTGTGATATAGTTTATAACCAGTCTGTCAGAACTGCTGTTACAAATATTGACCAACACCTTCTGACCAATCAGAACTGAGGATTCGACACCACTGTGGTATAAGTTGTTTTAATTTGTATTTAAACTTACATTTTTATACCTATTCACCCAAAGTAGCACACTCCTCCAGGTAATGTGCTGTTATTTGTTTTTCTTTAAGCAACGACCAAGAGAAGAATAAAAAGCGGTCACGGTCACTCTTCCAATAATGTAACCATACAGTGGAGCAAGGGTCACTCGGAGCCAACAGCAGACAGTGCCTGAATGAGAACGTGCTGGAACTGCTTTTTTACTGAGCTCGCGACTCTCTAGATCAATGGAGTGATGTGGTCAGAGCCGAAACACTGCAAACCAAACATCAGCAAAAGCATGGGAACTCGGCAACTCCCTTATCACAGTTCTCTCCCTTTACTCCTTCCTCTATCTCGTTGTGACCGACGGAGTGAGAGGGGAAGCATTTGGCCGACCACACGATCTTGACCTCGCTGCCCTCACTGTCCAACAGAGCTTCTTTGTCTACTCTCACACAATCTGGTCTGCCATGATATGCGGCTGCCCACCTTCCACCGAACAGCCCAAAGACACTGCAAAAACTGTCCGTAAGACAGACAGGCCTTGTAGGCTGAACAAATATCTCCAACAGAGACAAATATCTGCGACTGCAATAAGGTTTGCATACAGTAAAACACAAATCCGATGTCAGTTGATGTGTTGATGGTACAGTAGTAGTTATTATCTCTCACACAGAGGATTTGTGTCTGAAAAGTTCATGTTCTCATGTTCAGAAGGTCACTATATAATCGCAAATGTCTCCTGGATATGAAGCAGGTGCACATAACAGGTTGTTATGGCAACAAGTTTAACAGTGCTCCACATAAGTGAAGCTCCCTGAGGAGCTCAGGGATCCCTATTATTTGTTGTACATCTACTGGAGGACACGGTCGGAAGTGGGAACAGAATAAACAATACATGAGGAGATGATGAGATGAGGCCCGAAGAAAAAGGTCATGTGATCCGATGATTCCTGATCATCACCCATCACACTGTACAAGCCTCTAGAGGCAGTGTTATGATCTGGGGTTGCTACAGTCAGACAGGTCTAGACTCAGTAACATTACGTGGCAATAAAATGAATTCAGCTGACAATCTGAATGACCAGGTTATTATCAATCACGTCAATTGATTTTTTTTTCCCTTCCTGATGGCACAGGAATATTCCAGGTCTCAGATTGGGAAATAGTGGGTCTGGGAGTATGAGTGCTGACACTCAGAGTGCTGATCTTTAACTCAGCTAAAGTCTTTCCCGTCATCAAGACAAAATCTAAGCCATAATTAATGGAACTCTGCGACAAAAATAAATGTTATGATGATGCACGAGGTTGTCAAAACACTACCATGGTGAAGGAAGGTTTTAATCAAAACTAAAGGCGGTCCAGTAAAATATTAGAGTGCGCAACTTTTTTTTTTTTTTTTGGAACAGGCAGTGTATTTGAAAAGGAGTTATAACAGATTCTGTCTGAATGGAGGGAATATTTAGCACACTAAGCCAACGCCAGGATGCTTTGGATCAAAGCATTATGCATAACCACGACTGTAATAACGTTAACCAAATACGGCGTTATTTACAAGTGTACAAATCCCAAACTAAATCCGACATCCTTTCAAGGAATTCACATAACACTCGCTATAAATAACATGACACTAATATTTGCTATATTGCAGAATTAAATCCACATCATGCTGGATGGAAAAATACACACGGTAGCGCCAAAAATATCTGTGTAAATATTTTTTTTTTCTCCGGTCAAGATCGAGGTTGTGGTAAATGGACAGACAGAGAGAGAGAGAGCACGCTTTAGTTTAAACAGGAAGTAAAATGTCTGTTGAAAAGTCTGTTTAATGATGTGCATGAGAAGTAAGAGTGGTGCTGACCTGTGGTGTCGATCACACAGCCTCCTGCTTCAGCTATGATGATAGCTGCTGCAGCGATGTCCCAGCAGTGCAGACCGTACTGGTAGTACGCCTCGGCTGCTCCGGTCGCAACCTGACACAGTGCTAAAGTTGAGCTGCCTATGATCCTCACTCTGAGCACATACACACACACACACACGCACACACACACAGACACAAATTAGACTGGTGCAAGACACAGCTGGTGTGTAATCCTTAACACTGTGCCCTGGAGTACAGTTTACCAAGTGCTGCTGCATCACAGCGCGGGGTAACACATTCGGTGGAAACCACTATCTACCCTGGTGTGGATACATGAACTCATACTGTAGGCGGCCACAATTACTGTACCTAGTGTCACTGTGATTGCCAGCTGAGGGGGAGTAGAACATCGCTGATTTTGTTTTTCTTAACCCACTGGCCACAAATGGCTATAGCATTTTTTAAGGTTTAATTAAAGTTATACATTAATACTCGTGAGGCGGCACAGTGGTGTAGTGGTTAGCAATGTCGCCTTGCACCTCCAGGGGCCGGGTTTGATTCTTGGCCAGGTTCGATTCCCGCCTCTATATGCATGGAGTTTGCATGTTCTCTCCATGCTTTGTGTGGGTTTCCTCAGGGTACTCCGGTTTCCTCCCACAGTCCGAAGACATGCAGATTAGACTAACTGGCGTTCCTGTATGTGTGTGTGCCCTGCACTGCACTGGATTGGCACCCTGTCCGGGGTGTACCCTGTCTTTTGATGTAGATCTGCTGAGGTGATCAGATGTTCCAAAAAAGTTCTCAGAATATAACTTTTTGACAAAGTGCCTCTGCCTGCTGTGAAGTGTTTAATCTGGGACAAATATATACAGAAGTTGGTTTTTCCCCCGGCTTTGAGGTCAGGTTAGGCTTCACATCTATTCCAATAAATCCCACCCACAGTAATTCAGACTTATCTGTGGTTGGTTAGATGCTTTACTATGTGTGAAATGTGAGTCAGCCGGTGCCCCCTCCTCAGCCAGAGACCCAAATCAAGTGTTTAAATTGCTAATATTTACCTATTGAACAGACTTACAACTCCACCCATTCCTACTGAAAAGTCATTCGGATCAGGCTGGATCAGTTCAGATTGTTCTGATTGAGAGGTTTAACATGACGAATTTTTATTATTCGGATTAGGCTATTATTCCCATTATTAGTGATGCACATTACTGTAATGACAAACAAAGGCCTCTCTTTGTTCTCTTTTTTAAATGAATAGGACTTAAAATGCAGCTACTCGGGTTACCATAAAAAGCAATAAGACATTTCTGAACACATTCTCATGTCAAAAGCTTAACGTTAAAGTTCTGGCACAAGAGACTCTTGCCAAATATTCAAATGAGCACAGTAATAAAAACCAGCCAGAACTGTCTATTATAGGATTATAATGAATCAATAAATTCAAACCAATCAGACATGATCAAAAAAGTTTGGGCATTTTGGTTAAATGAGAAGGGATATAGCTCTAAAACTGAGATCAGATTCTGGCAATTTTAGCCCAAAAGTCTTAAATAACCGGGGTTCTTTTTAAAAATGAGTGTTTTTATACCATTATTTGGAGCGATGCGAGATCTACCATGTGATGCTTTTACGACATATTTTTGACACATACTGTATATGCACACATAAGCAACCTTGAACAGAAATAACCTCTCACCCATGGACTGGTGCACTCAAAAAATGCTTCATATTCCCCAAAAAGATATCCAGTGTGTGAGGATCTCTCTTTGCCCCGATCTCTGTTAAAATGAGGGCTTTGGAAATATCTGAAATAAAGAGGAAGAACTGGTCATTTGGAAAGCTACAGTAGCACTGTCCTACAAAAAAAAAACCCAAAGCAATGTGCAGCCTTTCAAAGATCAAAGAAAGGGGAAAAAAAACCTCTCTCACCTTTCTGCTTTGAAACATGTATTCGCACTCCATTGCAAAATGCCCCGTGACCTCTCCTGCCAGTGTACAGTGTCCCATCAAAACAGTGGTATATGACCCCAAACTCCAGCTGCACACGAGTGATCATCATTCAGTATATCATTTATGACAGAGAACATAAAAAAAAACAACCCAGATGTCTACTGTTAAAAGTGATAATATGTTTATGTTATTATAGTTTTGGCATTGATCTACCTGTTTCTTTACTGCAAAGCCAATGCTTACAGCAACCATGGGAAAACTGGAAATTAAGAATAATGCATTTCAAATTTAAAAATTCATTTTATTTGTCACATGGACAGTCACACACAGTATGATATGAAGTGAAATGCTTGTTCGCCCGCCAGTGCCCGAACAATTTAAAAAAAGATAAGAGTATTCAAATAAAGAATATAAAATATGAAATAAAAATATAATAAAAATGATACAAATATAGAAAAATTTTAGCTGTAAAATTTACACTATGCAAAAGTAATACAATAGAATCTAATCCTGGAATAAATGATTAACTAGTTGGTAGAACTTCAAAGTACGTACCTGTGAACAAAGTTACACGTCCCATCGATTGGATCTATGATCCATGTAGGATTATCCGTAAGCACACACTTCTCTCCTGCAGCAGACGACTCCTCTCCGATAAACCTGAAATGTAGGAGAAACAATTTGTAACCTTTAATAAAAATAGCCTACATCTTTCTGGTATTTCCAACAAGATGGGAAACATTACAACATACTGAATATTTATTACAATACATATTTATTACAGACCTAAAAATGAACAGATTTTTTTTTCTGTGCATTATCGAACAGGGCTTGCCACAAGACAACAAAATATACACATGAAAATATGAATATACATTTTTAACTGTTCAGCCCAAGAATGGACTGTTCTCTACTGCATGTTGCGGTCAGGAAAGTGCTTCCGCTCCCTGTAGGCCAACACGGAGAGACCGAGGACGAGCTTCTTCCCGCAGGCTATTCGGGCACTCAAGCAGAACTCCACAAAGAACTGAACTGATCGGATTTGCTTTTTTATCCTTTCACACCAGAAAAACACACACAACCTACATTCCTGCTTACACATCAGGATCATGATGGAGCACATTACTCGCTATGTTGCACAGTTGCACACTGGTCATATGTTGCACATTTCTTGTTCTTCTTTGACCTCATTTACACATAAAATGAGGACAAACTTGCTCCTTGGAACATGGACTGGCAGTGCCTTTTATTTTATTATTTGTTTTACTGACCTACACATAATTTCATCTCGTACTTCATATTTCAACATATTTTTACCATTCTATATTTTTATACCTTCAGTTTACAATTACAATTTGCATATTCTCCTCTGTAATATATTGCCGAAAGTATTCACTCACCTGCGTTACATGCATATGAACTTTAGTAACATCCAATGATTAATCCACAGGGTTTAATATGATGTTAGCCCACCCTTCACAGATACAGTATAACAGCTTCAACTCTTCTGTGAAGGCTTTCCACAAGGTTTAGGGGTGTGTTTATGGGAATTTTTGACTATTCTTCCAGAAGCGCATTTGTGAGGTCAGACACTGATGTTGGACGAGAAGGTCTGGCTCGCAGTCTCCGCTCTAATCCAACTCACACTGTTGAATCTTCCACACTGAACTCGCTCATCCATGCCTTTATGGACCATGCTTTGTGCACTGGTGTGCAGTCATGCTGAAATTAATGTGTGGTTGTTCTTTAGGAATTGGGCTTGGCCCCTTACGTCCAGTGAAAGAAATTCTTAATGCCTCAGCATACCAAGACATGGATGAGTGAAGAATGGTCAAAAATTCGCACATATTCATATAGTGTGTGTGTGTGTGTACCTGTGTGAGGGAAACTTCTCCCTGAGTGTGGAGATGATCAGCTCTTCCACTTGCTGGTCAGCCTCCGTCACCAGGTCTGCAGGAGTGCTTTTACTGCTCACACGCTTCTCTTGCATCACGGACACCCGGACCATCTAAGACGGAGAAGAGAATACGACATAAATTGTCTACAATCACACCTTACCAAACCTATACATCAGAGATATGCAGAAATGGGTTTTGATACAGTAAGAATGTAAACCAATATACTGTACGATAATATAACATTAGAGATGCACTGGTCGATGGGTCAGGACCTGGAAGGGGATTTTTTTTCCCAGCTTAATAGGACAAGATTGGTTTTGTGATGAATCATGCATTCACTTTCATGGAGCACAACACAAAAACGTTATCACACAAAGTTCAAATTCCACTATGAGCATCTGTTGCACAGAGGCGAGTTGAGCTCAGTGGGAGAGATGTACTCTCACATCAATCATAGCAGCACTAGATACTATATACTGTATAGAAGAATGTTCTATAACCATGTGCAGTCTTAAAGAAAATGTAAACTTTATTTAATAAACATATCCATGTTTTGTAATAAACCTATACAGTAGATTTTTTTCATTAAATAAAAGTTTTTTAAAAATGTAATCAGTTACAGTTCTTAGAAAATATGTATCGGCACGTGAGATATATTAGCCAACAAGTACACAGTTTGTGCCTGAAGTTGAAATTGTTGTGTTGGTAGCAGAAAAATGGGCAGGTGTAAGGAATTCAGTGACTTTGACATGGGCCATATTGTGATGGCTAGATGACCGGGTCAGCCTTTGTGGGGCATTCCTGATCTGCAGTGGTCAGGACCTACCAAAAGTGCGCCAAGGAAGGAAAATCTGGAAAATGGTGACAAAGACAAAGAGCCTATAATGTAATGTTCACTGACACACTGCAATAATGGCTAAAAATGGTTTGAGAAACACAACAACAAATTCAAGCTGTTGATTCGGCCTCCAAATTCTCCAGACCTCAAGCCAATTGAGCATCTGAAGGATGCGCTGGAAAAAGAAGTCCAATCCATGGAGCCTCCAGAACACAACTTACGGGTCTTAAAGGATCTGCTACTGACAGCTTGGTGCCAGATACCACAGCTCACCTTTGGAGGTCTAGTAGAGTCCATAAATTGACTCCACACAATATTAAACTGGTGGTCATAATATTTTGGTATAAGTGCATTTTATGACTAAGTCTTTTTTGACTACTATGAACGCTAAAAATGGATCATTTTTCATTTGTCATCTCCACAAGCTGAAAACAGAAAGACAGAAAATGGTAAAATTACCCATATATTATTAAGCAAAACAATCAAAACAAAAAAAAAAATCATGTTACACATGCACTAGAACATCCATTCCACAAGAACAACCATCTCTGCAGCACTCCACCAATCAGGTCTGTATGGTAGAACGACCAGACAGAAGCCACTCCATAAACAGTAAATGGCGCATGACGGGCGCCGGGAGTTTGCCAAAAGGCACCCTCTGTGACTCTCAGACCTCAGTCTTTTTGAGTATGGGGCTACAAGATTGTTGTTCTTCTGGAAGGTTCTCCTCTCTCAATAGAGAAACACTGGAGCTCTTTCAGAGTGACCATCATGTTCTAGGTCCCCTCCCTGACTAAGGCCCTTCTCCCCCGACCGCTCTAGGAAGAGTCCTGGTAGTTCCTAACTTTTTCCATTTATGGATGATGGAGGCCACTGAGCTCATCTGGACGTTCAATGCTGTAGAAATCTTTCTGTACTGTACCTGTCCCTAGACCTGTGACTCTATACTGTCTCGGAGGTCTACAAACAATTCCTTGGACTTCATGGCTTGGTTTGCGCACTGACATGCACTGTTAACTGTGGGACTTTATATAGACATGTGTGTTTCTTTTGAAATAATCTCCAATCAATGAATTTACCACTGGTGGACTCCAATCGAGTTGTAGAAACATCTCAAGGATGATCAGTGGAAAGAGGATGCACCTGAGCAAAATTTTGAGTGTCATGGCAAAGGCTGTGAATACTTATGTACATGTGTTTTTTTTTTTCTTCGTTTTTTATGTTTAATAAATTTGAAAAGATTTCAAAAAAACTTATTTTATGTTGTCATTTTGGGGTATGCTTTGTAGAATTTTTAGAGTAAAAATAATTAATTTAATCCATTTTGAAATAAGGCTGTAACATAGCAAAATGTGGGAAAAGTGAAGCGGAAGTGAGTACTTTCCGGATGCACTGTATGTTCTGAAATCATGGTGATAATAAAAAGCAGTAATGTGAAGTGCCTCTACGTGATAAAACATGGGTTATTTGAGCCAACATATCTGTGGCAGTCGGATGTGAGGGCATGTAAAATACCCAAACTGAGAGCCAGGTACAACAGAGAAACCAGAGTCCTTTCGCAATTATTTACAGCCCAACAGCATGCAAATGAAGATTCACTAACGATTGTTGTTTATATTTCCTTTTACTTGTATGGAATACAAGTTCAAACTGTCCACATGTTTATATATATATATATATATTTTTTTTAGATACATT
>JAOVVA010000048.1:11145674-11157065 GCA_028565275.1 Leiocassis micropogon
ATATGCAGATATATATATATTGACCTCCATGGTCAAGGGTTTGATTCCTGCCGCAGGTCTGTGTGCATGGACTTTGCATGTTCTCCCTGTGCTTGGTGGGTTTTCCTTCGGGTTCTCCGGTTCCCTCCCACAGTCCAAAGGCATACAGATTAGGTTAACTGCCATTCCCAAATGTCCCTTAGTGTGTGTGTGCCCTGCGCCCTCTCCAGGGTGTACTCCGCCTTAAGTGCCCCAAGTCTCCTGGGATAGGCTGCAGCCCCCCCTGAAACCCTGTATACAGGATAAATCGGTATGCTGTAGATAATGAATGAAAATTCCAGGCCATGCGAACTATTGGTTACAATTCTATACAACTATACAACAAGTCTATGGCTACAAATCCTGCAAAGGGCACACTCCTTTTTGCCTAATATTATGACTTTGCATATTTAAAAATCACAATTTTAATAGGAAAATAATTTTATTTAAATAAATTTTAGTATCTCTTGCAAGGAGTATCACTTCCAATTACAGTTTTCTCAGTTGCTCTGGAACATTTATCAAATCATCCTTAATATTTGCAAAACTGTAAAATGCACCACATAAGTGATTACCTGAAAAAGCTGGTAACTTGCTCAAAGTACACTGCTCAGACAAAGACAAAATTCTCTTAAAATCTAAAAACATTAATATTCTGTTGGAATGCATTTAATTTTCATTGTGGTACACATTTGCCATGGCATTGTTTGGACAACCTTATACAACTTTATTTTATTTCCATTATCATTTATTTCCATCCATCCATCCAATTTTTTTTTTTTGTGAGAGTTTTGATGATGGAACAGTCAAACCATTCTGTAAAGTCTTTTAGAGCACATCTCTTCACAAGACTTTTAGTAAGGTTAAGGTCATGACTCTGGTAACCAATTCATGTGTGCAAAAATGTTCATTATCAAATCTTTATCTTGCTGAATCTTGGCATCATCATATATTTGTCCATGGTGTCGGGGGGGCGGGGATCCATTGATGGTTTAACCTGGTGAAGTGTCTTTATGTTATTATACAGAATGTTGTTGAGCCTAAACCATGTGCCACTGAAGCAACCCCAAATAATAACCTTACTTCAGAGGATTGTACAAGTGGGCACTATGCATGATGGGTGCAGCACTTCATGTGCCTCCTTTCTTATGCATTGCTCCGGAATAGGGTCAATATGGGCTCATCACTGCTCAAAAGTTGACATTTATCCTGTGAACTTTTGGTTCAGCACTATCCTTCCATATTTCAATAATGTGTTGGGCAGTTCTAAACCCACTTTCAATAATTTAATCGATTTCCCTAGTAGTTTTCTTTACCTGACCCTTCTGAAACACAGTAACATCATTTCCACGACCATATGAGGAATGATATATTCCACTGACATGACTGATCAAGAAACAAGGAGCTACTCAATGCATCAATAAGGTCTACCAGAATTGTTGCCAGGTGAAATATGTTGACCTTTGCAGTAGGTAACTTTTATTTTATAAGTTAAATAGAAAAGCAAATGCATAAAGAATATGCTCAACAGATTATGGCTTTATTTTTACTAAATAACTATTTTAACAATTTTTCATGTAATGCCTCAATGCTTGGGGTGGGTAGTGAAATTGAACAACAGGGAACCAGTGTAATACATTTATAATAAAACAACATGGCACGATGTGGGATGCATAAATTTTAATTCCAATTTGGGAAATGTACCATGGCAACTGAGGAAAAACTCATTATTATAAAAGGTATTATAAAATATTAGTTTTGCTTTCGGCAGGAGCAGGGCCTCGCTCCTCCAGGGTTGAGGGTTCGATTTCTGCCTTGGGTCTGTGCGTGGAGTTTGCACATTCTCCCTGTGTTTGGTGGGTTCCCTCCAGGTACTCTGGTTTCCTCCCACAGTCCAAAGACATGCAGATTAGGCTGACTGGTGTTTTCAAATTCTCTGTAGTGTGCGCGTGTGCAAATGTGTGCTCTCCGATGGAATGGCACCCCATCCAGGGTGTACCTCGCGTAGTGCTCCGAGTCTCCTGGGATAGGCTCCAGGCCTCCCATGATCCTGTACAGGATAAGCATATAGGGATTGAGTGAGAGTTTTGCTTTCGAAAGGCTATTTACAGAATGTAGTGCCCTCTTATAATTAAATGGAAAGAACCTTTAAATTCTTCTATTCAATTAAATTTTATTTGTATTGCGCTTTAAACAATGGTCATTGTCACAAAGCAGCTTTACAGAGAGAAAAATAAGGAAAAAAGTTAAGACACTAACAAGCAACATTTTGAAATAATGAACATTTAGCATAGCTTACCACCTTTTGAATATTGAGCAAAATGCAACTTATTAAAAATAAATAAATATCTAAATAATAATAATAATAGTTAGGGGATGGGGGTTGAAGCTCACCTCTGATCTATTTGCATGTTGTCTCTGTGATTGCAGGGTTTCCTCCAGGTACTGTTGTTTCTTAGCAAATTCCAACGACGTGCTGCAGGTTGATATGAGTTTCCAAACTGCCCACGGTGCATGATCGGGTGTGTCAATGCGTGTCCCCTGTCCAAGTTGTACCCCACCTTGGGCCCAAGTTCCCTGGGATGGGCTCCAGTCGCACCATGACCCTACAAACCAGTAAAAGCAACAGAACACATTCTCCTCTTTCACACTGCCAGCATTTACAAAATGTGAAAAAAAAAAACTATAAAAAAAAATAATAAGGCAAAAAGACTTCAGTAGCAAATAAATGCATCAGTCTATAATATACTGTAAATGTTTTGATCCTCACACAGCCTTTTTTTCACCCCCCATTTCACCGGACCCTCACAAACACATCATTGCTATGTCCAAAATCACGACACAAGAACAGGAACGTCTTCAAAGAGGAACTTTTATTTACAATATCAGGACACTCACTGTCAAATGTGTTGCCGTTCAAAAGCTTTACTCTTTACACTGATCGATTCATAACGAATGGACACAATTAAAAAGGCAATAATATATACTGTGTCGTGGGGGGAGATCTGAAGATTACTAGCGCATGAATGTCCGTGTCGGGACCTGAACACACAACATGGCTTTTTATAAAGCACAGATATAACACTTAAAATTAGTTTAAATTACATTTAACTCCACCAGCTCTGCTCTCCCCCTGCACAAAAAAATTAATAAAATGGAAAATAAGCAAAAGTTGTATAGAAGAGATGTAATTGTCATAAATCAACAATAACACATGCAGGGGGCAAAACACCACACAGGAGAGAGCATCCAAGTACCATACAAATGCTTAGTCTTTAATAATATATTCCATAAAAACAAAACAGTAAACAGCCTAGGAAATATAAACATAAAAAAAACACAGTTGGCTTAACAAAGTGGGTTAAAATTTGAGGAGAAGACAAAAACACAAAAGCTGTGTCAGAAGTGCAGCGTTAGTTGGAGCTTAGTGTCTGGCAGGCCATCACAGGATTTAGTAGATGAATTCTCCCGGGACTTCCTGCAGGCCTGGGAAAGGCTCTTCGAATTTGAAGCGCTTTGAAATTACCTTTTGCTCTGGGGTCAGGCTCTCCTTGTCTGAGGACTGCCTGCACTGGCCCAGAGTGTACGCTGCCATGACGATGAGCTCCTCAGTCAGTCTGCTTTCCTCCTCGACGTCCTCGTCAGCGCTCTGAGTGGAGACGGCCGTGCTGACTGGCTCAGGGATGGAGGAGGCCGTGTTCTCTTTCTCCTTTTCAGAGTCGGTCTCTTGTGTTCGTAGCCACGGGTGTTTCAGGCAGTCCTCTGCAGTGGAACGATCCCTGTTCAAACGAGATGGATTGAGTTTTTACGATGTGCTCGAAGACAAATAATGAGACGAGTTAAACTGTACTACAGGGAAGGACAAATCAATAGCCCTGGTGCTTGGGACATGCAGATTGTCTGTCTGGTCTATTTGTTTTTTATTCATAGGTGCCAGGTGGAAAAGTGTGTTCATTAGGATGATATAATACAAGAAATACAAGTGTACGTGATACATCGACAATTTAACAAAGTAAAAAGGTAACATAGATGTATTACAACATCTGACACACTCACCATCCACTTTATTAGGAACACCTGTACACCTGCAATATCATGCAGTTATCAGTAAATTATGTGGCAGCAATGTAATGCAAACAATCACCTTAATACAGGTCAAGAGCTTTAAATAATGGTCACACACACCCAAGCAAATACAGTGAGTGTATAAAGATAGACCAGAGGAGAATGAACAGACTAATTCCAGCTGTCCTACTCCACTCTCACTGATCATGCAGGTTTGTTGACTGTGAAGTGACTGTATGCTTTACTTCCCAGGGAGCCCTCATGTTCTTCTGGCTCTCTCTTTTGGGTATGCGGTCATAGTTAGTCCTGCTGGAGTCCCCGCTTGCACGCTGCACTAAATATACATTCACCTTATACATGTGATTGTGACCATACCTAATCTCTCTGTCGAGATGGACAGACTGTTCTCTGATGGCTGGTGACTCAATAGTTCAGGACTAAAATTCCTACAAGCAGTTTTGTACCTGAGCCTCTAATAATGAAAGTGGACTCCATATTGATTTAAACACCTCTCCCATTAAACTGAACTTCCAGATGCTTAACACTCAGTATGACTGCTGATCAATCCCTGCTATCCGTTATAACCCAAATGAGGATGGGTTCCCTGTTGAGTCTGGTTCCCCTCATGGTTTTCCTTCTATTGCCATCTCAGGGAGATTTCCCTTGCCACCAATCGACCTCGGCTTACTCATCAGGGACAATCTGATAATTATAATTGATACACATCTCCTTAACCTTTCAGACTCATTTCCATATTTTTGTTTGATTCTTTGCAGCAATGATGCGCTATATAAATACAGTTTAATTGAATTAATTCCAACTTACGGGAAAGCTACAGTAAATCAAGTCACTCTTCAAAACCTCAGTGAGCTGAGAACTGCAGTGAGCTGAAGAGGGGAAGAAAAAAATCTCGGAAAGCAGATCAAATTGAACTTTGGGGTTGATGGGTACAATAACAGAAGACAACATCATTTTCCACACCTGATAGAGATTTGAGGCTCACGAAACTCGACAGACTGGAATGAAACCAGATGGGCTTTTTCCCCCCCACAGCCTATAGCTGCCCAGTTTCAGTGAGCCTGTTCCTGTTCTTGTCTAAGAAGAACTGAAGCTCTTGACCTGTATCTGTATGATTACATTACTCTACTGCCAGCATGATTAATCAACAAGACTGGCAATGTACCTGAATGACAAGGTGTATGGCTATTCCAGTGAGTGTATGTTTAAATGTATTTTTTCCTGGTTGGTTTAAACATTTCATGATACACCTGTCTCACTACCTACAGTTAAACTGGACCCAACTGAGGAAACATTGCTTCCATCAGTCGATGGACCAAGGTGCAGCATAAAGCTTTCCTGCTTTCACCCCTGATAAGATGCTAATTCCACACCAAGAGCTATGCAGTAGTATTCTGAGATGTGTCTCCGTGCATACTCAGGTTCCTTGATGAGCAAAGACTTGATGAAGTGGATGGCCGCCTTGTCCAGATGTTCCAGTTCCTCCTCTGTGTAGCTGACATTAATCTGGGAGATGTTGAGAAAGGTCTCCTGCTTATCGGCTCCCAGGAATGGAGACATACCGGTCAGCATTACATACGCGAGGACGCCGATACTCCTACGAGAAGAAAAAAAAAAAAAAAACGGGAATGAAATTAGCATACTGTTGTATAATAACAGCTTTTAAGAGGCTGACCTTCCTGTCTTGCTTACGAGACCTGGTCACAATCATTACACCCATACTGAGAAGGTCAGCGCAATGTCATGTTGCACTTTATGCTGTGCAATAAATAGCCAGATTTAAGCATCATTAATGAATTAAATATCAAAGTACTTTATGGAAAGACTACTCACCACATATCAGTGGCTGTGCTAATGGGTTCATAATTAAGAACCTCTGGAGCTGAAAAAGGGACAGAAAAAGTAAAAAAACTAAAACTGTGTCTATTGAATAATTAAAACTGAGTGGTACAAGCCACAGCATGTCTTACCAACATATTCAGGTGTACCCATGATCTCTCTGATTTCCTGGTTACTGCTCACCATTCTCGAGAGGCCAAAGTCCACAATCTTAATGTCCCCAAGAGGATCATCACTGGTCAGGAGAATGTTCTGTGGCTGTAGAGATTGGAAAAGAAACAACTTGTTAAATAGGCTACGACTCCTCTAAATATTTTGGTAAATAGTAACATAATAATATAGTTGTGAAATCTCCAGTATTGTTCTATAATGTAGAAAAAAAAAACAAAAAAAAACCATTGAATCAGAAGGTGTGTCCAAACCATTCATTGGTCCATGTACTGTATTTAAAAATGACTGTGCTGTACTTCATAATCAGTAGAACTATAATACAGGCAGAACCCCTGGTAATTTTACAACTCTACAAGCCTCTCCTAAAACATTTCATCTGTGTTGTGGTGCAGTTCTCGCTTGGTGCATTTAGGGTATTTTAAACCATGCAGCCCAGTGTTGATGCATCATAAATCAGGGTTTAATAAACTGCTAGTGATTTATGATCTGCCATGCCTACTTCAATCAAAGGATGCAGGCTGCTTGTCAGTACCTCGTATTATTATTATTTTTTTTTTTTTTTCACGAAACCCCAAAGTTATGGAATAGCTTTCCAATTTAGGGGGAACTCAAAGACGTAATGTATTATGGTGAACTGGTATGTTTGAATGCTTCCTTCTCCCACTCTCATTTATCACTCATGTTTGTGACTGTGATGTGACTGGTTGTTTTTCTTCCCAGGGAGCCCTCACGTCTGTGAGCTCTTACTTTTAGTTATGCTGTCATAGTTAGTCCTGCCGGAGTCCCAGCTTGTACTCTGGACTAAATATACATTCACCTTATACATTACGCGTCTGTGACCATAATTAACTGTTATCTCTTGTTCTCTTTCTCTTTTCTCTCTCTGTCGAGCTACACATTGCGCTCCTGAGATGCCAGTGATCCAGACCCTCCCTCTGCCCTCCGAACCTGTCTAACTTGGAGATGTGTGTTATTTGGGATAGTTCCTCTGGACCATGAAGATGCTTCAGATCCTCAAGTCAACAACCGAGATCCTTAGCCATCTGAGCCACAACAGGACAAATATCATACAGTACCTTAATAATGAGAAATGATAACATAAAATGACCCTTAAGACTTACAGTACTGTGCAAAAGTCTTAGGCACCATATTATATGCTGTACCAATTTTGTTATACATGTTTATCATGTCTGCATAATTATGCACAAAAGCATTCAGTATTTTCATATATAACATAACATAAATTAATAAATAAATAACATTAAAGAAGTATAGATGCATGGCTGTAAGGAAAATATAGTACAAGACATGTACGCTCCTGGGATTTGCATAAAAATAGAAAGGAGCGAGTGTGACAAAGTAACCAGAGGAACTCACATTCTCCAGCAAGCTCAGTAAAACCCAACAGCTATTTTAATTATGGTACTGTGCAAAAGTATTGGGCACATACAAAAATATGGCATAAGTAAATTATGGTTTTGAAAACATTTCTGCGTAAAATAAACTTCTATAAAGAGCAATAAAATAAACAGTCAATATTTGGAGTGAAAACTCATTGCTTGCGTTTTAGACACAGATTTGTGCAGTTTTATAAGAAAACAGCTGTTAGGTTTTACTGAGCTTGCTGGAGTTCCTCTGGTTACTTTGTCACACTCGCTCCTTTCTATTTTTATGCAAATCCCAGGAGCGTACATTAGGTTTTTTGTTTCCATCCACCTTCCGTCTTGTACTATACATTTTTTCTTTACAGCCATGCATATATTCTTCTGTAATGTTATTTATTTATTAATTTTTAAGTTATATATGGAAATACTGAATGCTTTTTTACATAATTATGCAGACATGATAAACATATATAACAAAATTGGTACAGCATATATGGTGTCTAAGACTTTTGCACAGTACTGTATATATAACACTTTTCTGTACAAACTTAATCTTAAGTCTTAATGTTGGTTCCCTTCATTGTCTTCAATTAAGTGTAAATACTGACTACAGTTTAAATATACTGTACGTAAACAATTTCCAATGCATTGCTCGTTTAAATAAAACCTCAGTAACAACAAATGACCACTAGGTGGACTCTAGCATCACAAATTCCCTAGTGCACAGAGTCCCTTTTTTTTTGAAGCCACTGTAAAAAAAAAAAAAAAAAGCTATATATTTTTTTATACTATGCATTGCAAGTACACCACCACTCAAAAAAACAAACAAAAAAATCAGCTATTTAAAATGATCTTGTCCATTTATTGACATGATGAACCTGTCACCTTTAGATCCAGATGAACCACGTTGTTCTTATGAAGAAAAGCGACGCCCTCCAGGATTTGCCTCATCAGCCGCTTCACATCTTCCTCTTTAAAGGCGTCGTCCCTTTCTGCCACACACTGGTTAAAAAGCTCTCCTCCAGCAGCACTGCACAAAACATAATTCATAACATTATTCATAAATGCATCTACAGTTCGACAGATTTACCTGGTTTGTACTTAAAAAAAAAAAAATGCATGTCATGCTAGAACTTTTTTGCGAATCATATAGGTTCAGGGTTGTAAGTTTTAAGGAAAATCAAGAGACACCTTTTCTTTATGTGCTCTATTATATTTCACATTCCTGGAAAAAAAGCAGAGATTTTTAGCGACGTTTATTGCCTCTCCTCCTGGAAAGGTATGCGTCCGCTCCGTGATAACCTTTTAAACCCATCACATTTCATCTGAATTATTACCGTGGAAAATGGGAAGTCTTGTACTCATCAGGGCTAGGTCAGATGTCCTTAAATCTCCTGCCCTAAATTAACCTCGGGATAAATCTCCACAAGTGCATGACTGTGTTGTAATGACGGGAATAGACACACACAGTCACGAGCATGTGCATGAACACTCACATTCTCTGGAGAGAGAGAGAGAGAGAGAGAGATTACAACCACATTTGTGTGCTATCCAAACTTATGGTCTGAATACAATGCTATTTTTATTATTTTGTTCTTGGGTCCTTTCTTTTTGCCAGAGGCCATTCATCAAAAAAGCACAACATAAAATCCAGTTAATTCATTTTCAGCTTTCAGACCGCAGTAATCTAGCTAGCATTACTGACAAAACGGGATGCTAAAACCCCTAAAAGGAGACAGACAATCACATGCTTACTGAGATTCTCAGCGCAGATGGCATGTCAAATTCAATTACAGCATGGCCAAGAGAGAACGAGCGACCTCGAACACAGTGCTGGAGTCGATTGGATCTCGCTATGGGCTACATATTGCTGTACGTTCATGTGTCCGTGTGTCTGATGGTTAGGCTGAACATGGTGAAGTACAGATTAACGCAGAGTTTAAAATTAAAACATAAACCCTGCACACCAAGTGAAAAACCTTGCCATATCCATACTAATGAACTTGAAGAATGTGTGTTATTTAAGCTTTTTAAACACTGTTGTAGCTGTACAGTATGCGCGTATGTAACTGCATGCACGTTTAGGAATTAGTGAGCGCTGCGATAAGCCGGGATCAGTGTTCGCACGGCCTGTAATCCTGTTCTGCAGTTTTCTCACACCACTTACTGTACCTAACTAAGCAACTCAGCATAAGAATTTACAATGATATTGCATTAAAAACACACACCACATACAAGTGTGTACTTAAAAGTTCAGCCTTTATTCATTTATTTATTCTTTGCATATCCTGATTTTTTATTTTTTTTTTGGTTTGTACGCAGGGGTCAGAGCGCAAGGTTATACGATGTCCCTGGAGCAGATAGGGTTAAGGGCCTTGCTCATCGGCGCTAAATCGGCGGAGCTGGGGCTCGAACCACCAACCTTCTGATCAGTCACCCAGAGCCTTAACACGCTGAGATAAACATAAATATAAACATCTATATTTTTGACAAATACAAAATAATTTTGCCAAAGGTCTCGGAATTGTTGTACCTAATTCAATGTGTATAACAGGGAAGCAGAAGCTCCTGCCCTGAGCTGTACTACATGGATCTGCAGTAGGATAGCTAGATCACTTGGACTCTTATCACGATTTATGTACTCCACTGTGTAACCACTGTGTAATCTCTAGTAATCTGTTCCCTCTCTATCTAGTTCTACAGGCCATTTGGATGTGCTTGACTAATCCTCATGCTTGTCGAGCCTCTGCACTTACGACTCCTTTTGCTGCTGTGGATGGGAAACACTGATCATTTGAACTTTCCAAAAATATATATATATACCCAAGACTCACTCAGTAAATAATCTCACCCTTATAGTGTAAATTTGTTCCCAAGAACTGCCCCTTTAATCATGGACATATTCACAATAAGCTAGTTCGCAATATCTTTGTGATACATGTAGTATTGTTTGCCGTTGCATCATCTCACTAACTAGTGTAAGAAGCAGAAGAGGATGGTTCTTTCTGGGTCTCAGGGAGTTTTTCTTTGCCCACCTCACCTCTGGCATCATCTTTAAGGATCTATATTTAGACTTTGATATATTTAAATCTATTTTAATGTAACATATGCCGTAAAAACTGCGACAGAAAAAAAAAACTGAATGAAGTTGAATTGAAATCAATACAAGCATGTTTATTTTGATATTAGGTGAATAAATAATAGTCTAGTTGGTTTTCTTGGTCGGCACAAGATTGGTTTAATTTTGGAAATTCACTTTGCTTCCTTATTAATACAGAGGTCACTGACTACTAAATATGGTTCAGTTACGTATCATGATTTTTCAGTTACGTATCATGATTTTTTAGTTATACTATCGCCACACATCGCTACAGGTGGCGGTCTGAACTGTTCAACCATAAGCAGACAGCACTGCGCGTCCTGTGTGGTAGGTAAATATTAGCCGGGTTTGTTTAGAATTAGAACATCTGAAAAAATGAATGAATATTGAATCGCCACCTGCATCATGATAATATTGTATCGTGTGTTCCCTGGTGATCCCCATCCCTACTGACTACTCATAATTAGCTTAATCAGATTAATTAAAATGGTTGTCCCTCGTAGGACACAAACGGAGATTTTTACACAACTTAAAGATACATAAATATATAAATATATATAGCATGCTACATATAACACTATTTGACTATACAGGTATTTATCGCAATACCAACAGATGAGGCTCAGCTTACTCTTCTTCTTCTTTGTCCTTCGTCTATTCCCTTTCAGGGGTCGCGCCACAGCGAATCATCTGCCTCCATCTAACCATCTCCTCTGCTTCCTCTTCTCTCACACCAACTAACTTCATGTCCTCTCTCACGGCATCCATAAATCTCCTCTTTGGTCTTCCTCTAGA
>JAOVVA010000048.1:11157355-11168558 GCA_028565275.1 Leiocassis micropogon
TGGGTTGTCCCTCTGATGAACTCATTCTTGATCCTATCCATCCCTGTCACTCCCAAAGAGAACCTCAACATCTTCAGTGAGGCTCAGCTTACTAATGTGCTTAAAATGACACAATCCCAAACATCCTGTGATATGATAGAAATCAGACTTTCGACATTAGTCAGTGTTGCTTTAACGTCCAAATGAGCTACTCAGTATTTAGCAAACAGCAGGAACAGCACCTCCCTAATGCTAATAAAACAGGCTTGCAGGGAAAAGCAATTAGCACTTGACCAGCTGGAGATTGTGATGGATTTCAGAGCTGGCTGGTCCTTCTGGTTCTTCTGAAGATTTAAAAAATGCAAAAGCTCCACTATGAGGTTGTAGTAATTACACCCCAGAAATGCCAAGCCAGGCTGTTAGGATCTAAACACCAGACTAAAAAGGGAAGGGAAAAAGGAAAATCTGGCCAAATCATAAGTAGGTCACGTTTTTGGCTGGGTAAGGGCTTGTCTGGGCACCGCAGCACTTAAACAGCATGGAGTTAGCTTTCACTAATCTGAATGCCCTTACCACACACACACACACACACACACGCGCACACACACACACACACACACTGCAAGCCCCTTTTCGTTACTGTTCCTTTACAATAAATGTCTAAGAGATTACAAAGAGCAGAGAGCTGTAGTAGAGGATCTATTTCTAGATTCTGCTGCTTACTGTCAAATAAGAGCAGCATGTTAAGCCTGTCTGAGTAATTAATTGCAATTAAGCCCACATCAAAGGATTCCTTGAAAAAAAAAAATAGCAGCAAAGTTTAACAATCTGTAACCCAGCTGGAAAATGCAGAGAAGATTACAAGGAACTGGTCACACTCAAGTCCATCAATAAATCCTTTATGTGTATTAAGAATGGCAAGCTTTAAATATCCTCAAAATTAAAGAGAAATATAAAAAAACAGGCTTAATGAAGGTTGCATGTATGCAGTAATACATCATTTATAATCAACAGATTACAATTTGTTTATTTAACCAATTATTTTGCCCCATCAACACATATCCTTCCATAATTATTGGAAATAACTAACTGTGACTAACCATGACGACTGACCATTAGTGTAATTAACAGGTAACACTGTAATTAAAGCAGATTTAAATTTTTACCGATACTACTGTATGTGGCCAAAAGGTGAGAAAAATGAACTATAAAAGGTGGT
This sequence comes from Leiocassis micropogon, assembly GCA_028565275.1. Classification (NCBI taxonomy): domain Eukaryota; kingdom Metazoa; phylum Chordata; class Actinopteri; order Siluriformes; family Bagridae; genus Leiocassis; species Leiocassis micropogon. The sequence continues at coordinate 11,158,554 of JAOVVA010000048.1, forward strand.
GCACAGTTCTGTAAGTTTCTCTTTATATTCCTGCTTTGAAATAAGATACGTTATATAATACGTTATACTTGGAATTTAACTTCTGGGTTCCGGGTTTAAATCCCAAATAACGTAAAATGGAAATGGTTCCACGGACCAAGTAGTGCACTTGAGCCTTGAGTTAGAAGCTAGTTAGCTTTATAATTCCTGTTAGCCATCTTCCGGTTCAGACGCGATTTAAAATGACTCGATTTAAAAGGCGACAAAGTGGTGTTTAAAATGACATAACGTTTTCAGATGTGCTTTCTTGCTGAAAGTGCTTCCACAACTGATTTTAAAAATAGGTTTTTTGGCAGGCAGCTGCTCTCCCCTCTTTCCAGTACTGCTGACTGTATTGACCTACTTTCAGACATGCTGCCAAGCGACAGTTTAGCTTAATTAATGACTGTTAGATCACCTGAAACACTGGGAAAAAAATTTAAAAAAATTTATATAGGTATATATTTACATTTAGGCATTTGGCCGACACCCTCCAAAGCGACTTATATTTATCTCATTATACATCTGAGCAGTTGAGGGTTAAGGGCTTTGCTCAAGGGCCCAACAGGGACCTTACGAACCATAGTCCAATGTCTTAACCACTGAGCTACCCCTATATATACACACACACACACACACACACACACACACGCGCGCGCACATAGACAAACGTCTCAGTGCTATTACTGTCTTATCACCACTCTTGGAACGCCTTTCAGACTGCTCAGCCAGAAGTAACTTTTGTATAAATAAGGATAATAGCCCACTGTGTCATTTCAACTACGTCTCATAGCAACCAGTATACACACTACAGAACATGACATCTCACACGGTCAGGTCATCTGAGCAGAAGCAAGACAAGTGCAGCTGCCAAACCCTACAGTTTCTGGGCGTGACTCATGTTTGGGTATTCCCCATCGGTGAAACTCCTTCACTATACGCCCACTGCATTCCTCTAGGCAAGGCCTTCAGGCTCGAGTATCACCTGTGGGATGCTGCAGCTGCTCTGCTTTCTCACTCTGAAAGAAGATGTACAGACACAGCGGATGCATGTTTAATACTGTTGCTCCGTCACCATGCTGAGTGAGAGGTTTTAGATTGCATTAACTGTATGCTAGAGTATTAATGGAAATACAGAAGAAACAGTTGCTGAAAGATGCAAAGTCGTATTGTATTCTTGCTTTGCTTTTGTTTCTGCTTCATCAGGCCAGTTTCTACATTGTTTTCACCTCGTGTTATATCAGGCTTTTGTTCGAAAGATAAAATTGTTATTCTATTTAACGCCATTCTCTGCTTTCTGTTGGATCATTATATACACACAATTAATACAAATGTGCCATATAAATGCAGCTCACAAAGACTTTTGCACACGCGATGAAGCTGTTAACCATGGGAGCTGTAATATATAGAGCAAGACCCGACCACGGTCTAGGACCTCACGTGCCGCTGCACAACACACTGACATTATGAACTCTCAGCTGGAGCCCACAGTGGAATGAGGGCACGTTCCTGTGCTGAGGCTGATGAAGTCCCCCTCAAAAACACCACCATTAACCATGAATAGGCTTTTATCATTGTGGACTGACCCCAACCCAAGCCAAAGCCCCGCCTCCCCTTCCGAAATCACCCCAGTGCCCCAAAATAGATTGAATAGTAGGGTGAACGAGTTGAATGAAAAGGGTCGAACAACTAACGTTTTATTCAGTTTGCTCTCATTTACCATGATGGATTTTCACAAAAGTGCAATACATCACGGCCCATTTCCTGCACCCCCTCCAAAAAAAAACCTTTGCAAAACTTGTGTTGATTTTTTTTTCAGCCTTTTATTTATGATGTACTAAATTACTTTTTACCCAGCCTGACTTGGCACTGCTTCAGCACTAGCTGGTGTTTACTCATACTGTACATGCAACTACACAGTACATTACATATCCAAACATGAATCTGGATGTTATATGCTCTTAAGGTTTCAGAGTTGTAAACCGTGCCAAGTAATGGCTAAACACGAGTGGCGGAGAGGAAACGTTCACTTTAATCTTATTACGGTTCTGTTCCATTTGCACACCAACACAGGCTAAAACATTCTTTCAAACGCACATTTCTCCCACAGTTTTTATACCTGGAATTATTCCAAAGTTGATAAATGATATGGTTGAATAAATGGAAACCCCAAATGCCAATTTAGCGAGCATCACTCATCAGTAGTTGCTGTTGGGCCATGGGTGTGAGCGTGGCCAGATGATGGACTTGAACTAAAAGGGAAATGACTGCATGCCGTTCAGTGGTGACAGAAAGGAAGCGAGATTGACTCTGTGCTGAAAGAGATGCCAAAAGAGAAGTCATGCTGCTTTATGAATAAGGCTTGTAGACGAGCCTGAACAGATGCAGAACAACCTTTATTACCTATGTATTTCTCTATGCATAAAAAAATAAGTATAAATTACAGTAAATAGGATCGAGCAGCCATGAGATGCCTCATGCTCCCTGAACCACTCCGCAAGTTGAGCCCGATGAATCCTGGCATCGTCATTTTGGAATATGTCGGTGCCATCAGGGAAAAAATAAAAATAAATCAATAGATTAAAAAACCTGGTCATTCAGTATATTCAGGTCATCAGCAGACTTCATTTTTTTTGATCGTATAACGTTGCTGACCCTAGACCTGACCAACAGCAACCCCAGCACTTTACACTGCCGCACAGGTTTGTATGGAAGACACTAGGCATTATGCGTGCATCACGTCATCCACCTCTCTTCCTACCCTGATGCGCCCATCACTCTGTACCAGGGTAGATTTGGACTCATGACCTTTATCCAATGCTCCACAGTCCATTATTTATGCTGGCCTTTTTCCCCTGATTAGCCTCACTGATACATGGCTTTCTTAAGGCTACAAAGCTGTTTAGTCCCAATCCCTTGTGTTTTCCTCACATTGTGTGTGCAGAAACGCTCTTACTTTCACTATGAAACACAGTTTTGTTTTGTTTTTTTGTCGTTTGTTTAAAAGCGTTTAAAGTGTTCTCGCATCTCATTCAGGATGTTTTTCCCGACCACATTTCTTCCTCGAGGATGATGGTACACCACTATCTTTCCAGGTTTTAATAATGCTTTTTACAGTTCTTAACACAATTTTAACAGTTTCAGCAATCTCCTTAATTTTTGATGCAAGACCATAATTTGACCTTCTGAACAAGAGCAACATCTTTGCCACAACTACAACATATATCTTTGTTATGAAATGAGAAGCTACTCACTGCATTAGTTAGGGTTAAATAACCTGTTGCAGCTGAAACTTATTAATTACCGCAGTAATTATGCAGTAAAAGGCTCTTAACTTTTTTGCTTAGTTAAATCCATGTGGTTATTTTATTTTTTTCATTTGTATTGCTCTAAGGCTGGTTTGTGATTGCAGGGTTCAAGTCCGGCAATCATGCGACAAAACTTGGATCCATGGTCTCTTAGATCCAGAGACACAAAATGAAGATGAAAAGGCAGATAAATGGTGCTCGGAATGGGTCTGGAGTTATTTATATTCGGAATATCTGAAACAATAAGCTGTTTTTCGTACTGTGGCAAGACGGGCCTGTGGCACACCACCGCTTGACTCTTCGAACTGTTTTCTGTGGGTGAAATTATTGGCCTATTTTTCTGTTTTATTGTTTCATTTCGGCTAGATCGACTATCCTATTTCAGATAAAAGCTCTCGCTTTCCTGCTGTGTTATTTCCATTACAGAATGAAAGCTCTGAAACCATTTCCAATTATTTTTCATGCAGTCTAAAAGGGCTGCGAGCTGAAAGCCCAAATAAACAGCACCTTTTCTTCATAGTGAACAATGTAAACTACAGGACGATTTGCCATTTTACATTTTATTATTTTTTGCCTCTTTCAAGGTACAACGATCTATATCTATATAGCAAACACAATGCATTCATACAGCCTGCATGAGTGTTCAAATGAAATAAGTAATATTATTATCCTGAATATGTGCAGCAAAGTTCACCTACTAACCTGCATGCTTCATTTCCCTTACTGCTCTTTCTGTCTGTCTGTGTGTGTGTGTGCGCGTGTCTGTGTGTGTGTGTGTGTGTGTGTGTGTGTGGGTATGTGTGTATATACAGAGGGCCATTGCAATTACTTTGGGAACTGGGAAACAGGTCACCCAGCATCAAGGAAGCTGTAGGGCAAACACATGCAGCCTCCCTCATCTTAATCATTTCCACACACTGTGCGGTCTGATGGTTCTCATGCAGCCAGTCACTGAAGCAAAAAGCTACAGGTACCTTACGTGGTAAATATTTCTTTCTTACCATATGTTAAAGAAAAATTTTGTTTTTAATCGCATGTTGATCATAATTTATACTTCCTGATAGATATGTATCCTGTTCTGAAGAGTTCGATGACAGTACTAGGACTGAGCAATATGACCATGATAGCGATTCTATGATTTATTAACGTTACACTTTAAGTACCAGAATGTGAAAGCGAAAATGATTTACAATTTTCCTGATGAACTTTGTGAAATACATGGATTTAATATTGTCTTTGTAGAATCTTGAACCTATAGTAAAATTTGATATCATGATATACAGCAACATAACATCAACACCAGTGGCAGGTGAACTGAACGATACTGTTCACCGATTATACACCAGCAAATTGGTGATAGTCCACTGCGCACACGGCAGGCAAAGAGCCCAAGGCCTCGGACCCGTCCTCCAAACTCCCCACCCCAGAAGCACCGGACAAACAAGTCTGATCCGTGGAGGCCCCACTCCGCAGCACAAAGGCTCTGCCGCCCCAGCACCAGAGACCACAACACACCCGAGAGGCCCTGCAAAGCCACACCCCTAGATGTGTGGCACAAGGGGAACCAAAAACCTAGCTGCTTTTAATGTTATGGGTGAACAAGTACTGCTAAACGAAGCCATCTCCACATGTGTATACTCACAACTCTAGAACGAGCACTATCTCACTGGACATCTCGTAGACCGCGTGCAGGTTGACCACTCGATGACAAGATGATGCCAGCTCGAGCACTGCAATCTCATGAATGATCTCCGCTCTGCAGTCCTGGCCTTTCCTCCTCTTCCTCATGAACTTGGCAGCATATTCTCGACCGGTGCTCTTCTCAAAACACTTCTTCACCACTGCAAACTTTCCCCTGAGAGTGAGGAGGTTACATAGAGAGAGATAAAGTGGATTTTGGTTAGTGAAGTGAAACCCACACAGACCACTCGGTGTATATTCTATATACAAACACAGGCACAGATTGTAAATAAAAGGAAAATGGGGCAGCAAAGAATGTAATGGATTATTAAAAATACCTCACTCTATTCCTCAGGCTAAAGCGTTAAAGCAAACACCATAAGATCTGGTAGTAAGGCACGCCTCCCTTTCCATTACATTAGCTATTGTAGGCTACACACAGTCTCTTTATTCAGAGTATTATTTCAAGACCTACAAAGAAGAGCCCGAGGGTGGTTAAAAGTGTAAAAGGCGGGGGTGACCGATTGTATAAGGATGGCACACTTGTTATCCTCAAGGCTGAACATGCCTTTGTCCTACTTTTGCATTTTTAAGGAATGAAATCATTAGCTGCCCAAGTCCTCCTTTTCCCCGGTACAATCAAGTGCCCACTTTGTCATGGGTAACCTACTTTTGGATAGTTTTAGTGTTTTAAAGGTGAGAGTCTCTCTCACACAGATCGTGGTTGAACTGCCTCGGGGAACCTTTTATATATTGAGATGACACCTCCTGCTGAGATTTATTATCCCATTAGCATCGTAACTAATCATTTGTTTCACCGTGGTTATTCTATCCACAATTAAGCCAGTTTCAGGGAAAGACAAAAAAAGTAAATAAAAAATTATACTTAAAAAAAAAAAAAAAAAAACTGAGCTGCACAATGAGCTATTCATGATATAGTCCATTTAAAACATCTCAGTGTGAGAAACTGACCTTTCCACTTCAATGCTGTTGGTTTAACCTTGTGATAGGCTTGGTGTTTTGTTAAAAAATAAAAAAAAAATAAAGTTTTCCTTTGAACTAGTAGGTGACCTTGAAAGAAAGCTGCCACCAGATATATCCTTATTTAAACAGGAGTGATTTACAATGCAGTAAGCCACACTCAAATGCACTACGGCTGGATGATTCTATGCATTTGTGACCATGAACAAACTACCCCACTCGTTCTGCACTTTCCAGGCATGATTAATGCTCTTCCTTAAAGACGAGTGGATCAGTGATACGATAGCCGTTCATCTTTCAACAACTTCAGCTTCCAAACATGCAGTCAAAGGAAGGTGCTTGAATGGGATATCATAGCCATGGAATGATCTGCAGGGTGCGTGTCTGCATTTCCTGCTCACAGTTGGATACTGTGTGAACTTCGTGGTTCAGTCTTGTCTCTAAGAAATAGCGGAATCTGCCAATTCGGTCATCTGCATGCATTTGAAATCACGCTACAACAGATCTTGTATCCAGCTGTTAAATGGATGACAGGCAACCCATTGTTCTGGTCCAAGTTTCCCCATTTGTCAAAAATGTCTTTTCTTTTTTATATAAATTTCTGAATGATGTAGAATTGCACTAAGGGGTCTCTTCCAGTAATGTATGACAAGTTTGGAGACACTTTCAGATGGATCTTGGGCACTCATACTGTAATTCCCTTCATATTGTTAATATTGTGCACATAGATTCTTGAAGACAGCTTGTAATGAAAGTAGCAAATAAAGAAGAATTTTTGGTTGTTCTGCCAAGTGTAACTGACCCGGTAGGTTCTATAACGGTGTTATATTATAGACTATGTATGTGTGGTTCTGTCTATGTGCCGCCCCAACAAATCGGGCGACATATCCACTACTGCTCAAAAGTTTGAGATGACTTTCTAACTCCATTTTTTTATCCTAATTTTTATTTCTTTCTATATTGAAGGCGTCCAAAATATGCATTAATCTCCTTTCAACAGTTAATGCTGAGATGTATCTGCTACTCATGATCGGTAAAGCCTTCAGAACGGCTCTAATCTGAGGGGCTGTTTGTTAATTTGTGATTTCTGAGGCTGGTGACTCTAAATGAACATCTCCTCTGCAGCAGAGGTAAGTTTTGGTCTTGCTTTCCTGGGAAGGTCTTCATGAGAGCCAGTTTCATTATGGTGCTTTATGAGTTTTGCAAATGCACTTAACAATACTGTTCTTGCAAGAACTGCTCCACAAAGGCTGACCTCCATGTCCTAAAAAAACTGACTGTTGTTGTTAATAATTACCTAATTCCATATGCATTATTTTATAGTTTTGAAACTGTTGTAGAATGTAGAAAATAATCACTACACACACAAAAAAAAAATAAAATAAAATAAAAATTTGCAAGTAATCCCAATCTTTTGAGCGGTAGTGTTGATCTGTTGTTTCTGAGGCAGTTACTCGTGGGGTCGGGTTGCCAGCTCGATGCCCGATTGTATCTGAGCACTTGGCGTGAAGGACCTTGCTCAAGGGACCCTCGACCCTGGGACCTCCTGGTCAGCAGTCCATCACCTTAGCCACCGAGCTACCCCTGCCCCTATTATAGACTATGACACAGCACATACTCCAGGTTGTCCCAGACATGCAAGCTGATTACTGGGAATTGTTTCATTCAATTTCCATTTTATATTTTTCGCGGGAAACCTGGAGCCTGTCCCAGAAGACTCGGAGCACGAGGCAGGGTACACCCTTGATAGGGCACACACACACTCATGCAGTCACTCACACACTAAAGGCATTTTGCGAACGCCAATTAGCCTACTCTACATGTCGTTAGACTGTGGGAGGAAACCGGACTACCCAGAGGAAACCCACTCAGGATGGCAAGAACGTGCAAACGCCACACATACAGACCTGAACCGGGGATCGAACCCTCGCCCTTGGAGGTACAAAGCCACAGTGAACATTTAAGACAGGAAACATAATTTGTGTACTAAATTGGTCATTGGTCAAAACGGATTTTTATTTTTTTTTTATATCAAATAATGTTACCAGTTCAAGTACTCGACTACATAAATCGCTAATATGCACTCTTTTGTACAACACCATGGCGCTACATCTGCTTTTCTGGAAGTACTCCACCCCTAGGTCTCTCCTTCTCCCAGACAGAAATGTCTGTTGACAGCACTCATGTGAGAATCATGGACTTGGGAGCCGGCTTCAGGGCCCACAGGAAACACCCCCCATTTTTCAGCCCCATTCTGTCTGCCTTACTTACAGATTTACTACAAACATCTGCCACTGCCTGCGCCTCTTTGAAATCACGGAAGGTGGAATAAAAAGGGAATAAATATCTGATAAATGGGATCAATTACATCACGGTGCTTTTCTGGAGAGTATTCTTGACATGTCTGTGATATTGTTTTGCCATATTTCCCACACCTCTTTAGCCTAATTATACTATGAATAAATGTTATTAGTTCATTATAAAATCAGTGTGTGTGCATTCAAATCTTTGTTTGGCAAGCTGTAATACACCAGAGGTTATTGCATTGTTCAGGCTCATTTTTGGGAAGAGTTAAAAAACAAACAAACATCAGTCAATTAATCAATCTATCCATTTTTAATCATTCCACTCAAGGAATACACATTCAATTACTTAACATTATTATTAAGCGTACTTGTTTTGAGTGTTAAACCCATTCAATTTAGGTGACCATTCACAGAGGCTAATAGCTACAATAATTAATTACAAACTTGATTTCACACTTAATTACAGGCCGTGATGGAAACTGCTTGCAGAACCCCTGGCGATGCTTCACTAGTTCCGCTTTGACAACGATGGTAATACCTGAGAGATTTTACATCTGTAAGTTTGCCTTTATCTCATCCTAACACACAACCTGTGCAGGACCAGTACTAATCACGCTGACTGAGGCTGACTCAGAATCAATATCGCCTCTTCCGTTCATTTGGAAATCTAACAGGATTTTATTGACCTTGACTGCTTGGTTACAGCATGCCTTCCCTCTTATAGTAGTGTGCTAATCTCACCCCTGCTGCTAAACTTCGGCTTCTTAAAAACAGGAATGCCAAATCTGAATGTAATAAAGGCGCGTCCCTAATCCCCTTACATAAAACCAGTCATTCCAGAGGTTTGCAGCTAATCAGGCATGACCACTGCTGCACAGATCTCACTGCTCAACCATGAAGACAAATCGGGCTTTGAATTGACGTCTTTCAAATGCCTTTTTCCCCCCTTAGCCTAGGCTTCATGATACTGTGAAATGGACACAAAATTAACTTTTGAGGCAATTAGAGGAGAATGATGTTTGCAAGAATTCAAGAATCACATGACCAGGACAAGCAGCTCTGGGTCCAGGCTGTTATTTTTTTTTATTCATACATGCCAGGCAGAGAAGTAGGTTTAACAACCAGAACAAAATAATGATATTCCCCTAATGTTCCAACACATTCTCACCCGGCGGCCAGTCACAGGACAACCAGGAATACACTCATCACTAGGAGGATTATTCCTAACGACCGTTAGTTTTCAATTTCCTCTGAACCAGGCACATGCACGTATGTATTAATACAGAGCCAAGTAAAGTGAGGTGCGAAATGTGCGAACACGATTATCCAGTTTCCTTACAATTCATGACTGGTCAATGACTTTGTGTATTTTTGTTGCAGATAAAAAACATTGTGTTAAGTTAAAACTTAAAAAGAATAAAAGATGATGATCCATTAGACTGTATTAATTTACTTAACTCATGCGATCATAACTTAGCTTTGTCAATTAGGTAGACTTGGCCAAAAAACACACACACACACACATATATATTTAAAAAATAATATTATAAATATATATATATAGATAATATATACATGTGTGTGTATATGCATATATACATACACACACACACACACACATATATACACACACACACACACACACACATACACACACACACATACACACACACACATACACACACACACACACACATACACACACACACATA
>JAOVVA010000048.1:11171575-11182232 GCA_028565275.1 Leiocassis micropogon
ATCAGGAACCATCATGGAGTTAGAAAGTGACCCCAAACTTTTGAACGGTAGTGTATATATATATATATATATATATATAAAGAGGAATTGACTGGACTGGCAAACCAATGGTTTCGCTTGCATGTCAGACTAGCTAACAAATGTATGATTAGTCCACCGCAAGTCTGGCTAGACAAGTCTTAATATTGCAGAGGAATTTAAAATACGCATTGTGTTTTTCCAGCAAGAATTGAGACTTAAAACGGCTGCGTAGACCGTCTGCGAATTCGTGCTTACGCCGTCTTAAAAAGGGTTCGCAGCATTTTTCTGGAGGAGTGTCAGCACATTTTCAAAGCCAGTGGCCTCACGCAGACAACACCCTGAAAAAGATGATTTGCATGTGTGCAGCTGTAGGGTGGACAGAAGGGCCAGAGTCTATACAAGTCTGGCACGTTAATCCAAACCATCCGCAAAAAAAAAAAAAAAAAAAAAAAAAAACCTCACTTGCTTGACCATGCTATAATTTTTCTTATATGATGCTTTTGGTGAGCTCATTTACCACAACATTAAACACTGGAGCTGCACAATAAAGCAGATCATTATCTTTACAAATTCTTAATGGACTGTGCTGAACTGGACTTCATGTTAATTTATGTAACTTCTGTTATATTGAACTTTCAGCTGCATAACACATATGACTTTCTATAATTTCTATCTGTTATCACCCAAATGAGGATTTGTTGAGTCTGGTTCCTCTCAAGGTTTCTTCCTATTGCCATCTCAGGGAGTTTTTCCTTGCCACCGTCGCCTTCACCCTTGGCTTGCCCTAATAATCTCATTATTATCTAGACACATTTTTCTCACACATACACACTTCCATAAATTTTCTTTTCAAATTTTCTTTTCATTTTTGTGAAGAGACAAAGACCATTGCTAAAAGCGCTATATAAATAAAATGGAAATTGAAAACATGGTTTTGTACAAGACACTGATTATGAAATGCTTTGGCTGTCATGTATCTAATAAAGAACTGGATAATGAACTGGATTCTTTTACAGACCAGAAGCTTAAATATGTTCTCTTACAGTATTTATGACAGAACGTCACAGTAAAACACATCACCTGCTAATTCATATAAAGATCAAAAGAGACTTTCATCTTAATATAGAAATCTACATAAGGGAATGTTATTTATGCTTCATACATTTGGATGTCCAACCTGTTGAAGAAGCTTGTTTGTAATCTCTATTAACAGACTTCCATCAACTAACAGCAAAGTGGACAGAAGGCTTCTGACGGCTTTCAAATTAACATAAGAGCACCAACATCTACTCTTGAGTAAGAGGGATCAATAGATGACAGTAGGGCTAAAAGGAAGCTTAAAGGATGCTGACAGATGGACTCGGTAAGACTGGAGCTTGGCGAAGAGCCTTCGGCAGGGATATGTCAGAGACGTGACGTCAGGGCGGTAACATTCTGACACTATCCAGTTGAAGTACATCTCATTCGCACTTACTAGAGAAAATCCTTAACTGTGCGCGCTACCTGTTGACAATGCAAAACACAGAGTGTCTGTTCAACGACACGGGTCTGTGATTAACCGCATAGGTCATCGGTGAAGATTTCAGCCTGCAAACTCAACTCTAACAAGATTGTCATTAATTTACTGGTTAACAAAAGATCTTCATGCAGTCATGCAGATTACTGATGCAACTGGCCTGAGACCATCTGGACTAGCGAACAATCTGGCCACTGCTTGCCATCTGTTGTTTCAGCTGAGGAAGTGGAAAAAAAAAAAAAAGGCATTTCTAGTGATGCCAGGGAGCACATAACTCATCAAAGGTTGTTATTATTCATTTTATTATCATCATTATTATTAGGAGCTAATTAACTAATTAAACAACTGGGAATAGATTCAATCTGGAAACCCTAAGTTGTTGTCGGCAAAGCACAAAAAAAGCACATTATATTATATATAATACTGTATATACATAGAGGAGGCATGGTGACTTAGTGTTTAGCACTGTCGTCCTGCACCTCCAGGGTCCAGGTTCGATTCCTGCCGCTGTGTGCATCGAGTTTGCATGTTCTCCCTGAGCTTGATGGGTTTCCTCCGGGGACTCCGGTTTCCTCCCACAGTTCAAAGACATGCAGATTAGGTTAACTGGCGTCCCCAAATTGCCCATAGTGTGTGTGCGCCCTGCGAAGGACTGGCACCCTGTCCTCGTACCCTGAGGTTTCTGGGATAGGCTCCAATCCCCCCTGCGTCTCTGTATACGGGATAAAGCGTTATGGACGATGAGTGAGTGATATATACATTGTATACAAGTAGCTCTTTTTAAATCAAAATTTGTTTAAAATAAACCTCTTAAATCCCAATTCTGATTAAAAAGTGTCTGAGCATTTAACACTGAAGGCTCTTAAAATGTGTGTGTTTGTGCGCATGCTTGTGCGTGTGTTCACAAAGCATATAGCAGATAATAAAAATTAAGGAAAAATTCCATCATAGCCGAGTGTTCTTGTGTAAACAGAAGCGAGTTTGCTTTTCTAAACTACCCCCAAGCCTATCAGCGAAAGTGCTGCTGTTCATGGTGCATTAGTCACCTAGGCAGCTAGAGGCAGCTTAGGTAATACAGTAACTACAGCCACCTTGACAAGGGTAAAAAAAAAAAAATAAATAAAACCTTATCTTAAGAACAAAGACACCGAACAAAGTTATGAATGATATCCCTTTTTGTGAGAGCGAGAAAACTACTGGACTAAAACCGGAGGCCTGTTTACTCTATGGCTATGACAAGAGGAATTAATGAACTCTGACATGTGACCTTACCAAGAGAAAGAGGCGCCTATTCACACAGTCTCCAAGAGCTCAGGCAGACATTTTCTGAATACTTTGGGAAAGTGCATTACCTCATCTGCATCAAGGAGCAAAAGTTTTCACATGTGCCTGTGTCCTTTCAGCATCTCTCTCATTTCAGTGCATGAACGATGCTGAGAGGACACGACACAGGCACATCTGGACACAAAGTCCTAACAGTGAAAGTGTGTGAATGATATGTACAATATGTACTGCATGTTATTATTGGTAATAAAAAGTAGGCATCGCAGCTTCTTTCTGACACTTAGTGAAGAGGAAGCATGGCAATCCTCCTTGCCATCGGGCCCCAATAACAAACTTAGCTTTCACATGGACACCCTCCCCTTCGCTTCCCTCGCGCCATTGCCATGGTGCTCCGCAGATGTTGCCATCGGAGCCTGAGACCCGAACAAAGTGAGAAGTGGAGCAATGATGTCATGGTATCCCGTCTCAGCTGTCAGGCCCGAGACAGATCCTTTCTGTAAGAATACGAGATGGGAAAGGAAGAGGGGGGCCTGTTGTGTGAGTGAAAGGGAGCACCCACTGCACACATCCGACAGGGCCTTAAACCCCATCCAGAGACGGAACCGCACGCAGCGGCCCTAGGATTTACGAGGGAGGGTGAGACATTTCCAGCTGATGACATGCTACTTTAGTTGATAGCCAGACTAGGCTGTAAACAAAGCCCTCCCAAATACCTATGAGGTGTCTGACCTTAATTAAAGATGACAGATTGTGTTTTATGAACAGCCACCGCAGGCTCAGATGACCTCTGGAATGCTTTGTGAAAACACGAGGAATATTTAGCACACTTTCACTAGGGAACGCATTTCTGCTGTACAGTACTTTGCAGTTCCAATAAAACTTTTATACAAAAAGACTGTGGTTTTTTTTCCATATTAGGTACAATTGATTTGTACGGTGCTCAGGAACGATTGCTCTAGTAAACGCTGTAATACGTACCTCTTCAAGCTGACTCGGGCACGGTTCCCGAGCATGGAATGATTGCGTTCTCACTAATCAACATGAACCAGACTTGAAGTGAAACCAGCCTTAATGTGAAAACGCCTTAAATTTTCCTCATTAGATGAGCTACAAATGCAATCACTTTTGTGGGCATACAAAAAAATTGATCTAGAAACAATGATGTGTTTCTAATGCGTTTCTTTGTTTTGTCATGTTTTTAATTATGCCATCAGAGGGAGGTTGATTTGGTTTTGGTTCTGCTTAATACTAACCTGTGATACCGAAAGCATAAGGTAACGGTAGTACTTTATCAGTGCTTACTTGTCGTATTACTAGATGTAGGATATTCAGCAACAACGCTGGCACTGCAAGCACGTACAAAAAAAGTAAAAAAAAAAAAAAAAAAAAATCACTTCAAATAAGTACTCCGTGTTAAATTAGCCAATGTAATGAGCGGAATAATGTAGAGATTTCTGTTTAGCTTCAGGGTAGAGATGTGTTTTGTGATGTTTATCAGCTGACAGTACATTTTCCTTTTCTTATAGTCTAATCAGCTTGCATTAACAATTAGCCCAGCATTTACAAAAAGCATTACCAAATAAACACTAATGAAACTGTTACAGTCTGTGGTCCATTGTGAAGCAATCAGCACTATGCCCAAGTCACAGTGAAATCCTTCATGGTGAGAATTTTATAGGGGTCAATATCTTTTGAAAGTAAAAGCCTGCATACAACCACTGAAACTAATAAAAAAATTATAATAAAAAAACCCAGAAATAATTGCAATTGTAAAATAAATGGACAAAGAAACAAAGACATCGACTCTCTTTAACCAGGTCCAGGTAGGAGCCGCTGTCTCCATGGTGCCCTTTTCACTTTGGTGCTCTCTTCACTTCTCTTGGACCCAAAACTTCTGTTTCAAACCAATGGCAATGCAGTCAAATGAAAGGCTGCCATTTAAAGCCGTGTGCTCTGCAGGGTAAGAACTCTGGAACATTAGATACGGCTTAGCAAATGTTTGTGCACGAAATTATACATCTCATTTTACAAACAGTGGTTACTTCCGAGCAAAGAAACTCGAAAATATTCTCCAGAAGTGTGTAATGTGTTTTTAGTTTCTACACACCAGTCAAAGGCATTTTCAGCTAAGCCTAAAATCTGGTGAGGGACTGCACAGCATTTTAGTAGTGACCTGACAGGACTGGGTGTTCCCTGAGCAGTGGAATGCAGTGCGACCAGCCTGTAATTATCCATATTTGTAAATCTAGAAAGCCCATAACCGCTCCGATTTCACCTCATGATTTAGATGCTGGTGAGTTTTACTATAAAAAAAGCCGAAAACTGGGACAAACACTTAACCGAACGTCACTATTAACAAGTAAAAGCTGCAGTGTGCATCCCAGGCCCATGAACTGGTCGCTTAGAAACCCAAGTGACAAGGATTTAAAAAATAAATAAATAAAAACTTGACAAAAATATAATAAATTAATTGCAGACAAGTATATGATGTTGAATTCCACTTGTACACAAAACCTTTAATATAACTTTAAATAGGAATATTCAACCTACAGCTACGAGAGAAACAAAGAAATGCCTTGTCGAAGGTCACTTCAACATGGCTTCAGCAAAGTGATGTCCCCTCAACATGCAGAGCCCCTGCAGAGCAGGAAAACTCCACAAGGCCTGCCATTTTGGAGATGATTGACAGTCATCTAGCCACTGCAATTTGGCCATTATAAAAGGTGCTTGGTCCTCATTGACTTTAAAATCTGGCTGTTTACTTGCTGCCTATTGTCAATATCTCATTGTACCAAGATAATCAAATGTTATTTACCTCTTCTTGGACCCCTGTTATGGATGATACGAGTAGATATCAGCTTGCTGAATTATCCATATATCCCCTGTGGGATTGTTGGACTGTGGGAGGAAACCGGAGTACCCGGAGGAAACCCACCAAGCACGGGTAAAACATGCAAACTCCATGCACACAGAGCCAGGAATCGAGCCTGGCCGGGAATCGAACCCAGACCCTGGAGGTGCAAGGCGACAGTGCTAATCGCTACACCACCATGCCGCGTATAGGCATACTGGCATAATTATTAAAAGAAAAAGTAGTCAGGGCTAGTGATTCGTCTGCACCCTGGAAAACATATAGTCTTCACTATTTGCAGTGACTGGTTCGATATTCTACCTTGTAATTAGTGCTGATTAGTATAACACTGGGTCGTATGGTCACCACGCCTCATAATTTCCAGACTTATAAAAATACCCCAAATTCTTTAACCATAAATCTGTTTCGGTGAGCATGAACACTGCGGAAAAAAAGTATCAATTGAGCTTCTTAAAAAACTTAGCACATGACTGATGGTTTTAAAGTCTGGCTGTAAATACGTCAATTAGTCAAATCCCACGGGTCAGGCGAAAATCCAGACGGCCTAACGTTTCCTGCCCTCTCACCAGGGACCTTAGGAGATCATTAAACCAGACTTTTTAGCACTCTATACAGTACAACATTAAGGCCTTTTGTTTTAAGCCCCAAAATATTTAAACGTGCCCACAGTGATGGATGTTTGACGTAAATCTAGACATGTTTATTGTTTCTGGCCACTTTCAGGTTTTACACTAGAAAATCTATACACTAGAAACCCATATCTAATAAAATGATTACTTTTATAAGGATATAAAGGGATATGTACAGAGAAGGATCTATTGCAAGCTTTTAAACAGGTCCTATGATGATTTCTTTTTTTTACAGTAACGAACAACAGACTGAATAACGGCTAAACTGGACGACTGAAAGGAAATGCCAAAAGACTTCCAGCGTTTTATTCTTTGTCCTGCCCCCACCCAAGCCTGTGCAAAAATCACAGACAATGCTCTTGTTCGTGAACAAGTTTCAGCTGTGAAATTTGCATGTCTTGCACTCTGAAAGCTGTCTGGTTTAGAAGACAGCCCGCAAGCAATGATGCAGACGATGAGCATTAGGCTGACTCGTGTGCCTCAAAGCCACAAACCATCTGAACAGTGGCCCTTCTTTTTTTCCATCACATGACCCAGCTTGAGCATACTGCATGCAAGGATAATTGAGGGTTTCATCATTTCTTTTACCAAAGAAAAATGGGGGCGGGATATTACCTCTTCTGAAAAAGGGTGGCTGGCTGCCTTACAGAATTTCATCAGTGTGTGACAAAGCTTAAACCCTTTCTACAATATCTTTAACACTTACTAATAATAGTGTCTTTCTATAAGACAATGTCTAATAGCACACTATGGCAACAAATCCATGACCTCTACCTTGTGTTGTTATTTCTATTGCTAAGCACGGTAACTAAGTAACACGGTTGCCATTTTGCCTGGTACCAAGAGTACTCAGCAGGGACATATTAGTGGAGAAGGAGAGAGAGAGAGAGAGAGAGAGAGAGAGCCAGCACTCAATTTAGGCCGCTTTTACTTTAAGTACGATTGCTTGCCCTTCCCTCCCCATGGTGGTTCCCGGTGATTCCGATCCCTATTAGTAATGCTGCTCAGTACCAGTGTGTTAATGCCCATAGTTGATTTGTGAGCTGTGAGTGAACACAAAGAAGAGCAGTACAAGAACGTCAACCTAAGCACTATGCCTAATATTTTTGATATTTCAGAAGAAAAAAAAAAAAAAGCCAACAATGCCCCTCTCATGAGCCTTCATACTTTATCTGGAATGGCCGTATAGTTCAGAGGATGAGATTTGCGGGTGCTGCATGCTTGTGGAGATTTCGGGGGAGACCGATGCATTGATGATGTCACATTCTAAACGAAGGCTCACTTCCGTGTTCAGGTACTTTCTTATTTGATTTGAGCAGTGCCCGAGTACACCTGTAACATGCTCGAGAACACCATTTTATATACCTGGGCACGACTATGGTACTCTGGGGTCAAGCCCAAGACCTTACTGTGAAAGCACATTTGGATGGCTGCTATCTGGGGAGGAGAAAGAAGGAAGAAAAAATTAAAATTTACAGTGGTAGTGTAATGACTGTCTACAAGTCTGGGGTTGTTATTAATTTTTTTTTCCTCCCTAAAATCAAGGTGGTTGATTACAGGCAACTGTGTAATCATATTTTGTCATTTTAGCACAAAATAAGTTTTTTTTTTAATTTATGTTAAATTAATCTACAATAGACTACAATATCAAAGGCATTATCCAAAACTACTACTATTCACTTTAAGTAGGCTATCTTTATTGCCAATGTTAAATACTACAGTGACTATTGCAACTGGTTAAACCCCAGTGTGACATCACCAGCACTGAACCCCCAGTTGCCTCCATAAATTAAATTGACCTACAAACAAATACCAGAGATAAGAAAACCGGTTTCATTTATCAGCTCTGAAATATTGATTCTTAACGTGAAATAGTTCAGATGCCTCAAACATCTAACCCTGATCCTTTCCCACCAGATATCCAACCCAAACTTGTTCCCTCAATTGTTTTTTTAAGTAACAAACATATCTTGCAAAAAAAGGGTTGAGTTGAGGTTAGGCGTTTTGTTAAAGCCTTAAAAACCTTAAAAAAGGTGATGAAATGAATTAAACCTAGAAGAAATGAATCTCTACATAAATGCCAAACCAAACAAGCATGCTGCACTGACTCAAAAGCATGCATGTATTAGATAAATGCGCAAATACCATTATGTCCTACAAACACTTTATCAAGTATCTATATAACTTTCAGGATTTCTACTAAACATGTGAGCCAGTGATTAAATAACGTTTTGTCTCACTGTTACTGGTACTCATGCAGTCCACAGGAATGTTTTAACAATACAAAATTTTGAATATTAAGATACAGTACAGACCAAACAAGCTAAAAGACGAGTAAACCAGAAAATCCAGATTCCAATTTGTCCGCTCTTGCCTTACTCATCTGAGTGTGAAAACGCTTCGACACTGCCCTTTACTTGTGAACAACCTCACACTTGTTCAACATTTAAAGCCTTTTCCAGGGATCTGCGCTTGGCTAATTGCAGATTCTGTTAGCACTGCTACGAGACGTTTCCTAGGCTGATCTGGCTGCTAAATTTTTTTCCTTGTTTTTGGGGGGGGGAAACAAGATTTCAGTCTAGTGTATACGTACGTACAAGTTACCTCAGAGATTGATGATCCATGATTGTTAAAATCCTGAATAACTACAGGGTGTCCAAAAAAGTCTCAATTCATGGGGAGTATTTATACTTTTTAGCAAAATACACCTTTATTTAAAACAATCACCCTCTAAACAATTGACGTTTCTTAGTAAACAGTCGTCTCTCGCACTCGCAAAACATCTGGTGTTATGAACATAACTGCACTTTGAATGCTTTCCTTATTAAAAAACATATCATTCAATATATATAACATCATTTTTACATACCATTTCAGAAGGGTGAAATTATTGGGCTGCATCAAGTCAAGAAAACAACTGGGGAAATTACTAAAACTCGGTTAAGAACCCTTCAATACATTATCAAAATCTGGAAGGATAGTGCTTCAACTTTGTGTAAGAAATGTGGTAAAAAAAAAAAAAAAAAAATTAAATCATGAATGCTTACTTTAATACTCAGTTAAGTTGTATGGTAAAAAAAAATTATAATCATAAAAAAGAAACAGTAAAAACAACATAGCTACAGTATGTTTGATGGTAAAGGCAAGAGCATTTTCATACACACACAATGTGATGGAACTCACTCACAGGATTGGGACTAAACAGCTACGTGTCCTTAAGAAAACCACTTATTAGTAAGACTAATCAGGAAAAAAAAGGCTTGGGAAAATAAAGATTGGACTTTGGAGCAATTGAAAAAAAAAAAAAAAAAAAAGCATGTGATCTAAAGAGTTCAGACTGACCCTGTTCCATAGTAATGGGCGTGTCAAGGTAAGGATGGAAGTGCATGAAGCGATTCATTCATCATGCATAGTGCCCAGTGTACAAGAGTCTGGAGGCAATGTTATGATCTAGAGTTGCTTAAGTTGGTCAGGTCTAGTCTCAGCATCATTATATGGCAATAAAATAAAGTCAGCTGGTGACAGGAATATACTGAATGACCAGGGCATCACACTCAAAATGTGAAAGAGTGGTTCTGGGAGCACGAGGAGTCATTTTACCACATGAACTTGGCACAACATTGTGTGCTGTATAATCAAAGCAAAAGGTGATTGAATGAAATGTTAGAGAGTGCATGAATGAATGAATTAATAAATATCTATCTATCGGCCTGACAGTCTGTAAATAAAGTATGTAGAATTTTACATAAAATCCCCAATTGATTTCACTTATGTATGAGACTTTTGGGACACCCAGTATCATCAAAGAGTTTATGCCTGTTTCTTTTTTTTTTTTTACAATGTCAAATGGAAATCAGTAACCGGTTTAATAGACAGATAAAGCGGCTCTAGATAAGTTAATAATAACTAATAACACCATGAATATCAAACTCGTTGCCTGATATCACATCACATGACCTGTGCTATGTACAGTACAACCATGGTTTATTTTTAAATTAGATTAAAAAATAAAAATGTATGTTGATTGAGCACAAACATGTGGCATAGTTTTTAAAGATAGGATGGTACATAATCAGGGAGGGATTTTATACTCACACTGCATTAATGAACAAAATAAAAATAAAAAAAAACAACAACAATGTGTCTTATATAAAATAAAGTTTGAGAATCTTTAGTATAGGGGATTAAGAGTTTAAAACTAATTGGATTTGATTTATTATTCTTTAAAGGAAATTGCCACACGTGGAGTAATCTTGCATGTGTGTGTGTGTGTGTGTGTGTACCTGCCCAGCTCTTTCCCCGGGATGAGAGTGTAATGCTCGGTGAACGGCTCTC
>JAOVVA010000048.1:11185621-11224504 GCA_028565275.1 Leiocassis micropogon
TAAACAGGATCAAAGAGATTGTGTGTCCACCTCTTTCTTTTATCTCAGCAACTTTTACAAATAGTTTCCACTCATAAACTGGTCGAAATGGTCATTCGGAACTTTAAATATGTTTAAATAAAGAGGGAACGGTTAAAAGTGTTTAAATGTTCGCCTTTAAGTCAAAGATGTTAATAGATGTCACGCCTGCTTCCATTATGTAAGCCATCAGTGAACTGTACATCATGTGGGCTTTACCCTCCATGCACAATAATAGCATATCAACAAGACAATGTCAAAAACGCCTCCTTAGTAGCATGAACATTCAGTCAGATAGACTACACTGTAGGCTGGATGCAGGTTTTCACTACACACTATTTCTGAATATTCCTCCTTCAACCTCATAATAATACAATATGTACGATATTTCCATTATGTATTTCATGCACGTTCAGTTAAACACAAACAAAATAAAAATCTCAAACGAACGCTCAGACAGATTTATTTATAAAATAGCAGTCTCTCGAGGATACGGTCAGTGAAACTCCAACACGGCATGTTTACAAAATAGAGTCTTTCCATTATTTAATGAATCTTTCACTCCAGACCGAAAGTGCTCGTCTCCTCAACAGCGATCAGTAGTTTCTCGTACAGCATGGTGTATGAAGGATAAGGAGGCAAATCCAGACGGTTAAAGCATGTGTGAGCCCTGTGAGAAAATGGGGAAAACAAAACAAACAAACCACAAGGTCAAGGGTTAAGCAAGTACGTTTATGCAGGCATGTGTTTTCAGGTTCTGCATTCGGAATTCTTGTGCTTTAGAGAAAAAATGAAAGATTTACAGATTTCAGAGGAACAGTGATTGTACTGTAAGTCAATAAGTCTCACTGTATTGTAAGTAAGTGAGTATACTTACTATAAGCATGTACTGTACAGTATCTTGCATAAGTATTGACACCTCTTGAAATGTTATTGCAACATTACAACCTGGAACTAAAATATAATTAACTGGGAAAATGTTGTCAAGATGGTCAGTAATGTTGTGATAGTGTTGCATAGGGGTTTCCTTCCAAAATACACAAGTTTTTTAAATAGTTTCTTGACATTCATTTTATTCACTTTCCTGCATCTTCACCTGGGCGTTGGTGCCACGCCAGCCATGCGGAAGGCCCGGGTTCAATTCCCAAACAATTCCCAAACAATGCCCAAACCCCAGCCACTGGATGCAGTACCAGTAACCCAAGCCTGGGTAAAATGAGAGGGTTGCGTCATCCAGTATAAAACCTGTGCCAAGTGGCGACCCCTCAACGGGAACAGCCGAAAGACCAACAACAATAAATCGGACCCTGCACATTCGACCAATCTTCTTTACTAGTGCTAGGAAGAAGAAAGTTTTTAACTTTGCTTCACCTATACACTAATCGGCCATAACATTAAAACCACCTAGGTTTTAGTTTCCCTCTCAGTGTCATGGTCTGCAGGGCCTCTGGGCTGTGCTGTGGTGTCTGGCACGAGGATGTTGTCAATGGATCCTTTGGATGTTGTGGTGTGGGGTCTCCGTAGATGGAAATTGTTTGGTCTGGTGCTTCCCATGGTGCCCAGTCAGAATGAGATCTGGGCTCTTTCCTGACTAGGCCCCATGTGGTGCACTGGGTGTTCTGGTTCTTTTTTTATCATGTTCTTTTTTCTGCATCTTGTGCTGCATCTGCTTTTCTTTGGGATTGATCCAGAAGGGCTGGCCTTTGCTCGCGACGGACATATCTGAGCCTTGGGTGTCCATGATCCTGTCACCACTTTGCTGGGGTAACGTTTGTGATCAGTGTTGTTCATGTCACCTGTCAGTGGTCATAATATTATGGATGATCGGTGTACATTATGGACTATCTTGTGTTGATTTATGACATTTCATCCCAGTTAACTCTATTTTACTTCCAGGTTGAAAATTTTGAAAAGTGGGATGGGGAAGCGGGGTGAATACTTATGCAAGGCACTGTACAAATAGAAAAACTAATGCAGTTGTTAAAATGATATAAAACAAGCTTTTTCCCTCATATTGCTCAGTCTGTGCTAATGCTCTCGTGCACGCAATGCCAAACACAAGTCGGTTCCGTCTGTGACAGTGTAATATGAACTCAATGTGGCACTGATTGAAGACAGCGGCTTGCTTTTGATCCGCCACCTCTTCCTTTTGTCGGTACAGCTCTGTGAAAAACAAGGTGAATTTCAAGGTGAAATTTTAGATGCATCAGTGAAAGCTTTTCAAATGGGCAATTTTAGGATGACACACTTTGTCATCTCGGGTAACTTTATTTAAAAGTCTAAACAGTGCGATAAGAGCGGCTTCTTTGAGTCTCCGCTGAATGCATGACTGGCTCGCTTCGGTTTTCCCAGGGACCATCAAAGAAATGAGGCCAATAAACAAAACAGCGATTGAGATTTTTGAATCCATTGAATCCATTGAATATCTCCAGAAAAAGAAGATTTTGTAAAGGGGTTGGCATGACTTGAGCAGACAGTGATATAATGAATAATTCTAATTCCCATTAGTATTCTGCCACTTGTTGCTTGAGCTCTGATCTACTTCACATGGAAGTAGCATTTGGTGGGGAACACATGGAAAAAATTCGAAACAGTGAATATATATATTTCTTTGTTATGCTTACAGTATATTATATTCATATATGTAAATACTGTACACTGCCTGGCCAAAAAAAGAAAGAAAGAAAAAAAAAGTCACCACCTGGTTTTAACTAAGCAAAGAGGTACAAGTCTTCCAACTCCAAACTATGTTCATTAGTGAAAGTAAGAGCATTTCCACTGGTTTGATGAGTTCAGATTTACCCTGTTCAGAATGAGGTCACCGGAATTATACTAAATCGCCGGGTTTTTCCATCAATGGAATTTTCCTTCATCACCTGTTTTGTGCACAGGGAGAACTTTAATACTTGGCATATGTTGTTTTGTGAGCTAGAATGAGAAATGTGAATCAGTTACCGTTCTTTCAGGTCGTGAAACTAATTCGGGACATTTTAAAGCTAAAAGCTATGATCCAGAGTGAAGAGTTTCCGTGATCATGCTGTGAAAGAACACTGTCCTGCAGCTAGAGAGGACATATGAGAGTGATTCAGCATGTATCACACACTTAATCTCAACTCAAGAACCTCTGGGCTAAGAGCTATTTGTACTATATTGAGTATGAGTGAGTGGGTGTTTTTATGGAAGATAAAATTGTGACTTGTTGCACATTCTGCTGATATGTGAAAATGTGAACAGACATTGTACAAAACTATTACAGAAATGAAGAGCTTATGTAGCTTAATCTGACGGCTAGGTAAGAAATAACACAAAACACCGTGCTCTTATATGAAAATAATCCATAATAGGGATGTAGCACAGGGCTGTTACAATGCCAAAGTGTTTTATTTCCATGCCAAAGTGTATTATTATTATTAGTCTGAAGTGTGTGAGTCCACTTATGCTACAGTGACTGTATAGTTTGATTTAATCTTGTGGAACATCCATAAGGCAAGTTAATTCCTGTTCTCACTTTACACATTATAACAGACAGATAACCAGCTGTTCTCTCTCTCTCTCTCTGGATGCATAAAGTTCTCTGAGGTGTGGAACTTTCCAAAGTGCCATGACTTTTAGAAAGAAGTGACACCTGAGATTCCTTGCATAAATGTTAAAAAAACTTCACCACATCAAAGATTTTATGTTCTTCAATGTATTCCTTTTATTGTAAGTCTTAAATTATATGAAGCCACATCTGTACAAGTGCCTGTATACACTACAAAACTACAGTGCAACTTATATTTTCTAGATTGATATATATATATATATATACTGTATACTGTATAAACAGCAGGAATGACTGCACGAGAGGTTCCTGAGAGAAGGCCTTAAAATATTTCTTTCACTTGACACATTAAATCGAGAATATATGAGAGTTTCACTTTTTGAATCAAATTATAAAAAAAATAAAGCTTTTTTTATGATATCCAAATTTTTGAGATGCAGTGTACATAAGTTTGACTATATACTGTATTTATAAACAGCAGGAATGACTGCTCGAGCCAAGCTGTTATACTAAAATACTGCTCCTTCATGGTGTTGTGAACATCCAAGGTACTGTATTCTTGGATATTCTTGGAAATGTAAATATTTCTACAGCAGGTTGTGTCACTCTCTGTTAGCAAGGTGAAGCCCAAAACACAAGATTTATCCTAAAACTTTTTTTAACACACACACCGTGCAGAGTTCACAGTGTTGCATTCACAACAGCCCCAGGAACTTAAAACATTAATGTTAATGCTAATGTTGTTTTCTCATACCTGGGTAGAGAGGTGATCTTGCCCCATTTCTCAATGCAGAAGCGGCGTGGGCCGTTGCTCCCACGCAGAGCTGCGAAGCCCTCGTACGGCACGCTGGACGTTCCAGTCACAAACTGCAACAAGCGTAGCCTCTGCTCGTTATTAAAGTGCTCCACCACCGCCCAGAACCACCGAATCACGATGTGTCCATCATGGTAGCCTGGATGGAATCATTTATTAGAGAACACATTCATCTCTTGCCCTGTCAACATGACCGAAATGCATTACTTGGTCTTGTCAGTGGAAAGTTAGTACTGGTGTCACAGTTATGAATGAGGCCGGTTTACCACCAAGGCACAAGCCGCAACTCAGCATACGACTCAGGTTTTATTACCAATGTCAAAAATTCCACGTATGGCAATAAACAGTGAACGAGACAAACAGCTGGCTTGTTTTGGCAGCGAAGGTTGGACTAGGTGTGTTGGACTCCAGATTAATTGATTGCAGATGTCTTGAGTAAAAGCAGGTTAAATGGCTCAAATGGAGCAGATAATTATCACGGGCAATTAAGAGCCCAGGCTGTAATAAGGGCCAGATGAGTATTCTGGCGATCTCACCACAGCACTCTTGGAGGTTAATGAGTTATGGATGTTTATGAATATTCCTGGCATGGGATGGCATCTACTACAGCTGACATTTAGACAAGAAATAAATAGAGCGCAGAACTGGGCCTTCGCAACAGGATAAATATGAGTGTCATTGCTTTTCGACAGCCGTGCTGCTGCACCATGACATATGAATTATTTAAATATTTAGATGACAGTTCTTGGTGACAAACTACTATGACAGAGCAGCACAATGTTAAATGACTCACTCAAGACACCTTGAGGGTATGCATTACCTCTGGTACATCAATGCCAATGCATTTATTGGAAAATTACAGTCTCACCTCCTCTATATTCTGTGTTGGACCTCCAGTCACTCAGATCAATTTCTGCTGTTCCTGCAATGACCAGCTCCAGCTCCCGAGCATCGAAAACTGACACCAGTCGTGAATCTACCACCTGATCAAAAACATAATGTGTAAAATCAAGTATTCCTTCATGTGAAATAGTGTAATTTTTTTTATTTTTATATAGTTTTGACTCCATTATGTGAATGACTCATGTGTCTCCTGTAGACAATAAACTGGACTAAGAACCCTGAAGTTTTACATTAAGGGCCAGAGCCGCTTCTATTGTCTGAGGAGGCTGACGTCCGACGCTGAAGATGTTTTATGAGTCTGTAGTGGTCAGGGCTCCCGTGTATGTTGTTGGGAAGGAGCTGGACCCTCGCATGACAGTATCAGAGAATCCCTTTCTCTGAATCATTGGCTGTCCAAGGTACAGTACATTCCATCTAGGACAACTCCTCCCATCCACACCAGATGGTGCTGGTCAGTCTGAGCAGTACTTAAGTGGCAGGAACCACAAACGCCACAGGAGATTATTTCTGCCTGTGGCCATCAAACTATATAACTCATGTCTCTGAGTGGGGTATGAAACTGTATTTATGATATGAATTTTAATACAACATTTATAGAATATCAATATTTTGGTCAATTTATGTAAACTAGTTTTCAGTGCAATAATCTTATAAAACATATATTTTACTATGACTCATATTTTATTATGACTTTTATATTTTACCATTGATCGTAATGTGAGCAACTACAACGTAAAAATTTTGCTAAGGAGCTCAATAAAATATTCCAACTCTTATTCTGACTATTAACACCTGATGTCATTGAGATACAGTATATGTGGGTCTGTACAGGATTTAAAACAACAACAATATTGCATCCTGTTGGATTATAGGAAAATAATCCAAGACAGGGTGTCACTTTTCAATGGGGTAAATAACAGCATGTCCTGAAGTGTTTAATACCTCTTACTTTACAGCAATTTGTCAGTGCAAATTGTCACTGTATATGTTGCTAGTATAGCGATTTGCACTTAGCATATCAGAAGGAATTTATAGGATATACTGTAAACTTACAGTATTGATGCTTGCCCTGTTGCGAAAGTAAAACCTACTTACAGAAATGCTCTTCTGCCCAATCAGGATTAACAATTCAATAATGTTAACAACAACAATAATAAATATGTTGAAAACTAACTATGGAGTTTAATATAAACAGTATTTACAGTACCAGTCAAAAGTTTGGACACACCTTCTACATCAATCGTCTTTCCTGGTTTTTATTTCTTTCTACACTGTAAAACAATACTGAAGACGTACAAAATGATATGAACAGTTGATATTGAGATGTATCTGCTACTCATGATCGATAAAGTCTTCATAACGACTCTAATCTAAGGTGCTGTTTGTTAATTGGTGATTTCTGAGGATGGCAACTCTAAATTAACTTCTCCTCTGAAGCAGAGGTACGTTTTGATCCTATTTTCCTTGGATGGTCTTCATGAGAGTCAGTTTCATCATGGTGCTCAGTGGGTTTTGTAAATGCACTTAACAATACTGTTCTTGCAAGAAACATTCCAGGACAGATGACCTTTTTGCCATTAATTACAATTGACTATTGTTGTTACTTAATTACCTAATGCCGAAATCTCCAGTATTGCTCTAGAATATAGAAAATAAATCCTGTGTCCAAACTTATGACTGGTACTGTATGTACAGTGTATAGTTGGAAATTAACTATACTTTTGCACTAAGTACTTTAGCACTGTATCATTTTTTCAAAACCATTTTGTAGCACTGTAAGGTCTTACCCCTTGCACAGTGGATTTAGTGAACGTTTAAATCTTTACGTTTAGGGCTAATCACAGTTACATTACTGGTTCTAATTATGTAGCTTAAATAATCGTAAGGGTATACTCTATCCTCATGTCTCTATTTCCATGTTTAAGATACACAATAAAGGTACTGCAGGTACTCCATTTGCGGTGTTCCGAGTATAGCATCATCCTTACTGTATGTTCCATCTAAACATTTTTGACACTACATTTTATTTAAATAGCTCAACCCCGAAAATATGTCTAAATATTCATATTTGGTTTTAGCATTGTTGTATAAATGTCATGTTTAGATGTCATTGCGTACCTCGTAGAAACCCCGGACTAACGCTTCTGTCTGCTGCACCACCCCTCTCTCCACCCTCCACTTGGCCATTCTCTCAATGTACTCCTTCTTGTTCTTCTCAGTAACCTGGATGTTGGTTCCACCCGACTTCAGCTCCCGCTCTGTTACCTGTGTACAGAAAGAATTATCTTGATTTGGAATGTACAGTGTTTATTATGAGTAATATGTACTGTTGCAAAAAACCTTTTTTTTTTTTTTTTTGATATGTAGAATCAGATGTATGAAGAAATGGGTTGGGTTAAGGCATGTACAGCAGTACCTGTCCAAAGACCTCCTCATTCACAGTGAAGGTCAGGTCTAGGATGTCTGTAATATCATTATCCTTCATCCACTGCAGGCTCTGGTGGAACTCCTCATCCAGGTACTCTAGATCACTCAAATCGGTTGCTCTGTCCAAGATATAACACATATATAATGTTCACATGGGTCTAATCTAGTGCCATGAACTCTAAACAGAAGACATACTGTACACTGCCTGGCCAAAAATGAAGTCGCACACTCTAAGATTTCATTTGGCCGCCTTAAGCTTTGATTACTGCGTGCAATTTGGTAGCCAGTTCCTTTGTGAAAATGATTCCTCATGCTTCCAGAACTACTCGTGATAATTTGAGTCCTGGAATGTGCTTGTGCCTTGAGGGAAGAAGAGCTCCATAGACGTGACGTCCTGGTCAATCAGTACATTCAGGTCACCAGTTGACTTCATTTTATTGCCATGTAATTTTGCTGAGCCTAGACCCGAACAACTGAAGAAACCCCAGATCATAACACTTTAGTACAGATGGACGCATCGACTTCAGGCACCTTTCTTCTTACCCTGATGTCATGGCTCTGGAATAGGGTCATTCTGAGCTCATCAGACTACATGACCTTATTTCTATTATACCTTATTTTCCTTAAAATTAAGTCTTTATACTCCCTGAAAAAAAGCAAAACCTTTTTTTATGATTAACCTCTCTAACAAGTGGCTTTCTTATGGTCATACAGCTGTTTTAGTCCCAATCCTCAAAGATTTTCTTGCATTGTGTGTGCACACATTTTTGAACATAGCTGTGATTTCAACTGTCGGTTTGTTTTACAATGCAACTTCACCAAGCATTTAATTAATCTCCATTCATAATTCCTTTTCAACGACTTAATTGAATGCAAGGACCATAAACAATTTGTTTCTGTTCATTCATCTTTAAATAGTGTGTTTCCTATTGTGGTTAGTTTGGTAATTAGACTGGAGTAGATCAAATAATAATAATAATAATAATAATAATAACAAAAACTCCTGAAAAGTTAATCATGATGTACCAGTTGACAACTCCTGGTCTAGACAAACTGTAAATAAACAATAAACAATAAACAAGTTACATGTACAGTAAATAATAAGTGGATATAAAATATTGTGTGACATTATTGTGCTTTCAACTTATTTTATTACATTAATTTACTTTTCCCCCCCAGTTCCTACCCACAGTATAACAAGGCAACTATCACATGACCCATCACTGCACCCATCCATCATAGGACAGCAAACAATCTGGAAGAGTAAGGGTTGACAGCCATAAAGTCATACTTTTTAGATGGACACATTTAATGTGTGCTGAGAAGAAGACTCACAGTCGAAGGAGAGCCTTGTAGAACGGCCGGGTGAAGAATGCATCCAGTAGGTACTGATGAATCAGTGCCAAGCCCAAAATACGTCCACTGAAGCGGAACCTGTTGGGCCAGACAGCATTAGTAAATGAACTGCCATTACGCAATGCTCTCAATGCAAACTTTTTTTACTTAAGTACTGCACTTGGCACACTTTTATCTGACTGGCACACACACTTACTTGTAATCCATATTATATAAAGTCTTAATGCACTACCACATTAAGGGATCGCCTGATGTATTCCTATGAATCATCCAGTAAGTGGGAAAATTCATATTTATAGACGTGCGTTTGCCTGAGTTTGTCTCTTAAGCAAAAAAAAATAAAAAATAAAAAAAGAAAAATATATAAAAGAAAGTAAAGCAAACTTGGTTGAATAATGTCACTAATGTCTCGACGAAACATGACATTTTGTTAGTTGTAATGTTGAAATAAGTGAGAAAATGAGAAAGAAAGAGAGAAAGTATGACATACCATTCTAAATGGTTCTCTACAAAGGCAGACATGGGACTAATCTGGACAGTGTACGTATCGTTGGCCGAGTACTCAAACAGGCCGTAGTATGGGTTAAAGAGCTCCTGAGACAGCAAGAAGAAGAACTCCCTCGAGGGCCCGCTGTAGTCCAGACTGCATAAGACAGACGAACAGTAATAGCAAGAAACCAAGTGACCAGACATTTCATTATTAGGGTACGATTATATCAATGATAGAGCTTTTGCAGTCACATGATCCACAATTAAAACATTCATCACTCAAGCCCAATAATGATGAATCGATGTCTGAATTTGTCCCAACGGATTTTACAGAACACATGAAGAGAGACCAGACGGTGAAGTCTCTGGGTTACTGATCGGAAGGTTGGGGGTTCAAACCCCAGCACTGCCAAGCTGCCATCTGTTGAGCCTTTGAGCAAGGATCTTAACCCTGTCTGCGCTGGGGGAGCTGTATCCTGGCTGACCCTGCTCTCTGACCTCAGCTTCCTAACTGGATTATGCAAAAAAAAACAAAAAAAAACTGGGCTGTAAAATACAAGTGACAACTAATTGAATCTTAATCTTTGACCAGTATTAGCCTTGTCTCCTCGCTAGATGGCTGATAACCACAAATCTCTTTTCTTTTTGTCGTCCAGGTTTTTCACTTTGTTTTACATCAGATCTTATGTCACATGCAAGAGCTCTATACTGTACATCCGATGATAAACTGTAAATGAAAAATGAATTCATGAGACATAATTTATGTGAGATACTTAAGTTTAACTAAACTATATAAAACTTTACATAGTACAGTTTATGACTTAAGTCTTTGCTATGTTTGCAAAATGCTAGATGTAAACATTTTCAGAGCAAGAAATCTAAGTTAGTGTTAAATACTGTATATGGCAGGTAAAACGTGGAACAAATGGTTACAATAATTATATGTTTTTTTGCACAGGTTTTAGTTAGGGTTGTGTTGTGTTAAGTTGTGCATCCTGCAATATCTTCATAGGTGTTAAAGATGCATGGGTTTTGGTGTATATACTGTATGTAATAATTTTTTGTTAAACTGCTGGATCAAGCAATTGGTTTATAGAAAATACATAGAAACTATATAAAAAAAAAACAATTTGGACTGGAAAACATGTTTGTGACTTTATTTACTAAAATAAACCCAGAAAAACTGAAGGAACTTAAAAGTCTAAGAAAGTTTTGGCTTCTTATGTTATGTACGTATAGATTATACGATATTATGTTGTTTTATGATATTAAGTTATGTGAGATCTGAGAATATAATTACTGCAATATTTTCTGTTTATTTATTTGTTTGTTTGTTTGTTTTTATGTGGAGGAAGGTGCTGTTATGGCCTCATTCATACCCTTCCTCTCCTACAAACATGATGTAGAGTTTATTCCTCTGGAGCTCCTTGCGTGAATGTGCCATCACATGGTTGAACGTGCCCTCAAGAAGGTGCTCTCTTCTGATGAGCAGCCTTTCAGAAAACAAACAGATAGATATGTGTGTGTCAGGACAGAAGGCAAAGATTAGATCTGATTTAATTTTATAATGTATCCATTGTGCAAGTAACACCGATGTCACACTTGCACGAACACACACACACACACACATACTTGATTTTTCCTGGCCCTTGGCCATAGCCCTTGGCTTCAAGCTTCCTGTAAAAATTGCGAAGTTTGGCTTCAAAGTCCCTGCGATATGGAGCAGGTGCTCTGGCTCTCTGCAGTCCTGCCAATACAAACACACTCTTAGCTCGAGGTTATGTGCCTGTATTAAATTATTTGCTAGTTGTAAAATTTTCACTGTACAAACATAATATTTTGGCTTCAATAATAGTTTTTGTAAACACGATTAGTTCTCCCGCCTTTATCGCCATGTTCCTGCCAAGGTCCCCGGCAGTGTAATCAATCTGCGTTGATTTCTTTAAGACAAAGAATACACACACCTGGTGAATTCTGAGGGGAGGATCCAGGAGAGCATCTTGGGGAAAAGTTGAGGCCAGGGTGGAATGGGTGAGCTGGGATGTATGACATTATCTCCTCTTCGAACAAACTGGAAAGAGATCAGAACCAGAGCTGAACAGGGGATAATTTGGGATGCAGGTTATGCATAATTATGCAGGCGATTCTCAGAATCACATACTTTGTGTCAATGTTTTTCTGTATTAGTGTAATTTCTGCAAGTAAGCCTTCTGGCTGCTTCATGGTTAATATTCATGGGTATCATTTTCTTCAAGCCTCATGTTTAGCTGTTCCAAGATCTCTTACTTCTTTTTTGGAATGATTTCTTGTGATTTGGTGTAAAAGTAATAAATAAATAAAATAAATAAAACAGCGGCCGAGTATCTTAGTGGTCAGCACTGTCGCGTTGCGCCTCCAGGGTTCGATCCCCACCTCGAGTCTGTTTCATGTTCTCCCTGTGCTTTGTGGATTTCCTCCGGGTACTCCGGTTACCTTTCACCGTCCAAACACCTGCAGGTTAGGCTAATTCCATCCATCCATCTAGGAACCTCTGTAGTCCAACCAGGGCTGACCAGGAATGGCCATTGTATTGATTCCCATTTTGCTCGATTGTGGTAGGTCTTCTGTTTAACATTCACATACTACAGGCGATTTGGGGACACCAATTGGCCTGCTTGTCTTTGGACTGTTGAAGGAAACCGGAGAACCCTGGGGAAACCCAGCAAGCACAGGGAGAACATGCAAACACCATGGCCTCAGGAGGCTCAGGTACAAACTGTTTGTGGGAATTTCAGTCCTGAACTATTGAGTGACAGCAGGTCAATGGAAGGTACTGAAACTTTGACTGCGAGTAGTGTCTATGGTTAGAGGACACCACATAGACAATTTTGGCTGTAAACACCCATGGTGGATTAACCATGAAAAGGCTGGTTAAGTAGGACGCATGGTAATGTATTATTAGGTTACAATGAATCATGGCCCCAGTGGAGTACGAGGAGGTTTTAAATGAAAATCTATGTGCCAAGAAAAGAATCTTTGCCAATAAGCTATAAATGGATTGCAGTTGAGTCTTTCAGCAAGACAATGGTCCAAAATTCACACATAAATGGATCAATAGCCACAGCATCAATATTTTAACAATGCAGTTCATAAGGCTTTATCACAAGCATAAGGCTGCTTGTTTTTGTTTATTTTTTGGAATAAAAGTACAGTACTTTCCAAATATGCATAATCCTTCTATACTAATGACACCAGTAATTATGAAGCTGACTGTATGTAAATGCTCTATGATTGTATTGTCTTTTGTCTCAATTGTAAATTCTCTTCGCCTCGCTTTTAAACCATGTCTACAAGGCAAGTAAATACAACCGGAGTTCTCTCTTTAGTCCTAGACTACAGGAGCTGAATGGATAATTATCTCATACGCAGGATAATTTAGCACGAGTCTTGAACTAGCACGAGTTTGGAAAAAAGCAGTCTATAATCATTTAATTGTAGAAAAGCTGCATGTAAACATTAAATCACGGAGGATAATATCCGTTCAGTCAGGGAGAACCAGTCCTGAATTATTAAATCACGTAGAGACTAAATCCTAGGTTTAACACATCATTGTTTTCAGAAAGCAAAGACAAGAAGAGGCAAACATGCAGTTAGATCCTGATATCACTACAGACATTTACTGCACTGCGTGCAAAACCATGTGTATACAGTATGTGTGTGTCAGATCACAGCTAAGGGCAAGATAAAGGCGTGGCACTACGAATTATGCTACATGAGGCTTACATCATGAAAATTTATTAAAAAAAAAAAAAAGACACACACCTTAACAACATAACCAGGTCTGCATCACAAGACAGCTTCTCCACCCCCTGTGGCCCATCGGTCCTGATGTAATGAATCTTCTCCCTGCAAGAACATAAATACGTACACTCAACAGATTATTCCCTTTTTTATTCAGTCCTGAATGGCTTGAGGAATGTTAATTGTGTTTAAACACACAGGTAATGAATGCATTTCACCTTGCTGAATGGAGCTGTAATAAGTGGCGTTCAGGAATGCTTTTAAGACAACGATCAGACATCCACATTTGGAAGATAGGAATCAGTCTTAGTGTGTAACTCTATACATAAATGGCGCTCTTATCACATTTAATGGCAGCAGGCGTGACAGTCGTCCATCATCCACTGACAGTAAACCCAGTAGCGTGAAACATATAGGATTGACGTATAGAAGGTAAATTATGGTGTCATCTAAGTCATCTTCCTGAGATTTTCAGAGCGATTATTATTATATGGTCATAATACTTATCTTGTCTTTTCTAGAAAGATAAATGCTACAGTATAATTTGTGTTTGGTGTAATACGTCTCTTCCAGTTTTTCTTGTTGTTTTTTTTGTCCTCCAAACACACCAGGGAAATGCTGACCTTAAAGATAAATATTACCTAAATTTTATATTGCATTCTAAACATAATTATCTACATAAACATTTTTTGGGCTGCAAGGCACACTGGTGAAATAATTAGATGCTCATTGATAAGACAGCCACTCTCTGAGGTCCTTCATTTTAGCCATCTCTAACCACAAATTGGTTATTCACAAAATAAAACCCAGAAAAATTAACTAAGCCAGTAAACAAATTCAAATAAATAAATATATAAATGATGATGTATCTTTGAAGACAATGAAGGGCAGGGTGTACAGATCCTGTGTCTAGTATATCCCATAACATGTGTCTACTTTTGGTATGTTGCACCAGGCAATGAGTTGCTGCAACATTGCTAACAAATCACTCACCGGACACTTAATTAGGTACACTTATTCAACTGCTCGTTAACACAAATATCGAATCGTGGGGGTGAAGGATTCAAGTGCAGAGCGAGTGCTACTGTAACTCTGAATGAGCTCCACGGCGAGAATGTGGAAGTGTGGAGCTGGCGTGTGTGGAGAGCAAACGCAGCGTTTTCAGTCAATGAGCGCCGCGGGAATGCGGAAGTATAGAGCCGGCGTGTGTGAAGAGTGAGCGCTGCTGTGTTTGCCGGCATGGAGATCACTCGTGGTCGTGAAACAGGCGAGGGTCAAAACCGGTGATGCCATGACATGCCATGACACACATGGCAGCAATTCAATGCATTTAGGCATGTAGACATGGGCAATAATTTTAAACCAAGCATCAGAATGGGGAAGAACAGTTTTATATATTCATATATTCTCCTACAGCTTGCCTAAATATTGCGCCTGATAATGTTCATGGTACACAAAGCTAAAATCATCTCAAACTGGTTTCTTGAACATTGCATTGAGTTCATTGTACTCAAATGGCCTTCACAGTCACTAGATCTTAATCTAATAGAGCACCTCTGGGATGTGGTAGAACAGGAGATTCACAGCATGGATGTGCAGCCGACAAATCTGCAGCAGCTGTCTGATGCTATCATGTCAATGTAGACCAAAGTCTCTAAGGAATGTTTCCAGCACTTTGTTGAATCTATGCCACCAAGAGTTAGGGCAGTTCAGTTAAGGCAAAACGTGTCCAACTCAGTACTTGCAAGGTGTACTTAATGTAGATTATGGACATTTATGGACCATGGACACCTACAAATACATGCACATTTGTACACTTCCTGGACATTTTCATTTATTTCCATTTAAATATATCTCTATTTTTGTCTACATTTGTATAGATAAGTTTTTTATATTTCTTATATATTTTTAAAATATTTGTATATTTTGTTCTGCTAAACTTATTCTTTTTTTATTCCACTATTTATTTCTTGTTAATTGTTTTTTAATTTTTAAGGTCACGGGTGGTCGTTTAAGCATTTCCCTCATATCGTACTTTGTATGTGACAAATAAAATTTGAGTTTGAATTTAGTGGCTAATGACTGTAAATGCATGGTTTATTACTGTACATACATACTGTGGACATAATGCAGGCTATGTAATTAAATTGTAATGAATTAACAAATTAAATGGTGTATCAGTAAAAAAAAGGAAAAAAAAACATGTTATAGTAACTATGGCGCTTAATTTTAAAGGTATTCTTTATTTAGGAAAATATACAGAATAAGTAATAATAATAATAATAATAATAAAAACCTTGATGTTTAATTAAAAACATTTTATTCTGGGTAAAACTGAGCAGCGATAGCTTAGCAGTTAAAGCTTTAAACTATTGATCAGAAGATCATGAGTTTAAATCCCAGCATCACCATGCTGTCAATGAAGGTGCACCAAGAGGAGCAAGCCTTTAACACTAAACTGCACAGTTAGAACCGTGTGTCGATTCTAAGTCATTTTGGATAAAGGCATAGACTTAGACTTTCAACTTTAGTTCTGAATTGGGGTTTTAGTACTACATTTTTTTTTGGTTTGTTTGTTTTTGTGATAACAAAGACCTGACACCCCTGCTGATTTCACACTCCATTCTCACATAGAAAACAGCGTTCTCCTCACCTGAGTGTGTGATTGCGGGCCAAACTTGGCTGCCTCTCCTGCAGCAACTCCAGAATGTTCGGCTGGCGTAGAAAAGCCACGATCTTTTCATTATATGCTGTAACAAACAAAAAGGAGGATTAATGTGCATATAGGTACATCAAACTGAATTAAGCACATTAGATATATTTGAGTCACATATTTGCTATGGTTACAAAATAAGACTAGGACACAACCTGCCCAAGGCATCAGTGTTTTCGACTGAATGCCACATACAAGCATAACCTTTTTGCAGCATGTTACAGTACATAACACACTAAATAGCCCATGAGTAATATTCACTTTCATTCAAACCACTTGATTTAAACTTTATTTGCGCAGCACTTTTAACAATAGATATTTATCACAGATCAGCTTTAGATTATTAATAATCAAGCCAGGGGTGAGATTATTAAGGAAAACCCTTGAAAAAAACAGGCACAAAATTGAACCCATTCAAACTGGATTCTTCAAAAATGATCGAATAATAAGAGCGTGTTCAAATGCATAAATTATGGATTTGAAGCGAGCGCTATAGAATCATCATGACATGGATTTTAAAAGTCCCAAAGGTCTCAAAGATCCACCAAAGTGTTTACGTTAATACTCTAAATGTCAGAACATACCTTTCAGGTAATGCATTTTTTTTTCATACCTCAAACTCACTTTATTTCACTCCTCCTTCAAATGCACAGTTTTAGTGTCTATGCAAATGAGCTACTGCTGGACCATGCCCTAGAGAACAGCAGAGTTGATCAACAAGCCACGGGAGGTTCTCTTCTTATATGAGATCACAACAGGGAAAAAAAATCTAACTGGCTTGTTTTAACCTCGGCCAATACAAAAATGGGAAAAAAAGTTCTACACGCACACTGACAGACTAAAGAATGGCATAACAATTTGAATAATAACTTTCTTTTAACATGGGTTTCAATGTTGACAGTGATAACCCACTAAAATAATAATAAAAAAAACTTTCCTCATTTCAACATCAAATTTCAACATAACTAGAAATGTTATATTGAATTTTTCATTAGCTCCTGTACATGCTCCTGCAACTGACAATAAGGGAATAAAAATGAATGTCATGCTGAACCCCAACTTAATTCTAGCATATGACAAAGATAAATCATTTGCTATGGCATCCACATTCACCAGATTTCCGGCTCAACAGATCTCAAAGGAAATATCACTTGGAAGAATGGTCTCATTGCATCACCAGTACAGGTCTAGAGACTCTGCAGGGAAATTGAAGCTGTTCTTATAGGGCTCATGGAGGACAAAAAAATAAAACTATATTATGACACTGTACTATGGGTTTAATGAATTTGTCACCCATTGGTTTGTCACCCATCTGCATTCATATTAACTGTTGCTCTTGACTGTAATTCTGCATAACGTAATATAAGGAGAGAAATGAAATCCTAAAACATACATAATATAAGAGCTATCTAATTTGATGGAAAAAATATCACTCTACTAGGAACTGTAGTGCACTTCGGCTTCAGTTCATCTGTTATTTTCTGACACTTGCTAATGAGTTTTTTTCCCTGGTTTATTTTAATTCCCAAAATGGGAAATCTACTGTAGGTTATGTTTTCACATTAAGTTGTAAACTCCTATCTGTTGTTTATTCACATCTCTGCAATTAGTTGTAACATTTATCTGTCTTATTAAAAGTGCTTAATTTGTGCATTAATCCTCTGCTCAAGGGATATTAAGTTCTGAGGGTTGACAGATGGCAGCCTCCTGGAGGGCTATAACACTGCAGACCTTAGCATTTCCTCAAAATTAATACCTTATTTATCTCAGCTAATTACATAACCCTCATGCAGTGAATTGGGTATACTGGAGCAACACGAACACGAATTCTATAGTGCATATTTGCTTTGCAAATAGGAGAAAACATTGTGGCGGCACAGCGGCTTTGCGGGTAGCACAGTCGCCTTGCGCCTCCAGGGTCCGGGTTCGATTCCCAAACAAGGAGTATGCATGTTCTCCCCGTGCTTGATGGGATTCCTCCTGGTACTCCGATTTGCTCTCACATTCCAAAGGCATGCAGATTAGGCTAACTGGCGTTCCCAAATTGCCCGTAGTGTGTGAATGAGCATATATGTGTGTGTGTGTGTGCCATGTGATGGATTGGCACCCTGGCCAGGGTGTACACTTCCTCGTGCCCAAGGCTCCTGGGATAGCCTCCAGACCCCTGCTACCCTGTATACAGGATAAAGTGGTATGATGATTGAGTGTATGAGAAAACATTGTTAGATTTGTAGCCAGTTTTGAAGTGTTGATATTCTGGTAAAAAGCTTATTTTCTCCTCTAAATGACCCAAATGACTGCAGAAAAAGAATAGCATAATGCAGCTCTGAAAAGCTGCAGGTGTCTATTTTCTTTCTCAAGCTGGAGTTAATAAGGCCTTTCCAAAACCATCATTCATTTAGAGTTACAGCCCAGTTACAGCACTTCCCCAGCGAGGGTTTCTCTTCTCTCTAAAGGAACTCCTCAGGCAAGACATTAGTGAATTTAGCTTCGATATTCCCCATGCACTCGCATCGACAGCCTGCATTACACTGAGGAAGCACCAGATTACATCTTCCTGCTTTTCAGCTAAATTAGTAGCGTAGATAGTTCAATGATTTGACAGATAAAATACCAGCGCATGATGTGATCATTATTTCGTCTGAGAATGGGTGAAGTGAAATATTATTTTTGTAATGTATGACAGAACAATTTAAAACAAATTAGTAATTTGCATGGCCAAAGAGAACACTCAAAACAAAATGCTAAAAATATTATACAGCTTCAGCAGGCTTAAATATGTTTAGACGATCAGAATACCAACATGTACTATTTAATTAAATACCTGCCATCGTTTTATTTCTCTGAACTTATTTTATTATTATATTTTATGAGTCCCTGAACACACATTTTCTATTCATTTTAGCTCAATAAAACTTCACTGGATACTCACTCATGCAATAATATATATTACTGTGCAAAAAAATTCTTACACCCCTCATTTTTTATTTTATTTTGCAGACTTTAAATGTAGTCTTGGAGAATAGCTCTCCATGCTTCCTGAAGGACTTTTTTGGCTTTCATTTTGGCAAGATTTTGGTTCTCATTTTTTATTCCAGCCTGACCAGTACCTGACCAGCTTCAGAGACATGTTTTTTGTTTTTTAACCCACACAGTGACCTAGAAATCATTCAAGCATAAAAACTCTCGAATTTAAGGCGTGAACCAGTGAGAAACAGGTGCAGAAGATGAGAGATGATCAGGGTGGTGATTGATACAGTATACTGCTGATGCTGAATGTTGATAGGTGCAACAGATGAGAGGGGAAATGAGGTTGCTGCTGAGGTTGCTACTTCTAATAAACAACCCATTCTTAAATTGTATCTTTAGGCACTTTGCAGCCTGATGCGCTAAACCATATTGTTGTGTTTGAAGATAAATAAAGCTTTTTGGGCCATGCTGTTATTGGAAAAAAAATCAATCAATGAATAAATGAATTAATAATAATAAAAAAAAAAACATTTATTCATTAACTTGTTTTCTTGCTTTTAAAAAAATCTTTAAATGTATTATGCTTTTTTTTTTTTTTTAAATATAAAGCTTTTTTCATACCCAAGTATGAAACCTTTTTATAAACTACAAGCACAAAAAAGGCACAAAAAATAGCAAACGAGTGAAAAACAACATGAGGTATACAGAGTAAAAAAAGGGACAGCGCTGAGTGAAAAGGAAGGTCATTAAATGAGATGCAAGAGGACAGCAGCAGCTGCAAGGAGAATGAAGAAAAGCACTCCAAAATCCTGCAGCCACACCGTTAAAGTACCTGCCAACTATGAAGGAAAACATGTATGTAGTTTTGTAAGAAGCCGGATTTAACAATGTGAGGAAACATAAGGATGCACAAGAGCCTGAAAAATAAGCCGGGGCAGGAACTGCATTAGTATTTCATAGAAGACTTGGAAACTAATGAAGCACAGAAGTCATATTTGCAGGTCACTTTCTGACTGTCAGTAAGAAGTGTGTATCAGGGATCTTCAAATATTTTTTCGATGCAAAAAGCAACAACAGATTGCATAATATTAAATAATTTAGCCATGTTCTTTCTTCTATGTAAAACTGAAGCCCGTTTCCCATATTCCCAAACTCCTAGCGAGAACATTTGATTTGTCTGGAACGGAAATGCCTCAACTT
Organism: Leiocassis micropogon; assembly: GCA_028565275.1. Lineage (NCBI taxonomy): Eukaryota > Metazoa > Chordata > Actinopteri > Siluriformes > Bagridae > Leiocassis > Leiocassis micropogon. The sequence continues at coordinate 11,205,833 of JAOVVA010000048.1, forward strand.
TAAGAGTTTGCTATGTATTAGTTATGATATGTATGAGGTATGAACTTGTCACACAATAAATTACCATATACGTTGTAGTAATCTATTAGAGCATACTATTATCCTATAAATAAATCATTTATTGATTTGGATTTAGCCATTTAGCCAAATAAGGGATGTCACAAATTTGATAAACTCTTTGATCCGTTATGAAGAGGCACAAACCAACTACGGAGTCTACAATCAACTTTCGATCTGCTACAATGTCACCAAAAATTTCCAAGCTACAGTAGGTCTTTCCAAGTTGGTTACAGTCATAACATTTACATTTACAAATGAGGCTTGCAGCAGAAATTGGTTACATTTTTACAATAGAAACTATGACACTGACCTAAGGGTACTGGGTCATTCTGGTACTGACTCCTGATGGCAGCTACAAGGCTGTTGCCAGGCCTGGCCGAGAGTGACGCACCTCGGCTGCGAGAGACGTCAGACGCCTGTGAAAAAAAGTGCAGAGACATAAACATAAATATAAATAAAAATCAGGTTTCAGAATGCTTTTTTTTGGTGACATTTCTGACAGTCTGCCTTTTAATGAGGCAAAAAACTTCACGAGAAACTCTATTATTGAAGCTTCCCTACTATAAAATACAATCCTTCAGTTTCCTCCCTAATACAGGGGGTAATAATCGACCACTTCATCCCAATATTCCAACATTTGCACAATCATTCTTAATTCTGTTTAACTAAAAGTGAATTATCTATTTTATTATCTAATTATCTATTTTACTGTGTCTCTCTCACAGTGTGTCTCTGTGTCTATGACTGTTCAGAATGCGTGTTCGCCCACCTCTCCAGCACTGTAGCTGCGTAGCCTCTGTAGGTGTTGCCTATGTGTGAGGTGATTAGGCAAGCATCCGTTCTGAAGGGGCATTCTAGGATCGATGAAGGTGGTGGCTCGGCTGTTGTGGTCCACAAAAAATGACTGCGACAGAGAGAAGAACACAATCTCACAGTGCAATTCATACTTTGAAGTAATTTAACATATTGCATAACAAAACCCCCCCCAGGAAAACTGATGCAACTTCCTGGCAAAGGATGAACAGAAATGTTTCACATAGTTGGTTTGCATCAAGCAACAAAAACTACTGAAATTGCTTGGAATAAGTTAAATGTCTAACACTGTTAAAAACCTGGAAGGACTGCGCTGAGCCATCAACTTCACTGAAAAGAATTGTGATCAAAGATCACTTAAACGCTTGGTGAAGATGCATTGTAAAAGATTCAACAGTATAGGGATCACAGCTATATTAAATAGTGAAACCAAGAGCATTTCTCAAGACCTTATAGAACTGGCACTAAACAGCTGTGTGGCCATAAGACATAAAAAAAGATTTGACTTTGGAGCAATGGAAAAAGGTCATATGGTCTGATGAAGGTCTGGGGTTGCTTCAGTTGGTCAGGTCTAGGCTCAACAATGTTATGTTGTAATAAAATGCTGATATAAAGTTACCTAATGATCTAATGTACTGAATGACTAGCTTATCCCATCTATGCAGTTTTTTTGTCCCTGTTAGTACAGGCATATGCCAGGAGCATGAGGAATTATTGTCACACATTAATTACCCTGCACATTGCACACTGTAATCAAAGCTAAAAGCGGTTCAACAAAATCTTAGAGGTGTGCTGCTTGGTTTTTTTTTGGCATGATAATGAAAGGAGCCTTAGTTCTGATTTTGTGGAAAGGCTTACCTTGCCCTGTGGATCTACTTTGATCTCCCAGCCTCTTGGCAACTCCAGCTGTGTGTCTGCAAACTTGTTAAAGAAAGTGACAAGGTCGCGGTTATGTTGGTAGCGTTCAAAGTTGCGAGCGTCTCGTCGGATTTTTAGAACCATGTGCTTTAGGCAGTTGCTGCTGGTGAACATCCGGTACGCCGCCTGCAAATGAGCCAGAATAACAGCATGGGGAATGTGGCTGTATGTACTGTAAATGACATAGAATGATGAGTGTCATCAACAGTATAATATACAGTGGGGGAAAATAATTATTTGATCCCTTGTAGATTTTTTATTCGTTTGCCTACTTATAAAGAAATGATAGGTCTATACTTTTTTATCATGGGTAAAAAACACATAATATAAATGTTATTAGTAGTTGCATTTCAGTAAGTAAAATTTGATCCATTACCAACCAACAATAATTCTGGCTCCCTTCTGTGGATTAATTTATGAAGGTACACCTAACAACAACTTATCATGTGTATAAAAGCCATCTGTCCACAGAATCTCTATCTTCTATTTAAACCTCACTACTATGGGTAAGACCAAAGAGCTGTCAAAGGACGTTGGGGACAAGACTGTAGACCTGCAAAAGGCTGGAATGGGCTACAAGACCATCACCTTGAAGCTTGGTGAGAAGGAGACAACTGTTGAAGCGATTATTCAAAAAAGGAAGAAATTCTAAGTAACCATCAATTGCCCTCGGGCTGGAGCTCCATGCAAGTTTTCACCTCATGGGTGATTGAGAGATCAGCCAGAACTATACGGGAACGGCCGTTGGGACCACAGTCACCAAACAAACCATTGGTTACACAATAAGCCATTGGTTACACAAAACCATTGGTTACAAAATAAGCCTAAAAGCCTTCAGCACTGCAATGTCCTCGTCCTCAAGAAGGCACATGTACAGGCCTGTCTGAAGTTTGCCAATGAACAGAGAAGGATTGGGAGAAAATGCTATGCTCAGATGAGACCAAAATTGAGCTCTTTGGCATCAACTCGACTTAACTTGCTATGCTTGGAGGAAGAAAAATGCTGACTATGACACTAAGAACACCATCCCAACAGTCAAGCACGAATTGATTGTCTATTGACCCAATGGACAGGGCCATGTATTGTAAAATTTTGGATGACAACCACCTGAAGATGGGTCGTGGATGGGTCTTCCACCATGACAATGGCCCAAAACATACTGTCAAGGAAACAGAGGAATGGCTCAAGAAGAAGCAATATTAAGGTCATGAAGCGGCCTAGCCAGTCTCCAGACCTTAATCCAATAGACAATTTATGGAGGGAGCTGAAGTTTGAGTTGCCAAGCGACAGGCAAGACACGTTAAGGATTTAGGGAAGATTTGTAGAGAATAGTCGACCAAAATCCCTCCTGAGATGTGTGCAGACCTGGTAACCAACTGCAAGTAACGTCTTACCTCTGTGCTTGCCAACAAGGGTTTCTACACCAAGTATTAAGTCATGTTTTACTTGGGGATCAAGTATTTATTTTCCTCATTAAAATGCAAATCAATTTATAACCTTTGTATCATGTGTTTTAATGAATTTTTGGTTGATATTCTGTCTCTTAAAATGATAGACCCTTCACTTCTTTGTAAGTGGGCAAAATGTACAGGGGATTGTTAATTATTTTCTCCACTGTATATATTACACACTCAGTTTATATTACACACTCAGTTTTCATGGGTTAAGCCAAAGCTCTAATGCAGAGAAAGAATATTCATAAATGCGGTCATGCTGACCGAAACAAAGAACTTGGTTGTTGGAACCCCCTGACTGTTTTTAGTAAGCAATGGCTCAGACCAACAACAAGAAAAATCATGAATTGACAAATAAATACAGCTTGTCTAACCACAGGCACAGACTATGAAGATTAATGATAGTACAAACATGTGATAAGACAAGTCACTGGCCCCCCTGTCCAAGTCTTAACATCCAAGTCTAAATACATTTTTTTTAAATACAGAAGACAAATTATTTATGTAAAATATTTATATCACATGCAACTTTGCTAAAATAATTCCTAGTCAAAGTCTGAGTCTCGTACAGTCAATCCCAGTTTGGGTTTCTAGTTAAAAATAAAGAAGCCAGATACAAGTTAGAATCGATACCAGCATATCAAATCGGCAATAAAAGTCAAGGATTTAAGTATGAGGTAAGGGTCAAATTGATAGTTTATGTTTTATTTCCTACCTTGTGCACCACAAATAACAAGGCTAGTATTCCATGTCTCTATCCACTATCTCTGTCTGTCATCTCCCGAGACTTAATCAATAGTAAGTCAGCTCTAATAATAGATGATCAAACAGCATTCACTTTCATCTGAAAGCTTAACTTATTGGTCTCCTATGCCCACTTTCGTTTTCCACTGAACACATAGCAAAGTCTATATTGTATATGGCAGCATAGTGGCGTAGTGGTTAGCACTGTGGCCCCGCCCTCCAGGATCGAAGGTTCGAGTCCAACCTTGGGCCTCGGGTCATGTTCTCCAGGTTCCGCCCAGAGTCCAAATGGGTCATTGTAGGCTTACTGCCAATTCTAAATTGTCTGTATTGTAGTGTGTATATATCCCAAGGTTGGTTAAGGAGGAGGGTTAAATGGTTGGGTTCAGATACCCCCATTTGTAAAAATCAAAAGGAGACATAAATCAATGGAAGGTGAAGAGTCATTGACAATAATGGGAAAAGTGCTCATGGATAAGAAATAAAACAATACAGATCTGTGTGTAGTATCACCACAACCAGCTACAGTACCAAGGCTAAACTTTCACTTTACAATTTTTTATTGTCCACACTTTAAGTTACTTTAAGTTTTAAGTTAAGCCTTTATTTGTCACATACACATTACTGCCCAGTGAAATTTTTTCTTCGCATATCCCAGTGTAGCTGGGGTCAGAGCGCAGAGTCAGCCATGATACAGCGCCCCTGGAGAAGACAGGGTTAAGGGCCTTGCTCAAGGGCCCAACAGTGGCAACCTGGTGGAGCTGGGTCTTGAATTGCCGACCTTCTGATCAGTAACTCAGTGCCTTAGCCCTCTGAGCTACCACTGCCCCATTTACCACTTTATAGCTTCTTATACAAAATAATCAACAATAGCACCGGCAATGGAGGCAAGAAAAATGGCTCAACAGTATGCAGTAGTAAAAATGGGGATGGTATTTAGGCAAAAAAAACCTTGAGCAGGGGTCAGATACTGCGGAAACAGCCACTGATTCAATGGATAAATCTTCATGGATGTGCATTATGGCATGTGGACAAACCATAACCCTTCCTTACCTTTTAAAATGTGTTTTGCACGGTCATAACACACAATCGGCAAGTAAACGTGCACGTTTACTTCAGGATACTCTATACTGAAGAACAATGCAGTATAGAGTATAAGAAACACTATTGAAGTGGACTACTAAATCACTCATCCTTTTCTTGAATGCCCCTAGAGGAGAAATGACTATCGACTAATCACACATTGTTCCAGTTAAAGCACAATTTACACAAAAGGACAACCGACAGAAAAGTGTATTCTGCTTGGAGGAAACTCGGTATAATGGACGTGAAACACTTAAACCCATTAGGACATATGACTGTAGCTGCTGATCAGTGTGTCAGCGTGTTATCCATATATTCATGCACATACTGTATCATGCCTGCAGTGAGACCATATGCTGTAAAGCTCAATACTAATAGTACTATTGTTATAGCCTTTGGCTCTTGCTGGGTTTTAGAATTACAGAAATCACTATCACACCATATACCAAATGTCTCCTTTAATCCTTACATAATTGGCGTGGAGAACTGTGAAAAATTCTGGGTGAGTCAAAAATTTGACTGCTGGACTTTGCAGTAGCAGAGTTATCTTCTGACTGCTCACTGGGGAGGATGAGCCTTCTCTTCTTGAATCTAAAAAAAGAATGGAAAAAACACAGTCCCTTAAAAAAATCACAAGCTATTTTTAATGGAACACACGGTGATGAATGTAGTCACATGTCCCTGACCATGTTGACTAGAGAAAACTCTACAACTTGAAAAAAAAAATCTGACCAAGCTGTGAAAAATGTCAAAAGATGCCTAGAAATAAATATACATTAAATATACATACAGATACATTAAATACTGTATGTAAATGTTAGTATAGCAGGAGAATTCCAAAGTCATATTCTATAGAAACTAACATTATACTGTCGGTTTGCTATTTTGATTACATTTGCATTTAGTCTACTATCTATTTTTTTTACAGTATGTAATGTGTTTTACACATAATGTACACTTATCATCAGCCTTAACAGAAACACTTCTACACCTGAACGTCTATGCAGTTATCTAATCAGGCAATCAGTTGGAAGCGCTACACTGCATAAAATCGAGCAGATACAGGTCTGGAGGCTTCAGGTAATAATCACATCAAACATAAGATTGAAGAAAATGTGAGATCTCTGTGACTTTGACCGTGGCATACAGTAGATTTAAATGCCAGATGGCCTGGTTGGAGGATTTCATAATTCCAGAACGGCTAATCTCCTTTATGTCTACTGCTGGAGACATACATACAGTCTACTGCAAAAATGACTCTTGTTTAATAATGTAATAATACATTATTGATAAGAGAGATCTGATTAAAATGGCCAGATTAGTTTGAGCCTCCAGGAAGCATATAATAACTTATATAATTACTCTTTACAGCTGTGGTGAGCACATCATGGCATGCACAAAACAGTGAACCATGTGGTTCTATTGAAGTGGACAGTGTATGTATTGATGGATGTATGTATTTTAATATCTATCGTGTCCTGCTTTAATAAATCTACAAAACAAAACAAAGTCAGAATGTAAACAAACAGAATATTTTCTGGCCAACATGAAAATGCTTTATGATGAATTGCGGTACCAGCAGGCTGAGATGGGCTGTCGCTCTCAGTCTCTGTGCTGCTGGTGCTCTCAAGCCTTTGGCTACCGACATCATCATCGGTAGCCATGGTCCTTTGGATGTTCTGATACCTGAGAAGTGAAGGCAAAGGGAGAAAGGCAAAAATATTTATGCAGAATTTGCATAATGACAAAAAAACAACAACAACAACAACAACAACTGGAGAACACACTAATATGTTAAGTGCAGAATTTCTGACAGACATTAAAAATATCTAACAGCTGCTCTTGGATTACAAGTAGATAATCCATTTATTGGGTTATGCTCACTAAGGAACAACTAAATGACGGCTCTAAAGGACATTAGGAATAAACTCCATCACTAGCAGCACCTCTGACATTTCTCATGAAAAGGAACAAAAGAAAAAAACAGATTCAAGATCAGATTGAAACACGTTTTGCAATAACCTGTGCATTGACAGCTATGCACTGTAGATGGCAGTATAACATGCAGAGTTACAGATTTTTCATTGAAACCTGCTGGTAGTTTGGTAATCACCCTGATGTGTTAATCATGCAGAAAACAATTGCAGTTTTTGTTATGGAAGGACAACCCGTGTTTTGGAATATAACAAATAAGAAAAAAAAATAACAGGTAGAAATTCTAACAAATATTGTCATTGCATATCCAACCAATATTGGACAATTGACGTTTTGATATAAACCTAAAACATATACTGTAACTTTGCTACATATGGATAATTTGGCAAATTGGGGTATTGGTAAATTGTTCAATGCAAATAAATAAACAAATAAAAAGAATGAAAGAAAGAAAGATGTAAAGATGTATACTAGGGAAATAGAATGAGGTCACATGTTGTTAATGACCTGCACTATGTGTTCTGGAGGGGAATATTAGAATTTTAATATAAATAGTGGTTTTCAATTTAATCCACAACATTGTGGTGCAGCTAACTTCCACTGGAAAAGGTAGGTGCACATTCTTCTGTCCTACACCTACCTAAATCCTACACACAAATGATGAAAGCTTTCCAGTCCTGCTACTTGAGAAAATTTCACATTACTTTTCTCTCACTTTCTCTCCTTGAAAATACCTCCTGTTGAGTTGCTCCATGTGCTGGATGGAGTTGGATCGGCGCATGCTGGGACATTTTGGTGCATGGCTGGGTCTTTGCCATGTGGTGGTCCGATTCACATGGTCGACGTAGAAGACACGGCCATGACTGTCTATCCTGGCCTCCCAGTCTGAGCACACCGAGGGAGAGCGGGGGAACAGAGTTAAAGGTATGAAATAACACACAGAAACAACCTTAGGTTTATAATCTCTAATCATTAATATCAGGCCTATGCTCATTCTGAAGTTAAAGTCCAACAATATAATCTTATACATTCTGAGACACAAAACAAATGCTTGACATGATTTTGAAATCCCAGTAACACAAAATGCAAAAATCACTTAAATTTGCTGTCATTTTATTTTGACTTGCTATTTCAAGATAATCATTATTTCAAATTATCTGATTAGTTACTCATATACAGGTAGTCCCCTACTTACAAACAAGTTCTGTTCCAGGAGCATATTCGTAAGTCAGATTTGTTTGTAAGTCAGACAAAGTGAGTCTTATATTACTTTGACACGAATATACAATATATAAAATTATATATATATATATAAAATCCTTGACTAAATATGTCCCCTTTTCTAACACTGCCATCATGTGGCCTTAAAGGAAATTAATCTCACAGTGAAATTTTGTCTCTGCCCCTTTAAATCACAAGGGGAATCCCGGATGCCAATCTCCCCACAAAAAAACTCCAAATGATTTGTTCCACAGCCCAAAAATATTCATATAAAAATCTTAAAAAATAAAAATAAAATTAATTAACCTACACTTTACCTTTGAAAAGAATCACCCCCAACAGGAGAGGAGAAGGAGATTATTGTGTGTTATCGTTTATTGAGTAGAACAACTTTTACACACGCGCCACACACACACACATACACACACACCCACACACACACACACACACACACACACACACACACACCAACAGATGCTGGGAATCCTGGACGCTATTCTGTCAGCTGTTTTCCACTTTCCTGGACTGTGAACTCTGTTTTGTTGAGGATTTTCTGAAATTACGATTATTCACCATCGTGACAGTTTTACAGGACAGACATTTTCTATCATTGTGTTTCCAGACTAATTCATTAAAATCGGTGAGGCTCTCTCCCGCACCAACACACACACACACACACATACAATATACCGGACTTTAGACATGTTATACATTTACATACATACTGAAAATATTGTGTATAATCATAAATATTGGTATATGTTGCACTGCAGTGTCTATTTTTGTACAATACACGTGAGTTACTTCTGCAATTTGTTCACATGTACGAAATGTCTGTAGAATCGTGGTCCGTTCATATCTGTGGAAATTCGTAACTTGAATGTTTGTAGGTTGAGGACTCCTTGTATTAAAATTAATATCCTATTTCTTTGTATACAAATTTCAACTGTTTTTCATTATTTCAACTCCATAATCTATCATTATGACTAATTTACATTATTTTAGTTTGCAGTAATAATGATCTTTTATTCCTTGTGCTGCTTCCTAGATTTTAAATAAGCTCAAATGTGCTTTTAATGGAATTCAGTTGACATTTATATATCTAATTAGTAAGTCAATCCCATGGGTTCATGCATGGTCAAGGTTTTGATTCCTAACACTTAAATGAACAGATTTACATAATGGTCAAAATAGTAATCGTGTGTCAAAGATTTTATATGGCGAAAGAATAAGTTACTACAATGAGTTACTACTACCTATCTTGAAATAATGAGGGACTAAGTTAAAATAGTGACATATTGTAATATCCTGAAACAATGAGTTATCATATCAAAATAACGAGATAAGGACATTTTAAACAATGTGTTGGTTCAGGGCTTCCAAACACACCTTGTAGACACACCCACAAACACTTTAATCAGGGAAATCACACACAAAGAGGACCATGCCATCTTTCTATGGGAAAAAAAAAACACTCACACACACGCGCACTCTGACTGGGTGATGGTTGTAAATAAAGTGATAAGCATATTCAGTAGCACGCCCTGGCACAGAATAAAGAGTGTTCGAGCTGTGATTTATCTCTCGAACCAGGCAAACACTCTGTCACACTGTCAGCTGGTTATGAGTATGTTTGAACAGCGTGGCTCTGGAGACAGCAACACCCGCTGTATGCTAATCAGGTCTCCCAAACCGCAATACACACGGAATGCCCATGCTTTAAAGCTGACACGTGATCACGGCTTATCAGGGGAAATAAAATAAAAAAACGCAGTCTTGTACTCATAAATCTCCTAGAGGTGGCAACAACTGACTAACACAACATGGGTGTTAAAATACCCTCCAGTCATGATCTGGACCAGAATCCAAAAGCCATGTATCTTTAATGGTTAGTCTTTAGTCAGCGGTGGGTTGTGGGTAGCAGAGCGGTGGAACTGCAAACAGTAACTACAGTCAGACCACACAAACACACTGTTCTGCAAAGTGTCTTACAAGCTTGAACATTTTTCCCCCGCTATTTCAGACACCTGCTGTTTGCTCTCCTGCACTCTTTTCCTTCCATATTAATCACCTCTCACCTTCTCTCCTACCCCCCATCTATCTCCATCCTCTCTGTCTTTAATCTTAAGCGCAGGAGGAGCCAATGTTTTGGAGTGCATGGGGAGGTCTGAGCCATATGTTTAAATTTAGCCCAGTGATGCATTGCCAACAAATAATTCAAAATAGGCAAAGAGAGCTTAGAAAAAAAGAAGAAAAAAAAAGCCTTATAGTGCCGAACACTGCAGTCACGTGATGTGTAGAGGAAGCAATTCAGCATATGGGCTGAAAGCTTAGGGATTACTTAGCTGGTGCAGTGAAGAGATGACAAAGCAAAGGATAGAGGAATTATGACTCCATGTAATCCTGACCATCTCCATCATCTTGTAAAGGAATCCTTAACCCATCATTCTTACAGTAATTAATCCATTGCTATAATTTGGTATTTTGGTCCGGCATTACAGGTTACTCAAGGGGTCGGGTTGCCACCTCGACACCCGATTGTCATTCACACACTACAGGCAATTTGTAAACACCAGTGAGCCTAATCTGCATGTCTTTGGACTGTGGGAGGAAACCGGGGTATCCGGAAGCAACCCACCAAGCGTAGGGAGACCCCGAGTCTGGAATCGAACCAGGAACCTGGAGGTGCAACCGCTACACCACTGTGCCACCCATCTCTATCATGGACTTTCATTCATGGAAAATAATATTTTAATGATTTGTGAGGAATAAAACAGAATTTGCTGTGACAGCCATCACAACAGCATGTCCTGAAGCGTTTTCTTTCTTTTACACCATAGCAATTTGTCTACAATTATACATTTTCCTTTCATTTCAAGAATATGCTAGAAATGTAACCGCTTATAGTTATAGGAATAATTATTATATGGCTATGGCTTAGTGGTTAGTTTGCATGTTCTTGCCGTGCTCGGCGGGTTTCCTCCGCGTACTCTGATTTCCTCCCAACTCTGCAAAGTCATGCCGGCACATTAGGCTAAAGTCCCTGCCCTGGGATGGATTGACACCCTGTCCAGGGTATATCCTGCCTCGTGCCTCGTCAAGCTCCAGGCCCCCTGCGATTCTGTATACAGGATAAAGCGGTATAAACGGTGAGACTGACGAATCACAAGGCAAGTTAGTTCTCACTATATACCAGCTTTAAATAATCATTCCCTTTCCAGCATATTTTCTAATGGCACTTATAATTAATAAGTCAAAGCACAGCCTGTCATGTTAAGGAGAAAAAAAATATTCCAGCCAAGTTCCATTCCATCTTCATCACATTAGTTATTATACATTTTTCTTACTTAAATAACAACACATTTAGATTACCTGCAGTGCCTGCCATGCAAGTTACTTTAAATGAGTTGTTAGTATACAGCAGAAAAAATTATGGGAATTATAAAACAGGAAGTGATGGTTCACTGCTTAAGGCTTTGGGCTCCTGCTTGGAAGTTAGATGTAACTTGATCAAGGCTCTTAACTTTCAACTTCTCAGTTGTATCCAGTCTCAACTCTAAGTTACTTTGGATAAATGCTGTTATGTAAAATCAACACCTCCTGACCAATCAGAACGAAGAATTTAGCAGTCCTGTGGTACAATAGGTTATTAATCCCAAACGATTGAGCTAATCACATTCTAAACAAGAGAACCAAAGAGACTTTTTAAATTTCCTCTTACTCTGTCATGAGTGATTAGTCTTGATTCTGTTACCTTGCTTATTAGGATAGCTATAGTTTAATAGGGACAATTGCCTGGGGTAGCACTTGGCGTAGTGAATGTGGTTGGCACAGTGTCCTCTTGAAGTGCCCCTCTGGGAAGAAGAATTTTCAGGGCGATCTATTTTTAGCATATTGGACGTGCTTCCGTTTAACGAGAAAATCCAAAGCTCAGCACTGTTCCCAACAGCTTTTTTTTATTACCAGTGTCCAATCTGCTGAGACACAGAGTTGAAATCTGCAGAAATGAGAGCATTTGAGAGAGGAACAGTCCTCTCGGTTTAAAGCACCGGGGCTTGACTTACTTCAAATGCACTGCGGGCACTTGACATGGAGAGGGGCATTTTACAGAAAGAGGATGTTATTAAATATCAATAGCGCACGGTATAAAAGGAATATGACTCATGGATTCTCTGGAGGGACCAAAACCTGCAGTTTAATATTTCCTATGCTTATCCTGGCAGAGTGCCAATTGCACTTTGCATTGAGCCATACTGATGAATGATACATCGTTTGTAAGTGTGATGTATGACCCTGCAAGCTAATGCAAGCCGCATTCATTTTCTTTCCGCTCAAAGCACTTCTGGCAGTAGGACTGCACGGTGGGATTTCTAATCAGTATCCTAAATTATGTTTTAGGACAGTCCCTTGATGGTTTGTCACGTTGGAAATGACTTGACTACATACGTGAGTTCAACTCAGTGTAAATCTCATCATTGAAGAGAGGAGATTGATTGTACTTTTGGAGCCTTGAAGGTTATACTGATGTTCAGAATACATCCCAGAAAAGGCCATGTCACTAAGAATTCACATCAATAAAGGACTTTAATACATTAAGCATTCTTATGTAATTAAACTCCTTACACTGTTTCCACATGTATGCCATGTTTTTGCAGAATGCATTGATTTTAAAAACCAAAGTGAGGCTACAATTATTGGTGGGACGATCATCAATTCTAGTCGATTTCCTGCGAATCTCAAACGATCGATTATGAAAAAGAGCAATTGATCTGATTCATCAAAAATTCCAAAAAACACACCATGGTTCATGTTTTTGTTCTGCTGTTTTCGTGTAGCTGAAATAAGCACAAACATGCATATTATTAATATAATTAATGTTAACTGCCTGCTCATGACATTTTTATGTAAAATGGCAGATGATGTATCTCAAGGTGTTCTGTTTGATTTTTGGAAAAATGATAAAAGTAGAAAAAAAAAACTTAACATGAAATGCATGATGTGAAAAATCTGTTACAAGGAGTAAGGAGAAATACTGGCTAGCCTACAATAACAAGCTTCTGCTTTGACAGCTGTGTCATGTTTGTAATGTTAATTAATTCAGTAACAGAAGCTTATAAGAGTAATCCTAGTTGATGTACGCTTGTGTAATGCACTCTGCGTTTAGTAATAGTAAATGGTGGTGGGAATAATTTTTAGGAAACAAAACAAGTGCAAGAAGCATCGTACTGTGCGTGAAACCGATTGTTATTCGATAATGGATTGATTGACTCAAACTGATGATCGATTATGGAATGGTTACAGACTATCAACACTAGTTAAAATATATTCAAACAAGTTGCTTTATTATTAATTAAACACATATGAGGAAGGGAGTTTTACAAAGAAAAAAAAGTCCTTAAATTATTGAAATTGTGAATGGTGAAAAACACTAGTCTATGGGTTGTTCCAAAGAACTGAGAAGTATGTACAATCTTCTAGTAAAATTTTACACTCTTAGATGTATGTACACACCAAAACACATACAAATTGTATGCAAATTGCACAAGTTGTGATGCAACTTTTGCATTTCTTAATATAGTAGATTCCAAGGAAATTCGATTTATGATCAATTGTACATGTACAGGTAGTCCCTGACTTACGAATGAGTTCTGTTTTGGGAGCACGGTCGTAAGTCTGATTTGTTCTTAAGTCTCACTGAGTCGTTTACACCTTTGACACGAATATACAATTTACAGTAAAGCATACCAATCTACTTGACTAAATCTCTGTCCACTTTCTGGGCCAGTGTCAAATGTAACAGTGTTGTCTCTACGTCTTTAAATCGCGAGGGGAATCCCGAATGCCATTTTGTCTCAAAGATGTTTTCCACTGTATTGGACTATGAACTTGAGTATCTTCCGAAATTAGGATTATTCACCGTCTGGACAGTTTTACAGGACAGCCATTTTCTATCATTGTGCTCTGGGACTGATTTACTGAAACTGGTAAGGCCGTTTTATTTCTCCCGCACCCTCACAGGCACAAATACAATATACCGACCTTACACATTTTATACATTAACATTCACACTAAAAATATTGTATATAATTGTAAATACAGTATTGGTATCTGGTGCAATGCAGTGTCTATTTTTGTACAATACACTGAGCTACTTCTGTGATTTCTTCTCTTCTACAAATGTTCTCGGCCTGTTTGTATTTGTTGAAATTTGTAACTTGCATGTTCGTAAGTCGTTGGTCACACCAAAACACATACAAATTGTGTGCAAATTAATCTTAAGCTCTTCTTAGTAAATTATCTAATGGAAATGTTAATATTTCTATTGATTTGCTTTGTTCTTATTTAAGACATATAACCAACTTGCTAGTTGGCTAAATACTTCAGTTCTTTGTTCATTTTGATGTTTGGCCTTCGTAGTTCCCAGTTGCCTAGCAACAATGTTCCTATTAATTTCACCACTTAAACAATGAGCCAATTGAGTGTTTACTTTCTTTCTGAAAGCGCAAACTCAAAAGATCGACCAACAGATTGCACACTGTGGGACAAACAAGCACACACAAAAACACATAACCACGGCGCTCAGATGTAAACAAGGGATAAAGGGTAGGGAGTGGTGGAGGTTAGCTTACTTGGAGGCAATGAGTCATCAACACTGGGGTAATGGTGGGAGGTGGGCCGCATAGCAGGAAGTTGACTGAATGGTTGGTGACTAGCTCCTACAAATGTGATGAAAATGAAAAATGGAGATTCACTATTCACAATCCAAAAGACATGGATAATCATAAAGGAAAAAAAAAACATGAAATGAGAAAACAATGAAAGTTCTTGCATGATGAGAAACATAATGAAAAACATTAATGTGAGAATACTGTCTGGTTCAGACTGTTCTGAGGGTATAATGGGTAATATATTCTTTGGGTGTTTGTCTCAGAAATTCTAATTATTTCAGCTTGAAACAAAGCCATTGTTTGAAGAATCCCTCCGTGCAAAATTCATGTAGTCAACAGCCTCTCTGAGAAGGATTTATCCTTATATTGTTCAAAGTAAATGCTACTGCTTATTGATATCTGCTTGATATCAATTTGCACTAAAGTGTTCTCAACGGTTTAGGGATGAAAATGGCTTTCTTGCCATTTCTGAAGTAAACGGCTCAAAGAGAAACATCTCAAAAAGGAAAAAAAAAACCAAGAAAAAACAAGATTGAATTATAAGGAGACTGTGACATCCATCCCACCCAGAGAACATGGCCAATTTTGCTCTCTGGACACCCAGCAACTGTTGGGAGTTCCTTACATATAGCACCAACTTTACATACAGCACCAACATTTATGTGCGTGCTTAATAAATTGCATTAAGTGTAAACAATGTCTAAAGCCCTGAGAACACTCCATTACCCAAACAATATCTTTTCAGGAGTAATCCTTTGGTCACTTTCCAGTGGTGGATCAAACAGCAAGTGAGGGGCTGACAAAAAGTGCACAGCACCAAAATCAATCAGTAAATATAGATCGTTAAAATGCCCCCACATGAGCGAATAGTCTATTAAAATCATATCCAAACTGGAGTTGTTCAATGGCTTTGTGTTTCTAGTTCAACAATTTTAACAGCAAATTTCTGGCGATATGAAAATCAGCTGACTTGGCATTACAGTACAACTCAGCATCAGTCTCTCCAATATCAGGACATACCAGACATGTTGGAAAAGTCAAAGGACTTAAGCAGTATTTGTGGATAAGTCATAAACAACTCGCCAATATGCTATCCACTACCCACTGTGCTTGTGAGCAAAACACTTAACCCTCAAATGGTCTAGAAGCACAGCAGGATGATGATTGAACCTCTCTCTGACCCTTAGCCCTGTCTGGTAGGACAAAGCATTATTAGGACAAACTAGTCCTTGTGGTAATGCTGCTTTCAAGCCTTATTGATTTGATCTCCTTTTGGTCCTGGTAAGCTACCGGGAAAAAAAAGTAAATGTCACGTCAGTGGTCAACAGTTATTGGCAGACATTCAGTGGTGTGAAAATCAACAGATTGCAGAAATGTCAATCTAAATCTCTGTAAATCTGGGAAAGATCTTTCTATCACTGGAAGGAAAGAAGGGCAAATCTCAGGTCAAGGGTCAATTGATTTGGTCAATTGGTTGTTGTTATTGTGGCAGTTTTTCAAGCAACTTAAATTCAATCATCTGTGATCACAACAACTGAGTCCACATTTTGACATTCATTTGACAATCAATACCCAGCCATTTATTTTTCTCAAATAAGAACTACATCTTTTCCCACCTGGTGACCCAACACTGGGACCAGCTACTGGAGACTGAGCATGACCTTCATCGTTTTGCTCCTCCATCCACTGGGTGGAAGCATCTCCCAACTCCCTTGAATCTGGGCTCTGTCCTGAGTCTGTTACCGACTCAAAGGCACTGTTCTCCTCCTCTTCCTCCTGCGAGGAAAATACGGTGCTCTCTGACAGACGGGTGCTGTCCACAGATGATAGCCGCGTGTGGCTGCAGAAGCGGTTTCGTCCCTCGTGACCTGAGTTGCTGTAACAAGACGTGCTGTAACATGATGTGCTGTAGCATGAGGTGCTATAGCAGGAGGTGTCACACAGCTCACACTCGCTCTCCCTGTGAACCCGGTGGCCTCCTCCACCGCTTTCAGTTTCCGCATCTTCACTCTCGAGACGTGAGCGGGTCTCACCATCCAAGAGCTGGTTGAGCTCAGAGAGCCGTTCGATGGAGAGGCTTGGAGGCAGAATCCTTCGACAGCAGGGTCTTAGACATTCTGGGACTACTGATGGAGACAGAGTCTCACTGGATCCTTCCTCGTTTTCATCAGCCACCTCTTTTTCGTTCTCAAGTTTTAGGCTAACATCCTCAGGAGAGTCCGGATCAAACGTCTCCCCATCATCTTGGCTGTGAGAGCTCTGCTGGGCAGAGGGAAGGCTGTGCAGGAGGTGATGTATACGAATGTAGTGCGATCGTGGTGTTTCAGGTTCTGTGCACGATGAGGCAATGACTGTCTCAAGTTCAGAGACAGGCAGTGAACAGGGCCGGCGTTTCATGGCCCTTCGCTTCATCATACATGTTGTCCTTGGTGAACATGATACTGCACTCTCTTCCTCCTCTCTTACTTCTGGTTGCTCTGAGCCTGTAGCTCCTTCTAGTTCAGTGATTTCTTCCGCCTCTGGCTGTATCTGAATAACTTCTTCCTCCACCTCTTCATCTCCTATGACTATTTGACCTGCAGCTTCATTCCCATGATCTTCCACAATATTGTCTGTAACATCTGCATCACCATCATGATGCACCTCTCCCAGCTCCTCAACTAGTTCCTCAGGGCTCAGCTCCTGATGTTCAGTGAGCTGAACTGTGTATGACAAATCCTCCAACGGTCTGTTCTCTTCCTCCTTTGATGCCTCCTCTAGATCTACATCCTCCCCTGAATCCTCTGTGCTAGACACAATATGATCAGGGGAACTAGGTTTAACGGAAGAAGGTAAGGGCAAAGGATTCTGTTCCTCCACATTCAGAAAGATATTTTCATTAAGCTCATTTATATCTTCATTTTTGTCGTCCAAATCAGCAGGTGTCTGTTGATCAACATTCAGCTCCTCCACTTCCTGATGATCAGGAGTCACAGCACCATCTGCATTCACAGATACCTCCTCATCATCTACAAGAAATATAATGACAATTTGTCACTAATGTGAGAAACCTACGGTATAATTAAACAGCTCTTAGGTAAAACCAGTCTCATACATAAAAAAGTATTGATATAGTAAAATAATGGAGACCTGGATGAATTGAAGATGTTATCTCAAAGCGAAACTGAAGCTGTCCACTGACATGATCTGTTGGCAGCCTGCGGCCTAAAGCATAGCTAATCACACGGTCTCTGTTGAGAAACAAGGACAATCATTACTACTGCTAAAATATGAGCCAGGAAACAGAAAAGAAATAAAAGTAAATTATCTGAAGAGATAAAAGTGAAATAATACTTAAGGAGTAAGGAATAATATACAGCAAGCACGGAATAAAATAACAAGGGTTTGAAAGAGAAAATCCTACAAAGTATAAATGCACCCAGACATTAAGGAAATTTATGGTGTTCATTTAAAAAAATATGTGCAAAAATCCACCATTTTTAAAGCATGCCAAGGAAAGCACAATTTTGTGACCACATTATTAAGTATACGACACTTACCCAATAGCATGCTTCTCCAGTAGCCGTTGCACAGGCACAGACAACTTGCCCAAAAAGCGCTTGATGATGGGCCTGCTCTTGGCAAATTTGTCCTTCACTTCAATGTCCAAAACATCCGTGGGCAGAGAGACAAAGTTAAATTTCTGTGAAAATAAAGCAAGCCAAAAGGGTGTCATGCCCTCTTTGAAAAACATATTAAGGCCTTAGACTTTCCTATTTTTCATCTTTATTTGCATT
>JAOVVA010000048.1:11224604-11238261 GCA_028565275.1 Leiocassis micropogon
GCCAAAAGGGTGTCATGCCCTCTTTGAAAAACATATTAAGGCCTTAGACTTTCCTATTTTTCATCTTTATTTGCATTTTCTTATACCATTTACTATTTGATAAAGTTAATTAACATATAACGGTGAGCCATACTATTAACACCATAACACATTGACACATTAATATTGTCATTATCTGACATTATTGACATTAATAATATATAATGTCTTGGGCACCGGTGGCTCAGTGGTGTGTGTTTCACCTGCCTTGCGGATGGCCTGGATTCGATTCCCAGCCAGTGCCTTAACCCCAGCCACTGGATGCAGTGCCGGTCCCAAGCCCGGATAAAAACGGGAGGGTTGCATCAGAAGGGCATCCAGCATAAGACCTGTGCCAACCTTGTATGTGCTGTGGCGACCCTTGCCAGGAGCAGCCGAAAGGCCAACAACAATCATATATAATGTCTGTGGGGACCAAAGCTATCCTGTCTGGTTTAATCCGAGAAAAAAGCCAAGGTAGCACAAACCACTGAAAAAAAACAAAACAATGCTGACAATGACAGAAAGGCACCAGAACCCCAGTGCACTACAGATCACCTTGCCCAGGGCTCAGCAGACAAAGAAGCGAAAAGGTTGCCGACCAAGCCTGCAAATTCCCCAGTTCTCCAGCTGATTGAGCACACACGGGATGTGCCAGACAAACAAGGCTGATCCATGGAGGCCCACTCTGCAGCCCACAGCACCCAAAGAATCCGCTACCAATGTCCTAGTGCCAGACACCACAGTACACCCCAGAGGTCTCGTGGAATCATGCCCCACGGGGCTTTGTTAAGTACTGAAAGTAGGAGCATTTTCACACACATACAATGAGACAAGGCTCCGAGGACTGGAACTAAAATGCTGTTTGGCCATAAGAAAACTACCTAGTAAGGTTAGTCAGAAAACAAAAATTAAGCTTGCTAGGGAGAACTTTACCACTGTGCCACTTAGGGATGCTATAAATGCCTTTTTGATTTTTTTTGGTGTGTCTTGTTCCTTCAAAGTTTTGCATTCTAATTAAATAGTTAAAAAATACTAACTATCTAATCAATAAAATAAAATCTTTGTCTGTTCATTTGTCACTCATTCAATTATACATTTACAGTACGTTTCATACATTGGAGGACCTGAACAAGTGTAAAAAAAAAAATTTGTCTGTATGCCACTGTGTATTTGTCACAGCAGCATGCAAAACCACCTGGACAAAATTTAATAAAACTTTGGCATTACTTTGGAATTTGCCTGAAGTAAAACCTGCACCATAAATAAAATCAGAATGTTGAGTAGAAGTTATGAGCATTTTTTATGCCAGATTATGAACTGCATGTTTTTACAGCGTACTGCACATGCGTCAAACTGTGGGCGCGTCTTAAATCGACCACTGGACAGAATTTAATGACACTTTTCAGTACTGTACGTTGATACAGGTATCTGCCTGAGGTTTAACCTGCATCATAAGTAAAATCAAAATGTCGAGTAAAAGAGATGTTATGAACAGTTATGTACCAGATTTAATAATGTACTTTAATAAGCTACTAATAATAATCAATGCAAACAAACACCTGCACCAATTGATATTAATTAGAAAATCTAAACTGAATATTTTTACTGGGATTAGTTCATATTTTCACCGCTGATATAACAGTGCTATAGTGGTATAAGTGAATTTTAATGTGCTGGAGAAGTTTTAAGACAAAACGTCATCTTTTATCCGATCTATTTCTTTGATTTCTCATCTGTGATTCTCTCTCCGATTACTGAATAGGGAGTGTATTTGGCTGATGACAAAAGAAGTGCAACTTAGCCTAAACAAGGCATAAGTCACCTTACAAAATTTTATTTCTTTGTATAAATAAGCAGAGAGTTCTATATATTTTACAGATATATAAAAGTTTAATATAAGTTTAATATCTAACCACTCTGCTCTTACCAAATTTCAGTCTGTGCAGAATGTGGTGAATTCCTATGTAGTTTAAGTAGAAGTAGAAAAACATTAGGGAGAGAAGGGAACAAAGACTGGAGTAATATGGGCCATACATATTTGAGACTGCTATTTAAATCTATAATAATGCATTTAATTAAGTTGTAAGTGATAAATAAAATGCTATGGTTGAATGGAAGAAAAACCCAGAGTAAGGATTCAGTGAATATGCATGCCTTCATATGGCTCAGTTTCATTATCCAAAATCAGACTGGTGGTGGGCCTAGATATGAGCTGTGACAATTACTCTCATCAGCTCCTATTGTCCTGCACAGCTAAAGGACAGCAGAATTCAGAACCTGTGTGTCCCTGGAGCTATTGGGAATGCTTAAGAAGCTGAATAAGCCTCTTTTAAAAAGCCTTGGCAGGGCCAAGTCTGAGTGATAAACCTGGATTTGATCCGAATTCCAAGGTCATGAGGAGAATACTGCTTTGTAAGGTGTAGAACACATCATGCCACAGTGCTGTTTGGAGATGATGAAATGTATCCCGAGCATTCGGTTTAATTCTAATGCCGGCTTAGCCATATAATTGAATGTAATTCTGAGCAGAAGTCCCTTCCTTTCATGGAAAAAAAGAGTCATCTCAGAGCAGTGCACTCTGAGAATTTGGCTGACTAACAGGCAATTTACTCTTGGGACGTTTTATTATATTTCTACCGCAGTCAGCATGAGAAACTCATTACTGAAAAGAGCGTCTTCGGTATAAAGCACATCACATCATATCTGGTGCTTTGCTTTGTTCTTCCATTTTCTGCATTCAGCTGGGGTGGAAATTTAATATGTGCATCTAAAAGCGATAATCACACAGCAGTCGCCTCTTAGCCCCCTGCAGGTTTATCGTCCATTATGTTCACTTTTAAATGAACGTGACTGTTCTTTTTTTTCCTGCTGTTTAGCCCAGCAAAAGCAGCAAAATCCACAGTCTTTCCTAATTAAAACCATTTATTTCTCCCAAACACTCTTATAGGTATGTAACTCAGTTTTTCTGTGTTTAAAAATTAAAACTCTGCTTTAAATATTTAAATAAATGAAAAAAAAAAGAATGAATCCTACAAAACTGATGTTAGAGGGTAGCTACAAGTGTGTGTTAACTAAAATCAGTCTCAACAATGCACTGAGGGCTTATTAATGGTTCTCAAATTCCTCACCAAGGCACAACAGCTAGACAGTATGGGCCGTCATTAGCCTCAGGCCGTCACAATAATTCCTAATTAATGCTTTAAAAAAAACTGTAGATCATCCAGATAGTGTTACTATTTATTATAGATCCTGAGACATTTTTAGCAGAAGGGGAATGTAATGATCTCTCCTGAAACGCTGCATTCTTTTACCCTGTGGCCATGTGGAAAGCTGCAGTAATGATGTCGTCTGAAAAAAAAAAAACCAGCAGTAAAAAAGACAAGTTGATATTCTCCTAATAATTAACCAGAAAGTAACTGCGGCAATATGTTACAAAGTGGTGCTGGCTCATCCATTAGGTTGTACAGGCCACTGCCTAAGGCCACGGTGTGGTGGATTGGTTTCCAAGTGATGCTTTTAGTCACCACATTGCTTCTATTTGAGAGTGATGCTAAGTGTGAGCTAACTGATTTAAGGTTATCTAACTACAGGCACATTTGCCAGTGGCATAATAATGGATTAATTAAGCAATAGGCTTACTGCTTTTATAAAATGATAGCTAGTATAATAAAAAAAAAAATCAATGCTCCATAAGCAACCAATTCTGCTACACAATGTAGTCTGTTAGCAGTATGCATTGGTTGCCAAGCAACATAATAGGCAAAGATTAGTATATTTTATGGAAAGAAGATAAATATAGAATTTAATCACTGCCTGGCAGTTACAGGTGTGTGCACTGTACAGTATATCAAGTATTGTCAAAATGCTCCAACTGTCATTTAGACAATCAAATTTTATAGCCGAAACGTAATAAACATACACTGCCCGGACATAAAAAAAAAAAAAGAATTCACACTCTAATATTTCATTGGATCGCCTTTTGCTTAGATAATGATTTTGGCACTGTTTTAATAAGCTTAGGCAATATCACAACATTTACTTTCCCATAGTCGCATAAATTTTTCTCCAAGATCTTTTATTGAAAACAATGGACCTCATGACGTGAGATTCACCAATCTCTTAATAATAATAATAATAATAATAATAATAGATTTTATTTGTGGGCGCCTTTCATGACACTCAAGGACACCTTACACACCATAAAAAAAAATAAAAAAAGGAGTGATCGAGAGCATTCTTACCAAGAGAAGAAAAAACTCCCAGTTTCAAAGTCTGAAAATTGTTTGTCCAAAGCACATAGGCATAGTTTGAAACTTTACCAACATAAAAATGTCATATAATCAAATGAAGATTATTTTATGTTTTTCGAGTAATTACAATGCTTGGATCATTTAATTTGTGGCCTAAAAAAATACTGTTGGACAATTGATCCCAATTAAGACTATAAAAACCCTTGGTTGCTTGCATGCATTCTGCTTCTGAATGGCTTACAGATTGCTGTTAGATGCTCTGGCCATCCAAAGTTTATGGAGAGAACATGCATTTAGAGATCACACAGTTTCATGGATGAATGCGCACTGAAGCGTTTCAGACTGCCACAAACACTCTGAAACACATAATTATGGAAATCACTACCCAGTCCAACTGTTATAAACAACTTAACTTTATAAAACTCTAACAAAGCTGACGGAAGCTGTGAGCCATGTGCATCGCCATCTACCCCTTTCCTTTTATTTAACTGTGCATTTCTCGGCTGACACAGCATAGACCTTTTGCCATTGCTGTGGTTGGATTTACCTGAAATGACAGATCATGTTTACTTTGCTTAAGTTTATTTCAAAGTACTTCAGAGGGAATTATCTCTGCTACAGTAATTACATGCATCTGCTAATCCTATGCACCTCCAAATGTAAGATCACATGGAATCCATAATTCAGCTCACCTGGTTAAGAACAGATTGAGATGGATAAGAATGCTTGTAGCATCTGGTGTTGCTGGATGAGGCTCGATGTTCTTTGGGATTTCTTTAATGGTTCATTGGTTCAATGGTTTATAAATACTTAAGTCTTTTTAATAAAAAAAAAAAAAGATTTAAGTTGAAACTCTTTCCCGACAGGGCACAATGTGGCACGAAATACAAATTTACATTTTAAACAATTGGTTGCTTCAACTTTGCGGTGACAGTTTGGAGAAGGCACATATACTGTATTAGTGTGAAGTTCAGGTGTCCACCAATTTTTGGTCCTTTGGTGTAAAATATCCAAATGTTCTCTCTATATACTGCATGTCATGATAGCAATTTGCCAAAAATAATCATGACAATTGATCAAACAACCAAAACAAACATGTGCTTTCTGATGGTTCCAAGCAAACTAATCAATGTCATAGCACTCAACTCTCATTTCATCTAGAGAGGTTCTAAAGACAGTGTTGTGTTGGGCCATTAAAAGGAATGCTATAAATGTATTTAGGGCTGAAAATCAGACTCTTATCTGCCTATTATATATCCAGATCCAATTACACTTTACCAGAAGATAAAATAATATACTGTATATGGGATTCTTTTTAATGTAGCTATAATTTTTGGGATGTAAAATGCTGTCTTATGGACCAGACCAAGCATCACAGCACTGTCCTCATCATTTAAACATTAAAAGCATAAGAAACTTTCTAGAGGCTGGTAATGATAGTATTATTTTTCTATCATATTACCAATTGTGTTTTAAGGTCTGCTGTACATTTTATTCAGCGTGTGGTTTTGTGTGAAGATACACAAACAGAAACTGTTTAAGAAAAAAATAAATCATAAACAGAGTTTAAGAAAAAAACAACGAAAAAAAAAACTTTTGCAGATTCTAAAGAATTAAAAAAAAAAAAAATTGACCCATAATGATTCTGTGATGAAAATGTACATTCAAATTTAATAAACTGTCTGTGCTATCTCCTTTCACGTATCCCTGTTCAGAAGCTCAGTACCCTGGCATAATAATGGTACAATGAAAACAAAATTATGTATTAACAGGTATCATACTGCACGGCACTCACACTGAACTGCTCTAAAGGCAATTAGTCCCACTAGATTTTAATTAGGGGTATCAGTGTAAAGAGGGCTGAATACAACAGGCACACTACACTTTTCAGATTTTTAACTGGGGATGTCAGATTTTTTTATCTAATAATAAAAAAATTATATAATTTTCCTTCCACTTAACAATTATGTGCCACTTCATGTTGGTCTAGTACATGAAATCCCAAAAAAATACAGATAGTTCCCGACTTGTAGGTGTCATAGGTGTATGGATTTGAACCCGTTCGTAAGTAGGGGATAACCTGTACATTTACGTTTGTGGTTGTAACGTGACGAAATATGGAAAAGTTCAAGAGGTATGAGTACTTTTTCCAGGCACTGTAAAGCCAGGAGTCTAGCTTTCTTCCTTCTTCTGGACCTCATAAAATGCAGCCAACTACTTGCTTGCAGTTATCCAAAGCACAATTCCAAGCATATTTTTGCTAATTTTACAGCCAATGTTTGAAATTAAAGAGTGGTCTCACAAATATAACGCCTTTTAACCCAGATGGCCCAAGCAAAGATAGATTGATGTGTGCAAAGATAGTTCGCTCGCGCTGACTCTACTCTCGGGGGGTATGGCCGGACCAGCCTCTACCAGCTCTATCAGTGGGCGCGGCCTCAGACAGGAGTCCTCGCTGACGTCCGGCGACTGGGCGGCTTCCCCGGCTTCCCTGGCTCAGAACAGGGGCCGTGACATGTACCTCCTTGCGGCCTTTTCCTCCTCGGTGGCAGAGTCACAAGATGAAGAGCCACGGGAGCTCTGGCAGAGAGCTCACGGCTGACCTCATCGTGGAGATCAAAGGCGTTTTTGAAGTCCCTGGGGCTTGTTCCATTGCCCCGTTCGCTTGGCGTTCTTCCGCGTCGTAGCGCACGCGTCGCACACACCACTTAGTAAAGTCCAGTATCCCAACCGACCCCGAGCTACACTCCCCGCTGTGTTTTATAACGCAGGGAGAAGCCCGGGATCATTAACATAGATGGCTCACCAGCCGTGCCTAATTCCGTGGAGCCGCTCCTTCGCACACCTGCAGAAGGGGAGGCCGCCTACTGTAGTTAGTGAGCTTCGGAGTGAGCGAGGAGCGATATTGGATTTGGCCGCACGCCCATTAGAGGCGCGCATGCAAATCTGATCTGACCAAAAAAATTTTCATTAAACAATGTGGCTTATAATGCAAGTGTAGCCTTGGTGGCCCTTTTATGGTATACGCTATACAGTATAAAAACAGTGGGAATGCTAATTGCATAAATTGGTACCGTCTCGATGACTCAAGCGCTGAATCTACATGATGAAGATTTAAGTATGTGAATTAGGCTTTTTGAAAATGCATGGTGGTTAAAAGCATGCAGCAGAGAATCAAACATCAATGCCTTTTCAATGTATTATTCAGAACAGTTGAAAGGGTGATGAAACAGTGAAGCAATAAGGCTTGGTGTGGGAAATGCTAAATATGCCCTTTCTTCATTGAACACCAACCCTCTCCTAATTAGCCCTACCTCGTTTTATTTGACAAATTCATTATAGAATATTCACTAACATACATGATGTTGGCTCTTAACAGGCAGCATTGCAGAATTGAGGTGAAAAATAGTATTCAACCTGGAGGGCAGTATGTTTTTATATCTTGGTGAGGTCTACATGTCCCCAGAGTTAAAAATTGAAAACCTAAGTACTGTAGCCTTTGGTTACTCAGGTTTGGGTTAGCAATGGATTTGAGTGGCATTAATTAAACAAAAATAAATGGAAGGTCCTCTCAAGCATATTAGGACAAACATTGTAATGGAACATTTAAGGCACCTTTGTTCTTCCTGCTTTTGATCACTGGACTGTCCGGCAGGAAAAAAAAGAAGAGGATGCAGCAATATGCAGAACTGCAAGCTCAGTCCGATCAATCGCCGGTGAGGGAGAGGAAATACGATTTACGGTCTCACCATAGAGGAGATCCGTTTTACTGCGTCACAGTCACGCTTTGCTGCAACTTTTACATTCTAGCATAAAGCTTCCCCTCCCCTGCACTTTCCCCACCCACAGGATCTGAGAGATATACACATGGAGACAGGAAAGGTAGCAAGAACAAAAGAGAAATAAAACTACATACTGTGAGTACTGAAGGTGCTTTCATATTAAAAAAAGGAGTCGTTTCTTTTTATGAAGAATTTGGGCAGAGGCATCTTTTGTTACCCCGAACAGGAAGGTCTAGTGGTGGCTCAGTGGTTGAATGTAGGTTACTGACCAGAAGGTCAGGGTTTCAATCCAAGCACCATTAAGCTGCCACAGTTGGGTCCTTGAACAAGGCTTTTTAACCTGGTCCATTCCAGGGGCTCTATCATGTCTGATCCTGAACTCTGACCATAACTTCCTCTCAAGCTGAGATATAAAAAGAAAAGATTTTCATTGTGCTGTGTACATGGAAAAATAAAGGCATCTTCTTCCCCTCTGTTTGATCTCCAGGTTTCTTTTTCATGTCACAGGTTTGTACAGAGCTAAAACCCATATCCAGATTTCTGTAACTTCTCTGACTGGTGTTGAAAGTGCTGCAGCTTTCTCAGACTAAAAAAGACCTCGATATAAGGTCTCATCTTTTGGACCCAAGCCTTCTTTGTAGAACAAGTGCAACATCATCATCGGTCATCATCGTTGTCATCGCTTTATCCTGTATACAGGGTCGCGGGGGGCATGGAGCCTATCCCAGGAGACTTAGGGAACAACAAACCGGAGTACCCGGAGGAAACCCACCAAAGCACAGGGAAAACATGCAAACTCCATGCAGAGACCTGAGGCAGGAATCAAACTTGGACCCTGAAGGTGCAAGGTCCAGTGCTAACCACTACACCACCGCCGCACATGCAGTTGTGTCAGGTAAATATACAGAGTGAAATATCCTGCAGATTTGCTCTCCATGTGGGGGGATTTTTTTTCCAGTCTGCTTCGCTGACACATCTGTTTCATGTTATCAGCAGTAATTGAGAAGGTGCTTGCAAATACAGTCTTGGCGTAGTGAACATGGATTATTTACTCTATTATCATTTATCATTGTCTATTTTCCACCCATTCTATGTTTGGCAGAGAAACTGTGATTTCATGAACTATAATACAAACTTATTATAACATCATAACATCATGTAGCATTTTAGGAAACTTTCCTTAGAGATTTTGGTTCATATGGACAAGGTAGCATCGCACAGTTGCTGCAGATTTGTCGGCTGCACAACTCTGATGCAAATCTCCTGTTACCACATCCCAACCAGTGTTGTGCAAGTTCACACATTACAAGCGGTAGCTTAAAGCTTAGTTTACATACATTAAATCTAACTAGTTAACGTTCACAGCTTGGAATTAAAAAAATTTTGAACAAGTTCAGAGTCCAAATTCATGAATCAGTTCAGGTTCATTTGTTGCTCTTTTTTTATTACCAAGCTGCTGTGTGCTCAATCCCCAAGTCTCATGCACTGGTCATAATTGCAAAAAAATAAAATAAAAATTATAATACTGCGTGATGCGCCAAGTGTATCGCATTAGCAGATGTTAGGAGATATCCCACCTATTACAACTCATGGGGTTATTTATAAACCTTTAACCAAGTAATAAACAAACGAGACTGTTAAACTCACCTTAAGATTTCTTTTACACTCATTCATCCCACCATGGATTGCGAACAGAACTGCCACCATTGTCACTGCTTAGTTTTACAGGCGGAGTACATTTTACTGGATTTTTGAGTAAAATATGTTTTGTAGTTTCGCTTTTTAGACAACTCAGCCACAATCCTGCATGAGACTCAACTTTACTGATACAGAATGACAGAGGTTAAATGTAACGCCCCACCCACTAAGGACCTTTCACATAGTATAAGATGAATCAGTATTCTCTTTCTCTCTCTCTTGCATGCTGGATCACTCTGAAAACATCGATTTCCAGGATCTTGTTGATGATTTGCAGGCATCAGGGAGCTGCTACCAGTGTGCGTGATGTCTGTATTAGCAATATGAGAATGAACAATGTCTTTTCTGCTTATGTTCTTCACCCTGTATTTTACAGATGCTCACATTCAAATTATTTAGTTGAAAGCTAAACCGTTTCACTATTCACCAAAAAATTCACCAAACGCATTCACATGCTCTTGTGGTGTGTTCATGTGCAACACTAATTCCAAAGGTGCTGTATTGAATTGAGATCTGGTGACTGTGGAGGCCATGTGAGTACAGTGAACTCATTGTCAAGTTCAAGAAACTATTTTGAGATGATTTTAGCTTTCTAAAATGGCACGTTACCTACATTAAAGAGATTGAGATACACTGAACCATTGTTACAAGGTTGGATAGATCTAAGCTTTCATGTTGTTTACGCAAAATTCTGAATGTCGCAGCAGAAATTGAGACCAAGCAAGATCAAGAAATCAGACCAAGCAAGATATCTCCAATCTTCTCTTGTCCAATTTTGGTGCATGTCCATGCGAATTGTGGCCTAAGTTTCCTGTTTAAATGAAAGCAGTGGCACCCCGTGAGATCCCCTGCTGCAGCCCATCTACACAAATGTTCGACATGTTGTGCATTCAGAGATGCTCTTCGGCATACTTCAGTTGTAACTCAGACGATTCTGGCCATTCTCCTCCGACCTTTGCCATTAACAAGGTATTTTTGCCCAGAGGATTACTGCTCACTAAATGTTTCTGTCTGGATATTTTCTCACCCTTCAATGTAAATCCTAGAGATGGTTGTGAATGAAAATCACACTAGATGAGCAGTTTTGGAAATACTCAGACCATCCCTTTGGGACCAACAACCATGCCACGTTTAAAGTAATTTAAATGATCTTTCTTCCCCATTCCAATGCTCGGTCAGATCGTCATGACCATGTCTACATGCCTAAATGCATTGAATTGCTGCCATGTGATTGGCTTATTTGATATTTGTGTTAACGAGCAGTTGAACAGGGTTCTATATATCAAGTTTCCAGTGAGTCTATATTGCAGGTTTAATTTTTTTTCATACGACCTACCCTTCTAAAAGTAGATATAATAAAGGTACTGTATACTATACAATAAAAGTATTACACAACAGGACAGAACTGTACATTTAGTGTTTTCTCATTTTTGGGCAATTCAGCACTGGCCCAGTTGCTTATTATTGCCTTTGAAATTACAAACCATGAATTCAATTGCCTTACTGTTCTGTAATGATTTTCCCAATGACATTCCTATACCATCATCATGACCTCATGGTATAATTCACTGCTCAACTCTAACAGTTTTATAGCTGAGCTATTGATGGGTATTATATGTAAGGGCTAAAATCGAATATCACTTCAATTTGGGCTTTAGCTCTGGACAGTGTGAAACAATACACAGTATCAGACTTAACCAGAAAAGTACTGTGAGTAAATCCCCAATGGCCGTGCACATCAGGTTAGGCTCAAGTCACCAGGGTTTCTAAGGCTCATAATGGTTCCATTATCTCTGAGAAAAGCATCAGGCTCAAGATCACATGCCACGCTGGGGGGGATTTGTGCATGATCGACCATGCACTGAGTCTGAGATGAAGCCATATTTCACACTCATGGTGTTCTTACTCTGTAAGTTGTATATTTCATGGATGCTTAAAACTTTCTAGCTGCCGGACAAATTTTTTTTTCTTTCTTTAATAGATTCTTTAATCTTTTGGGTTATTGTTCAGTTATTTCATTATAAATAGGTTTCCTAAAAGGAAAGTATGTAAGAGGAGAATGGCATTGCCATATTCGCACAGAAGTATGGCACATGCACATATCCATGTATGAGATCTGGCCATTTTATGAGCAGAGAGAAGCAAGGACTAAACCGTGACTATCCAGTTTCAGTAAATAAATGTTTTCATTGCATGTGATGTACAGTAGCTGATTGCATCCGGTGAACCCAGGAAAAACTCACTCACTTATAGACACATGTACTGGTCTCTACCTCAGTACCCCAATTATTGTGTAGTAGTTTCTTAATATCCTACTTGTTCTCGAGGTCGTTTTTGTTTTTGCTTAAGATCAGGGCCTGTATTTACTATGCATCTCAGAATCACTTGTAGGAATCAGGCTCAAAGTTCATTTAGGACTGAAAATCTTCCTACCTCAGAGTAGGACATAAAAGTTATTAATGAAGCTTCCTACTCTTTTTTCAGCGAGGAGTAGGACTGCGCTGTGGAAAGCGAGCAGCGTTACTTTTTTACGACAGTGAGAACGTTTAAACTGGAGAAAGGATGAGAGCGTTTAGCTTAAGGGGGAGGGAGTAAAATGTAAAGAAATAGTTACAGCTAAATTCTGCCCTACTCTTACCTCTGAAGATACAATGTGGGTGGAAGCAATTTGTTAAAGCATGAATGCCGCCTGTCAGTTTGCCGCACGTACCCCAAAGAGTGTGAAACACGGGGGTACGCTGTGTTAATGAATTGATGAACTGCTGCTTATAGCAGAAAATCTAAAAAAAAAAAAAGTAGTTTATTTATATAAATAGAAATATTTTAATGTGTGAGCCATGAATCATACCCACGACTCCATGAATGTAGCCAGTTTTTTCATTGATTACATGCTGCCTAATGGGAAAATGTATGAATCTGCACATGATCTGCGGTGCTGTAACAGCAGAATTTAATTTATTATTTTCAACACTGTTGGGTGTCTCACTATTTTAAAGATGTCTCACTGTTACTAAAAACCGCACAGTATCAGGCACCTGTAGAGACAGCTTATGACATGTTCATTATTGGACCGCAATGCAATGTTAAAAAAAACAAACAAGTATTTCATTTTTGTCCCGATGTTTCTTTTATGATCTCCATGTCACTCAGTGTTACTAAAACTTCTCTTCTCCAAGCGCGGCTCTGACTGAACGCCATTTCCTTGCTACTCCTAACCGGTTAGGACACCTCCGGAGCTCTCCAACATTTAGGTGGAGATAGCAGTGATTTTCTATTATAAGAATTTTGATAAATAGCTCTTACTTCTACTCCTGAAAGTGGGACCAAAATGGTGTCATTCTAAGAATTTCTTTCCACTTAGGAGCGATTTCCTACTCTGAGACGCTTAGTAAATACGTGCCCAGGTTAAGAATGCTCTCAACTTTGCCTGTCGTTTTTCACGTTCACGATAACATATTTGCGTGTTCTAATGGATTATACCTACATTCTCACAGCTGGGAAACACCTGGAATTGATACTGATAGATCAGTACATACCATGTTAACCTCATAAATCTGTTTTCTCAAAATTGCCCTGATGACAGGTAAATGACAGGAGGCTTACTTTAGTTATATACTGCTGTGACTCTATTATGTTAGACTCCCCTCAGGCTGCTTTTTACACTTGGGTAGACCCATTTTGACCCATGTCATCCTATGGGAACAGATTGCAAGGTGAGTGAAATGTTTGTAGATTGCTTTTAAACCGCGCTCCAGTTTAATGTTACAGTAAGAGAGATTTATAGTTAATGTGTCTATGAGTCTCTGAGTGTGTGAGCAGCCTTAACAATAACATGTCTACAAATTTTATATTTTAAATGTCATAATTTACAAATTGTTAAGGTCAAAAGCTGGAGCTCTTATATAT
>JAOVVA010000048.1:11238361-11257039 GCA_028565275.1 Leiocassis micropogon
TATATATATAAACATTAGAGCACTTCCATTCTTTGCTTCCTGTGTTAGAATACACTGAGACAAAAATCAGACTGACAAAATAGTTGAACTGTTGAAAGCAGCACTTTTGTTTGAAAAGCTGAAAGCAAAGCACAATCAAAGACAACAAACCAGAAATGAAACAGTCTGATGCCAGGACTCAGTGCACTACAAAACAAACATACTGACATAAAAGGCACATCAAACACTGATGGAAATCCAAGTATCTTGACAAATTGTTCAGACTGTACATTGTTGTGCCATTATATACCCCAGACTGCTGTTACAGCTTCCAGTAATGTGTGTGTACACAGTATATTGCGTGATGCACGTGGTTATAATGGAGTAAGAAATGAGATGAGGGCTAACCTCTCTCTTCCAGACAGGGTTAATGGTGTTACAGATGATACCAGATCTCTTCTCTTGACCGTGGTGGGGGAGAGCAGGGAAGATGCTGTGCTTTCCAGGGTGGATCGCAATCTTCAAATATGGATCAGGATTGAAGAACATCCCCTTCTTCAAACCTACTGCCTGGATGTCTGACATTAACCAGAGAGCAGGAGATGGTAAGGCTATGTGATGATGCTTTTTTCTTCATAAAACATAACCCCTGGATATAGATAGATCAAGGCAGCTCAAATGAGAAAGGTAAAGAAAGAAAAATAATCCCATAGTTCCTATATTATACTTCCCGGCCACAAAAAGTCCCCATTTCCGAAGAGTCAAATTGTTGGTCTACATCAAGCAAAGAAAACAACTAAGGAAATTTGATATTTAAGCGAATTAGATTAGGAGCTCTCAGACACTTTATTAAAGCCTGGGACAGTCAAACAAAAAAACATAAATCGAAATCACTTAACTGTGATCATGCTCCCTGATACTGTAGCATACTGTACATGACTAAAAACTACAGCTATGTTTAATAGTAAACGTAACAGAATTTCTACACACACAATGTCATGGGAACTCAGATGATTGGGACTGAACAGCTGTGTGGCTATATAAGAAAACCACTTATGAGTCGACTAATCAGGAAAAAGGCTTCAATTTGCTATGGAGCATAAAGATTGGACTTTAGATCAATGGAAAAAGGTCATGAGGTCTGATGAGTTCAGACTGACCCAATTCCAGAGCAATGGACGCATCAGGGTAAGAAGGGAAGCACATGAAGTGATCATGCGTGGTGACCACTTTACAAGACTCTGCAGGCAGTGTTATGATCTGGGGTTGCTTTGGTTGGTCAGGTCTAGGCTCAGCAACAAAATGTGGCAATAACATAAAGTCAGCTGATGAAATGAATGTACTGAATGACCAGGGTATCACATCAGTGGAGTTTTTTCTTCCCTGATGGCACAGGCATATTCCAGGATTCCATCTGTGAAAGAGTTCTCTCTGCTCTCCACCACACTGTGCACTTTAATCAAAGCTAAAGGTGCTCAATGAAGTTTTGGAGTGTGCAACTTTTTTTGGCCAGGCAGTGTACTGTATATTATGAAAAACAAAAAATCTTAATTGTCACAACTCTTTTATCTTTTGGGTTCTTAAATTAAGGCTCTAAATTAAGGGTGGATTGGTTTTCCTAGACCACCACACACATACCAGTCTTCCTTACAGTACCTCTGTTTATATGGACCCTAATATTCCACTAATAATCAAAATAATACCCCAATCAGAATAAACCACCTCAACTAAAAGACATGCCCAATTGGATGGAATTTTCAACCGGAATAAGAATTAAAAGGTTTGTCCAGACTATTCTATATGTTTGCACCCACATAGGGCTAAAATTATGTAACATGATGAGTCCCAAATGGGCGGACGAAGGACAATAAGAAGTTTAGTGTTCCTAAGGAGCTGTAAAGATCCTGCATTATTCTTCTCCTGTTTAAAAATTGTAGGAGCAGTACTGTATGTATTTCTGAGATTGACATGATATGATGCGAGTCCATCTTGGCCGTCATCTATTAATTAAATTTTATTTAATTTGCGGAAAAAAAACAACAACTTTTGTTATATTTTTGGCAGATTAAATGCCTTAGTTATGTTCTGATTAAATGCTTTGAACATCTTATCGGATCAGTTCAGTTTTGGTCTTGTTTTCCTGGGATGGTCTTCATGAGAGCCAGTTTCATCATGGTGCTTAATGGGTTTTGCAAACGCACTCAACAATACTGTTCTTTACAGGAAGACTGACCTTCATGTCTTAAAATAACAACTGACTTATTAACAAATATTTCCATATGTGTTGTTTTACAGTTTTCAAATCTCCATTATTGTTCTTGAATGTAGGAAATAAATCAATAAAACAAATACACTGAATTAAAAGGTTTGTCCAAACTTTTGACTGCTACTGTGACTGTGGTCTGTTATTTCGCACAATCAGAAGTCCTGGTTTGAGTGGGTATTCCTTGTACATGATTATTACTTTAAATATAATTTATTTTTAATTCAGGATTAACAAAAAGAATTTTCGCAATTGTTAAATAAAAGAAAAAAAATGGTCTTTAAATTAACCTACCTGACAGGGAAAAGCTGATGAGCCTCCTGTTGCCCAGACTCTGAGTGACATCCTGAGTCATTACAGGCTTCAAGACCTGCATGAAGAAAGACAGACAAAGAGGGAGACAAAAAAAAGCTTTAATTTACAGTCTTGGTTTACTTGCACTAAGGCACAAGTATTAAATATAAACTAAAAAGACGTACTTGTATTAAGGTAGTTGGAGAAATAATATCTGTATACAATAGCTGTGTGAGTCTGTTTCTGTGGGGGTGTGCGAGTACTCAGGCAGGTTACTTTGACGACGCTTGGCACTTTCCCACCATCCACTATCTTTATTTCCTCTCCATTATTCGTCTTGTGTGCTACAGTGCTAATACGCCATTCTGGCAGGTTGGCTGGAGATGGGTACCTTACATTATTCATTACTCCTTCGCTAGTCTGGCTTTCAGAAAGAACAGGGACAAGAGAGTCTCCAAAAGCGGTGTGGACATGAGGGAGACACAAATTTGATGTATAAAAATCTGACCAGTTCTACAGATGTAGGCGAGAATTTGTTTTAATGCATTTTAGTAGTAGTTTGGTTTGTTTAAATTCACTTCAATCAATAAGTAAGAACTACTGAGTTTTTATACAGTATTTTTATACT
Organism: Leiocassis micropogon; assembly: GCA_028565275.1. Taxonomy (NCBI): domain Eukaryota; kingdom Metazoa; phylum Chordata; class Actinopteri; order Siluriformes; family Bagridae; genus Leiocassis; species Leiocassis micropogon. The sequence goes on from JAOVVA010000048.1 coordinate 11,241,526, forward strand.
GAAGACTAAATCTGAATCATGTTGATTTCTGTAAGCGCAGCATTATTTAATAAACTTAGGAGTTTATTTCTTTAAGATCCTGCAGCTTTGTGCATGTGTGTGTTTTATTATATACTGTATTGTACACTGTGTATCTGTAAATGTAATTGACAAACAATAGTACATCATGCTCTCACCCAGGAGACTTGAACTTTATCGGTTGGGTATTGATATTGTTTCGACATTTCATCAATTTCTCAAAAAACTCTTAAAAACAACCTAATATTAATATTGTCCCAACGTCTACAACACTGCCAAATTAATGTTACTGCAATGTTTTGATGACCATAAATTTCTGCTGGGGAGCTAATTCATAAAAGGTCAACATTTACACAAGAAAAGTCTGGTAATGAAAATCCACCTCCTGAGTTGGTACAGTTTACATATAATTTGACTTCAATATAAACCTCAACGAATAGGATGAATTCCTGCAAATTTACAGCATACAGTACAAGGTGGGTGAAAAGTAACTAGGCCTTAAAAATTGGTAATAAATTCATGTTTCTATTACAAATGTATTTAAACAAATTGTACATGCACATGCACTGCCTCCAAGTCATCCAGTGTGCAAGGCTTTCAAAAAATCAAATAGAATGAGATGTGGACGCCTTGGAGGCCATTCAAGAGGTCTGCATCGTCCGAGCCAACGTTCTGGTAAATGACACGCTGGAGGACTTGGAGGCACGGATTCAGGAGGTTCTCAGCAATATCCCAAATGACCTCCTTCAGAAGACTGTACAATCCATTTCTGGCCGTTTGAGGAAACTAGTTGATGCCACCGATGCCTACGTTGAAATTTAAGAATATGCTTTCATCTTTCTATGTAATAAAGTACATTTGTTTTAATAAATTTGTATTAGAAATATGGCCTTTATTACCAAATTTTAATTCCTAGTTACTTTCCACCCAACCTTTACATTGACAAACTTACGTATTTCAATTTTGCACATACATTTATTTAATTTTGTAAAATTCTAGCATTTCATATTTTCAAATTATTAATAAAACTATTATTTTGTTTCATATTTAATCAACTGTAATCAGCTGTTTAAATCATCTTAATTCTCACATTTCTGAGATTTTCTATTTGCATTGACACCACCATGTATTTTGTCCTTAGGGATACATTTCATTTTCATTAAGAAAGATAGACAGGATGCCGTTTTCAACAAATCCTCTCGAAAAAATTGATAGCCCTTGCATAAGGCACTATACAAAGAAGCCTCCAAGACTCAGTAATCTCTGAAGAGGGAAATTAGAGCAAACATGCTAAAAGAAGAGCAGGTGCTTGGCCCACTGTCACTAAAATGAGATGCAAATTCTGTTCCACTGACCATTAAACAGAAAAACTTGCCCCATGACAGAGATGCACAGCAACACCAGACTCTTCACAGATTACTCAACTAAACAACCAGATTATGCTAATCTGCTGGAGCCTGAAATCCCAGCATTAGTATCAGCATGATTAGAGATGAGGTCTGTCCATGGGATTTCTGCCACTGAAACTCAATTAAGCTCACATGGCGGATTAAGGACACATGAGGTGGACATGATTAGTTGAATGATGCAGTGTGAGTCAGAACTGTGTATTTATTGTCATATGAGGAGCACATAAAGGATATGGGATAAAAGCACATTAGCTATTAAACAAAAAGTCTACCCTGAATAACTGAGTAATTGTAAAGTGAGACTGGTTTATTTTCACTTTGGTTAAGCACTGCTAATTGTGACACCATTGGGATTTCGCTCTTGTTTTACCTCTACCTAAAGAGAGTGATGCAGCAGCACTTTAGTCTTTTAGTCTTTCCAGCTCTCACCTCTTCATCTGTACAATGCTCAAACAGGTCAGTTTCCACCACCACCACCATCACAATCACCATAATGTTTCTTATCTTGTAGAACCGGAGTATTTCAAAGTAACAGCAAAATCTGACCATTATAATTTGTATTTAAGATTGTTGACTATTTTTCTCCTGTAAACCCCTTGCATCTGACATCATGACATTTGTCCGAAACATTTCTGGACGGCAAAAGGGACGTTAGTTACTAACATACAAAACCAGTCACTAAAGAACTTTTAGCAAGAAAACCCATCTGATAATGTTATTAATGTCTTCTTTAACAACACATTGTCTCCTTAGTAATTGCTTTTTCACATAGGTAGGTAGGTTTGCACAGCTGTTTATCTTAAAAATCATTATTTAAAAAACTTTTTTTAAGCATTTTGTGTTTACTCGGGTTATATTTGCGTAAAATTAAAATTTGTTTGATGATCCCAATCATAAAAGTCTGACAGAAAAACAAGAAAAACACTTAGGAAGAGGCCAAATACTTTTCCACAGCACTGTAAGTCGTTCTGAAATGCCTCTAAACTGTCTGTACTGTATTTCACAACTAACGTGAACTACAGAGCTGAATAATTTATAACACAGGGCTGAATCCCAAATCGTTCTCTAACCCCTGAACAACGGCACTACTTGGAGTGTGGAACAAGGGATTGTACTTCCTATTAGGAGTAGCATAAAATTTAAAAGCATCATTTAAAACAATCACCCTGTTTCCAGCATGCAATTTAAAGCATAAAATGGAGAGCAGTTAGTTGCCTATTGATTAGAAAGCTTGAAGCAACTGAATATTCCATAGCATCATCTCATTTACCAGAAGCACCAAATGAGCCAGCGCTATTGCTAAGTAGCAAGCGGCAACAAATGCAGGAGAAAACACATATTGAATTTGTACACTGTCTAAAGCATTCACGTTATGATAACAAATAAAACATTTCCATGTCAATATCCTTATTACCATGTACATCAATTTCCTTACAATATTTCTCTTTTGAATAAGTTACGAAGTCCACCACATCGTACTGCATTTGAAAATAATCAGCAGAACTGAAGCTATTACTTGCTAAGTTTATCTATGTGACAGAGCATTAGATAATTATCAGGTAATCTTTATTTATTTATTTATTTGGGCTCGAAATACATAGTAGCCTAACAGTAGCTGTCTGCTGTTGTGACTGACGTCATGGTAGTCATGTGACTGCTAGGTCTAGTCATGTCCTTTCCCTCTCCCTGTCTCTTCTTTCCCTCTCCCTGTCTCTCTGTCGAGCTATACATGTCGCTCCTGAGCTGCCAGTTATCCAGACCCCCTCTGCCCTCTGAACCTGTCTTACTCGTCCTGGTGTCCTGCTTCGGGCTGGAGATCTCGTCACATGGATGCCCCGTGTGGTCTGCCTGGGATGCGTGTGGTGACTGGGGACGGTTCCACTTTTCCAAGACGGTCCTGGCCTCGGCTGATGCTGACAGCTGTTCACTGAGGAGTCATGACAGCAGTTGCTCGATAGTTCAGGACTGGTGTTTCCTATAGTCTACAGTACCTGAGCCTTCAATAACGAACTGGACTCCATATTAACTTAAACTTAATCTCCTGTTATACTGATCTTCCAGCCTCCTAACACAGTATGACTGCAAAACAATCCCTGCTATCCGTTATCACCCAAATGAGGATGGGGTCCCTGTTGAGTCTGGTTCCTCTCAAGGTTTCTTCCTACTGCCATCTCAGGGAGTTTTTCCTTGCCACTGTCGCCGTCGTCCTCGGCTTGCTCATCATGGACAATCTTATCATTTTGATTCATACACATTCACATTTCATACAAAGTTAAATAATACTTTTGATTGTGTAAAGCTGCTTTGCGAAAAATATCAATTGTTAAAAGCGGGATATACAAATAAAATTGAATTGAATTGAATTGAAATGTGACTGCAAGGTCTACTCCTGTGACAACAGAAAAAAAAGTAAAATCCTGCGGCACCATCTACAAACTAGAACCAAAATTCCTAAACACATCACAAATGTGCCAAATCCAATCTCAGTTAATGTTTTCCAGGGTGATTTTTAATATATATATATATATATATACTGGATGCTAAGAGCTGCACAATGACAACTTTAACTGCAAAAGCCCATTTCAAGCCAAATTCTCACCAGGCATGTCATTATAGCACTCCCCTCACAATGAAGAGATGTTCTGCTCTCACTCACTGTGAAGGAAAGGTATTGAAAAGACACATTTTTATACTATTAATGCCTACTGTCAAGTCTAAGACACATTTAGTTGATTCACTGGCAGCACTTTAGCCCAGTCAGGGTAAATTCAGCTTAAATCTAAGCTTAGCTGTGCTCCAGGTAATTGTTTAAAGTAGTTATCTACATCATGGAGGATGAACAAGGACCTCCTGTTGCAATGAGCTTCCGTGTGCCTGTTTGTAGATTTCTAATACAGGTGAAGGGGAAATGAGACAGGAAAACAAAAGAAGCAGGCTTTGCAGTATGATGGATAAATCGTAATGCAGCAGTGAGTCAGCACATTTTATCAGCAGAGAGCATCAGACATAAATATAAAGGGGGTAAAAAAAAATCTATTTATCAACCAGAGCATGGATTTACAGGATGACCTGAGGTACACAATCTTCAATTTATCTCTAAACTGTTTGGAAAGAAAGCCACTTTGAAAGTACATACTGCAGGAATACAAACACAACCACATTCATCTGCTCACCTCATACATATTCCATCGCTATAAAAGATCACACGCAAGCGCACTCACACTCTGGGAATACAGTCAGTCTCAATACAGTGGAAATACACATCCTGATTAAAAGCAGAAACAACAGTTTCAGTAACGATTATGTATTCATTTAGGTTCGTTTCAATGCCCAGAAACTCCACCTTTAGAGAAGATACTGCAAATGTCATCATGACGATCATCAGCACGCTTAAAAAAAACCAAACAACTAGGAGCAGCACTGAATCACTGAATCACCTTCAGAAAAGGGAGGTTACTCTGCTCTGTCCTGTCAGCAGCATCATCAGAGCCTCAGTCATCCGATCCTAAAGGACAAAAAGAACAATACTGCCTGGTTGTGCTTACGCTGAGATAAGGCATGAGCTGCATGTGCCAGAGAAAGACAGCCAAAAAAGCACCTTTCTCAGAAACACTTATTTCCCATTTGCAGAAAGGCTCGATTGATGACACTGAAAAAAGGTTGTTGTTTTTTTTTCCTTTGACAGTACTCAGGAAAAATGCACTAAGCCGAGGTACGTGTGAGGAGTGAATACACATTGAAAATGCTATTTTTAGAGTGAGACTGTAAGTGCCTTCCATCCATCCATAGAAACCACAATGGAAAGACTGGAAAAGGGCTTAGTGTCTATTTTATAGACCATTACGTATGCATGTATTCAACTGTTTGCATGTAGGCTTCTCATCTGCCATGTGGAAGGCTTAGGTTTACTCTCTCTCTCTCTCTCTCTCCCTCTCTCTCACATGCTCTATACCGCTTATCTTGTGCACAGTGGAAGGCCTGGAGCCTATCCCAGGGGATTTAAGGCATGTGGCCGGGTACACCCTGGATGGGGTGCCAATTCATCACAAGGCATACAAGCACTACAGGAAATTTGGGAATGACAATTAGCCTACTCTGCATGTTTTTTGGACTGTGGAAAGAAAATGCACCAAGCACAACAGCGCACAGACCCAGGGCAGGAATCGAACCCTCAACCCTTGAAGTGTGAGGACACCGTGCCCTACCACTACGTCACTGTAAAACCCAGCCACTTCGTCCTTAAGCCCGGATAAACGCGGGAGCATTGCATCAGGAACGGCATAAACACCCGTGGCAATTTAAATGTGCGAATCAGATGGGCTGCTCTGGCCACCGCTTAACGAAAGAATAACAATATGGAGATATTAAACAAATGAAGAAACCGTTATCACAGCTGCGTTACCATGAGGTACATCTGCAATAGACAACTATGGTACTAAATTCAAAAATATGTGCAAGCAGAACGTTAATTACATAATTCTGGCCTTCGCTTTGAACATGTGAAAAAAAACAGGAATTGCAAACAGGGTTGCCTTTCCATATACAAGTCTGAACTTGAACAAATTTTAAAACTAAAATTAAAAATTGCAAACCAAACAAAGACTGCAAGAAGTAAGTGGTTGAAAAAAAGAAACCTTTTCCTCACTGCTATTAATTTCATTTAACTTAATTAATCCTTTTAGATGCTTTAATGCAAAGTCAGTTACAAGTTTGCCAGAAATAAAAGAAGTGTCCACAAACTGACACAAAACCAATGCCAACTAAAGATGAGCACACAGTGGGTGCATCGATCAAGGAGGGCAAATAGACACACACCCAAAGTGGTTTTTCATCGACTCCCTATTTTCCTCAAAGTTTGTTGAAAACACGTCAAAATCTGCATAAAAGCTTCTGTCTTACCTGAGCCTCGCCCCTCTACTGTGCATGCACATCTTCATACCTCCACCACTCTAAGCCAGTATTATAACAGGAACAGAATAATGTACCTTCACCCAGTCAGGCATCCAGGTGACAGAGCACTCACTCGTCTTCCTCCTCCTCCTGCACTTGCCTTCAGTCTGACTAGGTGACATCAGCCCAAATTCAGCCTGCCCCAGACTCAGCACTGGAGAGAATGTGTAAATATGGTGCATGTGCACAGATGGAGAAGTGTGCAGTCCATTTGCCTGTCACCCAGGCGCTCGCTTTCTCTTTTACACCTGGCCTTTCTGTGCCTGCTTCCGCCGGCAGTTATTTTTAAACGCCACTCCCAGAAAGGGCACAGGGATCAAGTTCGGGGGTGCTCAGCATTTCCTAGGGTGGCGGCAGCACAATAGCAGTGGGCTCCAGTAACTCTATCTCCGGAAACTCTTCAGCTGGATGCTAACCAAAGGATAATGATATTGAAAGGACGATGTCTTGAGTATTTATGCTTCAGGGAGCAAAATAGTGTGTGGATGAGGTAGGAACGGTATACGACGGAGGCTGGTTCGACATGCCAGGTACTAAGTGAGGAAAAAACTGGACATGCAGTGATTGATTGCTGTGACTTTTAAAGCCACTCTACTTTCTAATCTAATTTAGCGACAGAGAAGCGACATTGTGAGCTGGAAGAGAGAAAAACATAGGGTCAGCAAGACAAATAAAAGGTGACACATTAATCTTACAGACGGAACAATGGAGAGCTGCCCAAGAGGAGGCAGACGAAGAACCGTGTGCGACATTTTTCTCAAAATTCAATCTATCAATTATGAAGTGACAATATAAGCTGACACAGCGTACAACAAAACAGCCATCACGAATTGGGTTTTTACCAAAGCTAGGGTCAGCCTCTGATATTCTGCATCTGACACAGGGATGGCTGGTTGTGATATTGGATCGGAGACTAAAATCTAATCTCGCTCAGGTATTTTCAAAAATCTCTGTAGCCAAAAGAATTTACATCCTCATTACTCACTTCCACTTACTCGTATGATCTATACTGATTTATCCTGTGTACAGGGTCATGAGGGGCCTGGAGCTTATCCCAGGAGACTTAGGGCATGAGGCTACATATTACATACACACACTATAAGCCTAACCAGCATGTTCTTGGACTGTGGGAGGAAACCCACCAAGCAGGGGGAGAACATGCAAACTCCATGCACGCAGACCCAAAGCGGGAATCGAACCCTGGAGATGCAAGTCGGACTAACAGTGCTAACCAGTATTACCACCTTATCCTTATAACTTTGAGTGTTAAAAAATACTCACATTATCATACCTATATATCATATATCATGTGACCTACAAGCATGACTGTGATTGGTCCAATTCATTCATAAACCAGTGAGTCGAAGCATATGTCTAATCACAAATACACAATGATGTGTTTGGAACCAGACGACTGTTAAAAAGGTTTACACCATCAGGTCTATATGTGTGTAAGAGTATATCATAGGTTAGTAACGTATTTTATAGAAGGCTTGAACTATTGGTGTCCTTGTCTTTTCTGCCCTTGGTGTGTGTTTGTGTGTGCGTGTGTGGGTGTGTGTGTGTGTGTGTGTGTGTGTGTGTGTGTGTGTGTATGTGTGCGTGTAAGTGAACTCCCTTTGATCTCTCTGTTCTATGAGAATATTCCTTTTTATGTATGTGTCACCTCTACAAAACAGTAACAGATCAGATTCAGCACCTGAAAGGAAATACCCACTAAACTGCACATGACCTCCGTAGCGTATTTGAAGTATTTGGTTCCAAGCTGTTATGCAATCCTGGGTTGCAGCCAATAAAAAACAAATAAAAACAACAGAAAGCACTTTCTGTTTTTAAAGACTACACTGTATCTTGTCCAATTTTGAAAAAATGAAGAGATAATGTCAGATTTTTTTTCTGCTTACTCATACAGTATATGTTTCAGTTCAATAATGTCTTATAAGACAGTGTAGTTCAGGGAAAATAACTACCTCTACATTATTGATGTGGATATTGCAAAATATTTTCAATACCTACAAACCACTCAAACTGGTTACTCCAGGACATGATGTACAGAATATCCTTCTGCAATATTTCAAGTAAAATGTGCTCAGTGGAAAGACTTATCTTTATGGATGTTATGTAAAATAAAATAAAAAATATATATACTGGGTAAAAAAGCAAGATCTAATAGAGCACCCAAGCATAGACAATGCAAGCAAGTAAGTAATAAGTATAAGGGAGACTTGATGTGCACTGTAACCCCTTGGGACTATTGATGCAGATAAAATGATCAGCTAAGCTTCTTAAAGTATTGTCCGTAAAAATGGAAGATTAAGTTCCAGATAGCTGTCATCTATCTCCATTTATGACATTTGGCAGACACCCTGGTTCAGAGTGAATTACATTTATCTTATTATACACTGGAGGGTTAAGGGCCCAAGAATGGCAGCTTAGTGGTGCTCAGGTTCGAAGCTATCACCTTCTGATCCATAGGCCAGCATCCTGAGCTACCCTTGACCATGCCCCTTTTGTTCTTTGTCCTCTTTTCTACCCAATCAATGTTTCTTTCTTACATAAATTTCTAAAGTAAAGGAAAACACTCTCAGTCATTCTTTTTACCGTTATCCTATTCAAGGTCATCTCAGAAGACTCTGGCACTAGGCGGCGTACACCCTGGACAAGGCGCCAGTCCATCTCAGAGCACAAAAGCACAGACAAGAGGGAATTTGGAAATGCCAAGCAACCTACTCTGCATGTCTTTGGACTTTGACAGGAAACAGGAGTACCCAGAGGAAACCCATCAGGCATGGGGAGAACATGCTAACTCTACACGCACAGACACGAGGCGGGAATCACCACCATCAAAAGGGAAAACTGATAAAGTCATGGATAATTAATGTTAATAAAAGCACATATAATTAATAATTAAAGCATAAATAAAAATCTAAGAATTTTAAACCAAGTTGGGTACTGATACTAGACTTTGTCAGGAGGATCACAGTTAGCAGAAGGGTGTATAAGACTGGAGGAGGTTTGCGAAATAGGTGAGACTGTAAAAAGCTTTGAATGATATAAGTGATGTTTTATAGTCTATCCAATAAGACCCAGGCAGCCAGTGAAGTTGGATAAGCAGAGATAAGATTTGTTCAGTGGATTTGGAATGTGCAATAAGCTGTGCGGTGAAGTTTTAGATAAGTTAAAGTTGATGGAGGAGTTGTTTGGAAATATCAGCCAAGATAGTCCATGTGAGATTTCTGCACTGTGTTGTGTTAAAGCAGTAAATAATCTGTACAAGTTTTGCATCAGTTATAACACTGTCATGCAGTAAAGTAATTCAAACTTTCAAAAACAATCTAATACCAATGTCGTCCCAACGTCCTTAATGCTGACATTAAACTAACATCGCTGCAATGTTTTAACAAGTAAAGATTCTTGCAGGGATTGTTTATGTAAGTTGTAAAGGCAAATTGTGAAAGTGTTATCCAGAAATACTCCAAGATAAAATGGGTTCAACAATACAAGAAATATTCATACCGGTGAATAGACGTTTTGCTCTTTTCTCCTCAAAATTGAGCGTTTGAATAAATATCTATAAACAGCATTTTCTGAGAGAAATAACATCACTTTCACCTGTTTATTCAAGCATTTCTAAAATCTTTGCTGAAGCACGGGCTTTAAATGTGAATATGAATTGTTAGCACTTTGTGGATTTCTGGCTTTTTCCACAAAGCCCCTAGCATTATTGACCAATGTGGCATCATTTGTCATCCTTTATAAGGGCCCCAGACAACAGCGATTGTGTGTGTTTTTGTGTGTGTGTACTCACAATAGCAAAAGGGTTTCTCACAGTCACACAAGGGGTGGTGGCTCTCAGTGCTCCGCTCACTCCATGGTAATACTTGAAGCAGATCTTGGTTTCGACTGTATCATATGAAGAAATAAAAAAAGGGGAAATATTATATTTTGCCATTAGACTGGTGGCTATGGCATCATTATTACTGATTCCTCCCCAAAACTGATGCCATCCCACAGTCACACAACCCTCATTGTCATTTTTAGGTACAAAAAAAATCGAAGATGCTAAAAGGGAATCTGTTTTATTAATATCCAACGACACAACTATAACATGACTAGTCTGCGAGTGGCATTTATTATATGTAATTCTGAAATTAAGTACGTTTCTTAGGTTGTATATAAAATCCAAACCTCTAGCTATCATTAGACAGTCTAGTAATTTCCTTTACTCAACAGGGTCAAGAATTGGTCAAGAGTGACACCGCAAACGACTGTAAATTATTATATTTTCATGAAGTATGATTAGGCAGTTTTGGTCCAAGGGTATTTTGTTTTCTTGACACTTACTCCTTAAACCAACCTTCTTAAACAACTAAAAGTGACAAAGTGTTCTCAGAGTGACTGACACAAAATACAGTAAAAGATAAACACGAGTTTATATTTGTTTTCTAGAATAATACTGGATTTTTGCAGTTATGAAGGCTTTACAGAGCGTAAGTAGCAGACACATCTCAATATCAACTGTTTAAAGGAGATTATTACATATTTTGGAAAGAATGTAGAAGAAAAAGGATCATGGAATTAGAAAGTGTGTCCAAACTTTTGACTGGTAGTGTATGTTTCTGAGAGTGATATATATGCACTCATCATGAGTAATGTAAAGCAAACCTATCGAAAAGGACATCAATCTTCGCAATATCATTCAACTGAAAACCTGTTAAAAGTGTATTCAAGGTTAACAAGACAAATCATTAGAAAAAAAGAAAACATGTCTGTAAATCAAGATTCATGTTATTTGCAAGAAAAAAAGATTTCACATGCTTCAGCACCTCATTTAAGTGGTGTCGTTTTCCTGGATTGTGTCGCCAATGTTGACACATGCATCACGCAAAGAAGTACTAGCTTGGAACCATCTGACAAATAATTATTAATGAAACTCTGCATCTTGTCACCACTTTAGAAAATGAAACAATGAGAAAATGGAAGGGTTTTTACCCCATTATTTATGCGAGAATCAGCTATAATAGCCCACATGGACAACATCCTTTAGCATCCTTATGAAACATCATATTGTTTATTTCCACTACAGAGTTACATTAATTTTTGCCTGAGGTCTTGATTCCTTTATCTCCCAGAAAAAAAAAAACCTTTCACAATTTGAGCCTGATGAATATTGGAATTGTTATCCTGGAACATGCCAGTACCAACATGGAAGAAAAAAAAAGTTTATATTAAAACTATATTTATAACTATATTTAGTCAACCACCAATTGTGCAAGTCCTCCCACTTAAAAAGATGAGAGAGGCCTGTAATTTTTTTTTAATCATATTTGTAGGTTAACCTCAACTATGAGAGACAAAATAAATAAAAAAAAGAATCCAGAAAATTACATTGTACGATTTTTAAAGAATTTATTTGCAAATTATGGTGGAAAATAAGTATTTGGTCAATAACAAACAAGCAAGATTTCTGGCTCTCTAACTTCTGCTTTAAGAGGCTCCTCTGTCCTCCATTTGTTACCTGTATTAATGGCATCTGTTTGAACTCGTTATCAGTATAAAAGACACCTGTCCACAACCTTAAACAGTCATACTTCAAACTTGACTAAGTGATCAAAAAGATCACAAGTGAACTATGAGCAAAAAACATAGAACCACACAAGGGGACCTAGTGAATGACCTGCAGAGAGCTGGGACCAACGTAACAAAGGCTACCATCAGTAACACACTGCGCCACCAGGGACTCAAATCCTGCAGTGCCAGACGTGTCCCCTTCTTAAGCCAGTACATGTCCAGGCCCGTCTAAAGTTTGCTACAGAGCATGTGGATGATCCAAAAGAGGATTGGGAAAATGTCATACCTACTGTGAAGTATGAGGGGGTGGAAACATCATGCTTTGGGGATGTTTTTCTGCAAAGGGACCAGGGCGACTCATCTGTGTAAAGGAAAGAATGAATGGGGCCATGTATAGTGAGCTTTTGAGTAAAAAATTTCCTTCCATCAGCAAGGGCATTGAAGATGAAACGTGGCTGGGTCTTTCAGCATGACAATGATCCCAAACACACCGCCCGGGCAACAAAGGTGTGGCTTCATTTCTACATTTCCGGATTTTCTGGATTTTTTTTCTTATTTTGTCTCTCATTGTTAAAGTATACTTATGATGAAAATTACAGGCCTCTTTCATCTTTTTAAGTGGAAGAACTTGCACAATTGGTGGCTGACTAAATACTTTTTTGCCCCACTGTAATTTTATTGCCTATGAGGTTGCTTGTACAGTGGGCACTATGCATGATGGACTATGCACATCTCTCCTTTCTCTGGTACACCCTTCACTCTGGAATAAGTAAAATTTGGACTCCTCAGACCACATGGCCTTTTTGCATGCTCAAAAGTTCAATTTTGATATAAGGCCAATAATCTGCCCCACCTAAAACACAGTGAGATCTTTATGCATGGTGATACATCTTCCGTGTTGGTTGATTAAGAAATGAGAAGCTACTTTAAGTACATATTCGGTTAAAGACTCTTAAATGTGCGCTTATGGTGTCACAGTGGTGTAGTGTTCCGCACCGTCTCCTTATACACCTTCATGGTCCGGGTTCAATTCCCACCTAGGGGTCTGTGTGCACGGAGTTTGCATGATCTCCCCATGCTTGGTGGGTTTCCTCCAGGTACTCCTGTTTCCTCACACAGTCCAAAGACATGCAGTTTAGGCTAATGTAGTTAGACTACAGAGGTTCCTAGATGGATGAATAGAAATGTGTACTTATTTCAATCCTAATGGTGACCCTTTTTTTGTCTGAGCAGGGTATTTTATAAACTTGTAATATAAATGTTTATGGTTTTATGTTATATTTATTTCAAGTGTCAGACCCATAATGAAACACATAATAGGGGGAAAAACATCTGCTTACTAAGTGGGAAGTAAAACGCAACCATATACTCAAAAGTGTACTTAGATAGCAGATATGACCACAGCTTGCATCAAGTGGTCAGCTAAATGTACTATACATTGTATAGCAGAGGGAACAAAACATTTATTTCCTATATAATTAGATCTATTTTTAGCATGACAAAGAATAAGCAGTTCAGCAACTGATCATATGGCTTCCATTCAGCCCTGATCTTAACATTATTGAGATTGTAAAGGACCGATAGTATTCTTTCATTTATTTATTTAGTTAGTTAGTTAGTTAGTTATTTTTCTTTAATTATTTCTTCTTTTTTTTTTTATCGACCCTCTGTGTTTTGCAGAATTCCTTTATATTTGTCAAGACTTGCACAGTACGGTATACAGTGATGGCTGGTTATGATATTAGATGAGTAGACTAAAATCTAATATCTAATTATAGCTTAATGGTTATACAGCAACCACTGAGCAAACCATTATATCATGAGGTCTCACTGATGGCATGTGGTAATAAGAGTCATGGAACTATTAGACACACATCTTAAGTACATAATGTCCTACTAGTTTCTTTCAATTATCAAATATAGTAAACATAAAAACTGTTACCCTTTCATTAAAAACACAAATAAAAACTTACTGTTTTTTTGCCTTGTTTGTTTTGTCTAATTATTACTTTCATTCTGGTGTGTGCTTAGTCTATCTACTTTTTCCTGCAAAGATGATGTTAAGGAAAATACTATAATAGAGCAAATAATCCACTTTATTCACATTCACGGCCGCAGTAATTCTGAAGTCACTGCTAAAAGTGTGTTACTGATGTGTTAGCATCATCAGCCCAAAATAAAATCACATTTAGAAAGCCTTTCACTTTGTGTAAAAATCTGACACAACAGTCACTGATAGACTTTATGAATTTACTGTACAGTCTGGACTGGAAAGAATTGAGCCCCAGCCTCGGTCCTTTATCCCCTTCTGCATGAACAAATCCCAAATAATCTATTTTATATTACATTCTAATCCATTTGATAACTTCAATTAATCTGATGTAGATGCCAAATTTGAAACCTTATACTTGAAGCTGCTTTGAGACAATGACCATTGTTAAAAGCGCTATATAAATAAAATTGAATTGAATTGAATTGAATTGAATACTGATGTCTTCTATTCTGTTAACACAGAGACGAATAAGCCCTACTAGTTCATTTATACTAGCTGCACAAAAGTGTTCTAAAAATGCTCACAGATTGCTAAAGATATCTCTTTGTGTAGAAACTATGCTTTCTAAAAATGGTAAGGACTCAATAATAATTCATAGCACACTGTGCACACAAGCTGCTCACTGAGCAGCCCACATCTGGTTCACTGTCTCCTGATAAATGATGAACAATTTCCTGTTTGAACCATTTACCGTTAGCACTTAGAAGGGTCATGGCAACAGATAGCTACCATAGATGAAGACATGATAATGCAATAATCTGTCTTAATATAGGTTTAACTTTAGCCTTTAAGCTCTCTAGACACAACAATTATGGATTTTGGCATCACTGCCAAATCCTTTCTGCTTGGTTTAGTAGATTTTGTGCTAGATTGTTTTATCTGGGGATATGGCACACATGTATTATTGCATCATTTTGAGGTAGCATCATGCCAGTCTTACATGGTGAAGAAATGCCTACTTTCACAGAATCCAGATATTTTATTAAATAAAATTCTGTAATAACTTTAAATTAGGACATGCCATTCACTTTCTTTTTAATAAAGTGATCATATCTTGCTCAGGAAAAAAACTGTATTCTGGAAAGCTTCAGGTGTTTGAAAAGAAGTGCAGGTACAGTAAATGCATGTACATCGAAGTGTGAACAAATCAGACTGCAGCCTTCAAGATTCTATATCAAGGGGTATGCTATCAGGAATAGCCAATAATAATTTACACTGTAGGTAATTAAAATAATTATAAAAATACCCCCCCCCCACAAAAAATTTATAAAGAAAGAAAGAAAAATATTCATACTGTACTTATTTTGTATAATTTGATTCTATGACTCTAAGATGAAAGAAAGTCCACATTTTGACATTATATAACAACACTTATAGTATTAGGTCCTAGATATATTATCTGACAGTAAAATATGCTTTAACCTTGAAGTCAAATACGTTTGTTTTTACATAAATTCCGTGTATATGTTTCATCTTTCTGCCTTCAGGTCAATACCAAATTGCTAAAAAAAAG
>JAOVVA010000048.1:11261838-11281391 GCA_028565275.1 Leiocassis micropogon
GAAGAACAAAGAGGAGATTTATGGATGCAGTGAGAGAGGACATAAAGTTAGTTGGGGTGAGAGAAGAGGAAGCAGAGGAGAGGGTTAGATGGAGGCTGATGATTCTTTGTGACGACCCCTGAAAGGGATTAGCCGAAAGACAAAGAAGAGTAATTAAATATTACAGGTTGAAGCCCACATATATGTCTGCCTGCAACGAGGATGAACCCCATAATTTAAACTGTAATTTTACAAAATTTTGTTTGGTGTGAAATTGTTATTTATTATTGGTTTCCCAATTGGTGGCTAAATATTAGGAAATTGCACAAAATATACCTAGTTCATGGCAAGATTTTCAATCTACATTTTATTACGATCAATGGGAAAGAGAGGATATAGAAGATCTTATGTTTAGGCATTGTTTACACTTTAAGTTGTACTTCTTTTGACATCAGCTGAATACACTCCCTGTTCGGTAAACTGAGAGTGAATCACGAATGAGAAATCGAAAAAGTAGATGGGAAAGATTAAGTTTTGTCTTAAAATTACTCCAGTGCGTTAAAATTTACTTATATAATTTCAGTACTGTTATTTCACTGTGCACGCATGTAAAAAGTCCAGTAAGTAACGTTAACACAGTCACTGGTTTACGTAAGTCCACCATTGCAGAAAATATCTTCATAAAACTGATGTCAAATCAAGGAGACTAGCACACAGACAATGACATCATCGGCACACAAGGTGACGTTACAACAAGCCAAAATCTCTGTTTCCCCTGTCCACACAACACCACTGAAAATGGCGGTTTGAAAAATCTTTACTTTGGAAGTAGTTTTCTAAAATCTCTGTTTTCAATGACCAATACTGCGTTTGCATGTGGATGAAAGGCCAAAACCACAGAGATAAATCGCTGTTTTTAAAAATACCCAGCTACAGTACATGTGGACATCCAACACCTAACTGTTCATAACATCGCTTTTACTCCATGTTCCCTTTCGGTGTAGGTTCAACTTCGGGCACATATTCAAGCACTGTGAAAGTTTTTCCTTAAATTCTGTCTTGCCAGTTTTGATGCTGTGACAAAATTTGGCAGGACAGACATACAGACACACAGACATACAGATCATTTTCTGCTCTGGTTTTGGGTCCTCCAATGTATGAAATGTCAAGATATCATTGGAAGAGGGAGTTCTGACCAATGTACAGACAAAGTGCATCCCCGCTAAATGGTGCTCTAGACCAGACCAGGCCAACTGATTTCACTTATGGTGCATGTTGAACTTCAGGCAAATACCCAAGTACTGCAAAAGCTTCATTAAATTCTGTCCAGGAAGTTTGCAAAATGCTGTGACAAAAAAACAGACAGATAACATTAAAAGAGCGAGTTCTGACCAGTGTATAGATAATTTTTTTCATTTATTTTTATATACAACACCACATCACAAAATCCCTCTTACATGCAGGGATATCTTCCAGTTATCACAATTTTATTTATCAAAGGATGAAGTAAATTTGTTGTATCCCTTACTGTACTGTATGAATTTCTTGCCTGGATTTCATTGCATGTTTCCTAAGTAAATGCCTTGTTACAAATCTTGTTTATAAAAAATAAGCAATGCAATATGATTAATATCTTTCTTACTCTAACCATGTTGGACTATATACATGATCTTATTGCATATCTTATTCTTGCCAAACCCTACCATGAATATTTTAGGAGCAACAACAGGATTTCTTTACAAGATAGCATCTGATCTTACTTATTTCTTATGAATTATTTACCGTGCGAAAATGTCTTTAGAGTGAACATTTGCATCCCTTTCATATTTATTATAGACTACTCAAGCAGTAATACAAGCAGCAATTAGATGTTTTGTTAACCACCAAAATGTGTAGGGTGGCATGGTGGCGTAATGCCTATCACTGTGGCCTAATACCTCCAGTGTCCACGGGTCTGCTTGCATGGAGTTTGGATGTTGTTCCTGTACTAGGTGGGTTTCCTCTGGTTACCCTGTTTTTTTTCCCACAGTCCAAAGACATGCAGTTCATTCCAATTTGCCTGTAGTGTGTGTGCGCTGCAGTGGGTTAACACCTCGTCCATGGTGCATGCTGCCTTGCTGCCTTGGGATAGGTTTCAGCCCTCCCATAACCCTATACAGGATAAGTCATATAGATAATGAGTGAGTGAGAGTAAAAGGAACAGTATGTTTTGGGTAGGATTTATCATATATCTTTGAAGATTACCGGGTAAACATTCTGTCTTTACCTGATTGTATTGGATTTGTTTGTTTTTAGTTTTTAGTTAAATTTGGACTTATTTTTCCCCAGCATTATGGCAGATTTTTTTGTCCAATTCGTGGCATGAAATGACCCTAGAAAGCATAATCTAATAATTACAGTAAACATTAATGTCAGTATAACTGTTTTACTATTCCAAAATGGACTGAGGCCTGGTAGAACTGCACTTAACCATGTTTTCTGCTGCAATAAATACAATGACCAGCATTACTTTTTCCTATTTGTGTAGCAATTTAAGTCTTCGATGTGTGTGTGTGGTTTTTTTTTTTAACGAGAGCAAAGGCAACCCATAGCTTGAATGATTCATTGGCCTGCATTAAACTCAGATGAAGTGTATGCAATGCGTGGCTCAGTAGGACAAGACAAGGCAGGGTACGGGAATGGGTGACATTAATCAAAAGAGGCTGTATGACAGTTGTTGTGATTGTATCTGACAGGCAATATGTAAATTTTTCATAACCAAACACGGTCGTTTTTTTTAAACCACATTTAATAGGCATTTAAAAGCAGCCGTATACAAAACTCTAAACCTTGGCCACACAAGCCTTTTCCACATTAACCCTGTCACTCAGTCATTGTCCTGAAAGGTCTATTACTTGTATTTGATTCATGCTGGTGCAATATAAATGATGATGTGTTGACTAACTACCTATGTTACCGAACCATGCAAATGATCCATAATAATAATAATAAAAAAAAATGGACATCTGCCTTTATAATAGCTTTGGCTTTTATAGATCCGAACCAGAATGAGAGGTTAGTAGCAGCATTCTTAATGAATAAACATGTGCAAACAAACTATACTTTGTGTCTAATACAAGATCCACATTTAATAACTATCATACCTCTTGTAAATTTCCATACAGATAAAAAAGCTAGAGTACACATGTAAAACTGATTTGCAGCTTATAAATCTTCAGGGGTTTCTTCTTTCTCACTTACAGTTAAGGAAATACATAACATTTCATTTCTATTACTTTAAATCCTACTACAGTACTACTGTTTGTTCTATTACTGCTGCTGCTACTACTACTATTCATCCATCCAGGAACTGTGGAGGCCAATGGTGACCATTGTAATTATTCCCATTTTTACAACCTTGGTAGGACCTTTGGTTAACACACTCAGGACGGGGAGAACATGCAAACTGTAAGCACACAGACCCTAAGGCAGGAATCGAGCCCAGACCCTGGACGTGCAACGCAACAGTGCTAACCACTAGTCCAATGTGCCGCCTCTACTACTAATAGATAGATAGATAGATAGATAGATAGATAGATAGATAGATAGATAGATTGATAGATAGATAGAATTTTCAATCTATCTATCTATCTATCTAACACAGATCTTAGTTTAATAGCTGTACTTTTTAGCAGGTATAAAACTAAATAAACTTTAAAGTTTTGTTTTAATCTGTTGCTTTACTCCTCTTTTACTCATTAAAAGTAAGGGTTTAAGAATGATTACATTCTGTCTGTTCTCCAAAACTTCTAACTTGCTCTGCCAAAGGGTCAAAACTGATTACCTTTTTAAGCTCGCAATGAGTTACGGTGATCAGTCCACTATAAATATCCCAGGGAAATGTGTGTATGTGTGTGTGTGAGTGTGTGTGTTTAATAAAGCCCCTGGTGGGATATTTTTTCTGAGCTAGCATGGTAATGATCTTATCTTATCTTATCCTATCTTATCCTATCATATTTCAGATAAATTAAGACATATAAATATTAAACAGTTATCAGTATTAGGAAATCAATCCACAACAGAAAGACTATAAAACACCGGTCAGTATAGTCACCTAGTGGGCATGCTTTGATACTGCAGGTAAAAGGCTTATGCAGCTTCTTTTTAAAATTAATTTAGAAGTCCTAAACATTATGAAGCAAGGTTATTGCTCGGTTCAAGTAGGCCACTGGCAGACATTAAACTCTACCCGCGTCTGTGTTTAAGAACATAACCCCATGTTATGTTCTCTGTGTTTAAGAACATAACCCCATGGCTAAACAGGATAAAGATATGGAATTTAAAAAAAAGATAATATTTTTGCATATGTGCTGAAACGAATTTAAAAGCTGGCATCCTGTGGTCAGCATACAACATTTTGATGTTTATTAGCTTCCCAAACAGACAAAAGGGGGCACTGTTGAGTTATTATTATTATTATTATTTTTTCTTCTTCCACCTATTGCATGCATGCCTGTAGGACAATCTAAGAGAACACTAAGCCAAAGATCCAGTGTGGAGTGTTTTGGGATTCACCAAAATGCCACTCCATGATTGTGATACCGCAAATCCGATTTCATGTATTGGTATTCATGAACATCCTCACCAGTGTAATTTGCACAGAGAGCATTACTAGTGTGCAGATATACCATGAAAGACTTGAATATTACATTATTTCCATCCCTCTAGTCTTACTCTGCCTTTAAGTACATTATCTCCATGGATTAGAATTGAGATCTGGCTTAGACATAAGGTCTCATGTTCCTAGCCAGAGGAAGCCCACCTGGAAAATAAATATATATTTAGCTACAGTGTTCTAATTAGATGTCGACCTGAATGCAGCTTGGGCTTAAAACACTGCACATTAACCTTATGTAGGTGCGCATGGTTTTATTAAACATTTTTTTTCTACTCTGGACATCGAAATGACACTTGTGTGGAAGCCAAGTATTACCAATAAAGTTCCACTAGAGGGCTGTGCAGTAATTCCATTAAATGTGCGCGTGTGCTCAATGATGTTTTTGTGAGCATCTTCAGTGAGTCACCTCCACCTCCCCCACCGTCTCTCTCTCTCAATACATAAAACCGTGCTGATGCTGGATCAATGTGAGGTTACATGTTTCATTTCAAAATGGGAGGAAATTTAACATCGTGCTCTAAATAGGCTATTACAACTGAAAAGCATCATGTGCCTTCCTGCTGGAACAAAGAGAAGTAAAGGAAACTGTAGTCTACATTGAGCATTTGATTCCACTCAAATTGAATCCGGGAACATCTTAATGCTTTGTTTCCTCTCTCGCCAACCGCTGGGCCCGTCTGAAGGAAGATGATAAAAGCAACTCATCCTCTCAGTCAGGTTCCTCATCTGCAGGCAAAAAGAAGAAGAAAGCGCAACATCAAAAATTCAAAAAAAGATGAATGACATAGCGAGTTCAGCTAAGCACTCTACATGTGAGATTCATGACTTTCTTATACATTTCTTTGGGCTTTGTCTTTCTATGACAGGAATCGGTGTTGCCTGATTGCAAATGTTCTCAACAACACCCTGTGCTGGGATGAGAATGGCACGGCACAACAACTCTGACATCCAGTCACGTTTCTGAGAGGTTTGTTACTTCTATGCAATTCATGCGTGCTCAATTAATACTATTGATTTAAATAATCACCATGGAGCTGCAGATATTCACTTAATCATTGTCTGAATGCCAGTCTCTCACAGGACAACATGCACACAGACTGATTCAGATACTTCACACCTATGAGAATTTTTTTGCATAGATAATCCACCAAGGACATGTTTTTGGAAAGTGAGAGAAACTGGAAAGGACACGTGAAGAACATGCAAAACTGCGCACTGACAGTAACCTGAGGCCCAAATCGAACCGAGGACCCATGAGGGTGTGAAGCCCAGAGGTCTGTTACTTCTAGACTCAATTAATCATTGCTAACTCATATTGATTTAGGTAATCATTATAGTGCTGTGGGTTTTGATTAAATTCATTATCAGGCATTATAAAACAACAACTCAATTTCTACTAGGTGTCTGTTCTTTTGTGGTTATGGATTTGAGCTGCTGATCCAATGGTTAAAATTTTTGCTATTTCAGTATTCCTAACTTCCAAATCCTGGATTGTTTACTTTGTTTGTTCTATGAGCCTTGAAGTGTTCTTGAAAAAGTTGTTTGGGGTTTGTTGCTGCCAACATCTTGTGTGGTCTGCATCGAGTGTTGAAGCCAACCAATCTCGGTGCTGCATGCAGAGGGACATGATTAGTGCAACTTGTCATATTTTATTGGAGAAACGGCTTGTTATGATCAGTGCAGGAGATAGAACGCCTTATTGATATACGGTATAAAACCAAGCATTCATTGGACTGGAGCACTGTAATTACCTCTTTGTATGCAATGCTTGCACTTAAACCACACAATAAAATGCAATCCTGCATAACTAAAAAATGGATCGTATCAGTTCCTTGTTTGTAGGTACACAATGACGTCCCATGCATTGAAAACTAGCTGCTCCTCACTTGAGTCTGCGTGTATGGAGTTTGCATGTTCTTCCCATGCTTGGTGGGTTTCCTCTGGGTACTCAAGTTTCTTGCCATAGACCGAAGACATGCAAATTAGGCTAACTGGCAATTATTCCCATAGGGCAAATTTTCATTTTGAGCTTGTATGCCCTGCGATGGATTGGCACCTATGTACGGCCAGGGTGTACTCCACCTCCTGCCCCTAGTTCTCCCTGGACTACTCTCCAGGCTTCCTGAAACCATGTACAGGATCTAGAGGATGAGTGAGAGTGTCTACACTGCTTCAGTGTTTTGTGTGTGTGTGTGTGTGTGTGTGTGTGAAAAAACATCCTAAGAATGATATCACTTAATCACCATACGGCTAGGAACCTCTGTAGTCCAACAAGGAACCATGGAGGCCAATAGTGATTTCCATTTTACATTCATGGTGGAACCTCCAGTAAACATTCACAAGCGCACTCACACCCTACGATGCCGTTTAGTCTAACCTGCATGTCTTTGGTCTGTGAGAGGAAACCCACCAATCATGGGGAAAACATGCAAACTCCACGTACACAGACCCCAGGGCAGGAATCGAACCTGGACACTGGAGGTGCAACTAAAGCCAAACTTTAGTCTGCTGCTCCTGAATCCCCTTTGCAACCTCATGACTAAAGAATGCAGTCTCGCCACTTATGAAAATGCTTCTGGACTGGAAAATCATTGCTTTTTAAAGTCTATTTTAACAAAGGGTTATGAGGAATTTTAGTAGATATTAAACCGTGCTGGAAACACTCAATCAAAAGTTAAAATAAACTGATTAGGCAGAAGTTCAGTATCATTAAGCCTGATAGTTAGGCACACAAACACTCAAGCTCCTACAGTGCCTGTTGGGTCGTGGGGCTCTCTTTTCTTTCTTTCCTACTTTCTTTGTTAAAGAAGGAAGATTAAAAGAACAGGATGAGATGCCACGCTCCCGTCTCAATGCACGCTCAGAGGCGCACGCGCACACACACACACACACACGCGCACGAAGGCGCGTGCCATTTCTGTCGTCTCCATCGGTTTTTCTCCCCGCGAGACCCACACCTGCATTTTGCTGCGTCACACTCGGCGGCGCGTGCGAGACGAAAACGTTTTAATTACGGCTCGCGCGTGCAGCCTGCGGGGACCGAAACGCGCATCACCTTATTTCCAGACTTATTTATTTATTTATATGCAGAAACATAAATATTAATTATCAATCTTTATTTCTTTTATATTTGTATTTAACCCTCTACTGATGTGTGAGGTAGTTTTTGTTTGTTTGTTTGTTTGTTTGTATGTTTTTTTTATGGAGCAACACTATCAAATTAATATGAATAATAAAAAAAACTGAATTAAAACGGAAGAAGAAAAAACATGTCCCTACTTTAGGTCAACACTGATACCGTATACTGTGCATCCATCTCTCCATGAACCTCTGTAGTCCAATTAGGGATGGTGAAGGCTGTTGTATTTATATATATTTTTTTACGACCATGGTAGGACCTTAGATCAACATTCACACACTACAGAAGCACCATTTAGCCTAATCTGCATGTCTTCGGACTGTGGGAACAAAACCTAAGTACCCTGAGGAAACCCACCAAGCACAAGGAGAACCTGTAAACTCTACACACACAGACCCCGAGGTGGGTACTAACCACTGTGCCGCTGTGACGGCCTTTGTATGAGATCTTTTAATCTTCGCCAGACTTAAAATGTGTTGACTAAATGTGTGTGGGTTGATTTTTTCCCTTCCCTATTAATCACTAGAGAGGCAGACTGAGAGAAGGGAACTAATGTAAGCAATATTTTGTTTATAGCTGGAGCATATGCATGAGCATCAAGGCTTTCCATGCAGACTGGTTTGGACAAGAATTCCCCCCTTCTGTTTCATCTTGGCCCATACAGTAAACATCTTAGCATAGTTTACCAGCAAATATTGGCCACATTAGATTAAAGCCCTCATTAATGCAAGAAACGTTTTTTCCCACAAGCTGACACGGGTGAAAGGAAATTTGCTGAGGCAAGTCTTATATACATAGGCAAGCTTTTTGGACTTTCGTATTATATTTAATCACACAATATCACACTCGAGGTCATGCTGTTGTGCTGAATACCAGCATGGCTGTGATGTGGTCGTAGGCATGAAGGCACAGCCTGGATAGCCCATACTTTATGACTTTGTGGTGCATGCATATCTCATGCAACCATCATGTAGCCTGGTCAGTGATTTGACGTTTTTACCTTGGATGTTGGCAATCTGAGGTTCAAAATGATGAACCTTTATGCTGTTTTTGTTCTGTGAATAAACCAGAGACCATTCTGATACGATCACTTGCGTGTGTGCTTTTGCTGGTCAGCCACCCTGTCTAAGCCGGTTGGCAAATATATATCAAAGCACAGTGGACGGAGATACCAGTTAATTTATCAGATTGTAAAATTAACACTTGCTTACATACTTGCTTGCTTACTTTGCTTGCTTGCTTACTTATGTTGAATTTCAGAGAACATGTGTGTGTAGTAGTTTTTTTTTACTTTTGATATATTTGATGCTTGGATATAAAGATAATTTGAACATTTGAGCTAAGTCATTTAAAATCTATCAAATAATATGACTCTATTTGTAAAAGGCGTAGGATAACTGTTTTGTGTGTCTAAACTTATACATGTGCTTTGATTGGGGTATTACTGGTGAGTTTTTGTGGGTTCACACAAAGCAATAGCATACCTTGGGAGCTCAGTATTTAGATAGGCCACTTGTTGATCAATCCCAATTTTTTAGTATTTTGCAATCTGGATAACTTTTCTCACACATTGGCTAAATTTATAGCAAGTCTGGTATATGTTACATCAACAAATAGGGTTAGCCTACAAAATTAGTGCTCTGGTGGTTTGTGTGAACAGCGTGTCCTGGGATGGAGTCCAATACCTGGCCTGAATTATTGTTTAAGTCCACCCCTGCCCAAAACATTATAAATAAATGTTTAGGTGCTAGCATAAATCTGTACCCTACTGGTGTGGTGTTTCACTGGCATACTGAGAGTGGTTTGCACATTGTCGAATGCTGCATAATTGAAAACATGTTGAGTAAAAAAAAAAAAAAGGTATTTTAAATGAACATTTCTTGGTCATGCTCTTTGATTGCACAGTTGTTGTGCATGCGAGTAGATTCTGCCCCATGCTGTCATGATGAGAAACTCAGCTGGCAGTTATACAAAAGCTCATATGCAATCAATTACCACAACACAGAGACTGCTTGTATAGGAAAAAAAACTTAATTAGTATTAGAGATTAAGACAAGGTAGAACAATCCAGTACTTTTTTTTTTTTTTGACATGCATTACATGTTTCTGTCGGTTGACTTCGGATTAGACTTTAGATGCTTCTACTCTCTAAGTCTGTGATTGTCCCTGTGGGGGGTCTAAGCGTGGTGTAACTTCATATGAGATAATTATTCATTCATTTATTTGTCTTCAGTAAGCGCTTTATCCTGGTCAGGGTCATGGTGGATCTGCAGCCTATCATACAGAAAAGCAGGAAGGCAGTTTAAATGGCGGTTGCTGGGGTTTTGTGATAAACATGTTACATGCACTATGATGACACACACATAGTCTCAGGATTTTTAAAAACATTTTTTAAAGAGAGAATGCGATTTCAATGTGTTGCAGTGTTGTAACTTAAAAGAAAAAGAAAGTGCATAAGTATGCAGCACTACTAAAATATTCTGAAATCGTAGCATTTTACAGTTGAAAAAAAATTGGGTTTACTGCAGCACCCTCAGCCCCCCCCCATTCTCCGTGTCCTTGCCATCTCTTGGGCATGAGTCAGGAACACACCAGAGACAGGGCGCCATTCTGGAGCTTTGAGTCCAGTGTTTGCTGTTTTCTCTATTTTTTTTACCTTTGATTTGATATTATATGACATGAAGAATGGTATGTGAGGAAAAATATCTCTTGTTTTTTTCTCTTTTTTTTAGGTGCTAACGGCAAAAGCTGATCATTATCTCTTTTATATGAGATAACTGAATTACTTTTTTGTCCTATTAAACATCACAATACTGTAAGTGCACGATCAATATCCCCTATGGTGATAATGAGCATACAGTATAGTACCAATGAACAAATCAACACCGGAATTGCTTACAGTACCATATCACAAATATTTCAATCAAAATAAAAACAAAATGTTTCAAGTTAATGTTTTCCTTTAAGGGATTTAAGAATGTATGAAGGTTGATTATGTAAAATGCATTGTTGTGTGGTGTGTGGCCTTCAAGGCTTACATTTGTTCAATGAACAGTGCAGCAGCCATCCAGTACTGGACTCTAATACCTTTGGCTCACACTTATTACATAGGAGTGTGGGTGTCTTTTCAGGGTGCCGACATGTTCTTGGTGAAAAACAGGCCAGAAATAATTGCATCTGAAGACAGTTTAGCCTGATTGGCCAACCTGTTATTGTGATTGCCTTGAATTCATCCTTGGCTGGCCCTGAATGTGGAGCGAGTGGCCTGTGAAGGGAGCTAATGAACACGGCACTGAGCAGCAGCTGCACAGAACAGCTGGGCCACAAACAGCCTCTCATATCAGAAACCATAGTAACCTCACCCATTCTCACCCATTCGTCATTCGTCAACTGTAAACTGCTGGTGGAAGTATCGCTGGCTGAAAACCAACGTTTTTATAGAGCAACGGCAGAAGGTCTGTGTATATATATCTAGATGTTTGTTATCTGCCTAACTACTTTTGCTCACCCCCATTTATTCATCTATCTATTCAGTATATTGAACTACCTGGTAATAATAGACACTGGGAAAGCAATTTTCAGGTGAGATCTTATGATTTCAGGTCAGAGCTTTTCTGGGTCTCATCTGCGCACGTTCCTGTCCTCCGGCAATGCTCAGCATGGACCTTTCTCAGTGCACACACACGGACACACACACACACACACACACACACACACACACACACACACACACACACACACACACACGCACGCACACACACACACACACACGCACGCACACACAGAGATGTTTGTTTTTCTATCATTGTGAGGACCTTTTATTCACTGATGCGGCAAATTAATCCGGTGTCGACCCTAATTCTAACCTTAATCTAAAAGGATAGAAAAAAAAATGTCCTTCTCATTTTTTTTCTTGGAGATCAACTATATAACCAGCCTACTCGCAGTGAACAGGAACTGGCTAATCAGACGGTTATCCTGTATTATAAAAGCATTTGGATCAAAGTCATGCAGAATTCTCCAAGATAAATATGTTGGTACTAACGTATACAGATAATACATATGAAAGGTGGATGATAAGAATGAATAAATACACTCTCCTTTAGCCAGGCTTGGGCTGAGTGAGCACATCCTTCCCTGCAGGTTTAATTTCATGCTTGCAGCATTAGAATAATTTGTTTGGCATGGAGAGCAGACAGACGCAGGGGGCATGTAGCCATCTCCACAACCTGTTTGATCATCATTAACGGCAATAGGGGGAGGCTCGCTCTTCCTCTGTGAACAACAGCCTCTAGCAATAGCTGTACATCATGGGGCAAGGAACGCTGAAGTCTGCAGATTGGTCAGAGTGGATCCCTCTCCGTCCATGCAGGGGGCTGGCAGAGAGATCAGCAGGACGCTTCATGAGTCGAGACCTCTTCTCTTAAAACAGTGAATAACGTCCTTTATCGAGAATCGTAGGTGCTGCTGATGTATGATACCGAGTGCTAGCTCTGCTTTGTGGTCTTTTAAAATTGATTGCAGACCTTTTCTTTGGGCTTAGGGGATGCTGAGGAGTGAAAGTGAAGGAGTGTCTTATACAGCCATTAATCTGATCCACATGTGATTTTTATTCCTCATTCTCGTTAATTTACCAGCTTTCCTTTGTCATTTGCACCTTTCACCTTTCCGCACACACTTTTTACACTCCTATTATTCTGCTTTTGGCATCTACAAATGATGTAAGGTTGTTTCTATCCAAACGGAGAAAAACTGCAGTATTGCTACACATAGAATAGATAGTGTAACCTCAGTGTATTCTGTGATGTTTCTTTTATAAGCGTCAATCTCGGTTAAAAATGAATGTCCACTTGTCTTACCGTTCACCTTATCAAGAATGAGTGCACAACTCGTCCGTGCAGTTATCAGATAATCGATCACGTGGCAGCAGCTCAATGTGAAAAAAAAACAACAAAAAAAACGTACATGCAGCTACAAGTTAAGAGCTTCAGGTCATATTCACATCAAACATCAGAATAAAGAAAAAATGACTTTAAACATAACATGACACAGTTGTTAGTGCCAGACAGGCTTGGTTTGAATGTTTCAGAAAGAGCTGATCTCCTAGGATTTGCACATAACAGTCTCTCAAGATGACACAGACTGCTGTAAAAAAAAAAAACCCAAAAAAAAACAAACATAAACAAACAAACAAAAAAAAACAATTCATGATCAACAGTTCTAAGGGTTGAAATGTCTTGGCGTTTTTGTAATACTTAATGCAAACATAATGTAAACATAACACAAACATAACACTTTTTCCACATTCTGATGTATGATGTGAAAGTAACTGAAACTCTTGATCTGTATCTGAATAACTTATGATTATATGATTGGCAGAATGGGTAACTGAAAGGATGAGCATACTGTACGTTTTGGAGTCCGTAATGAATTTTATATAAACACAATCGGATATAAAACTAACACCACCACCAGATGAATTGAATAACATTGCTTATAAATTATTAAAAAAAAACAGCCCCTATGTTACAATTCCACAGAAAAGCTAATGTAGCACAAACTGCCAAAAAAAAAAAAAGCCAATGCTGGTCATAGTAGAAAGGTATCAGAACACCAGGCGCACCACAGCCTGCCGTGCATGGGGGTTATTAGGCGTAGAGTCCAAAGCTGTGAACCCAGTCTCCAAATTATCCAGATCCTAGGGAAGTGCTGAACAAACAAGTCCAATCCACGGAGGCCACATCTTGCAACCTACAGCACCCAAAAGATCTGCCGCTATACACACACATTAAACATATAGTAGAAAGCTCCATATAGATTTGTGCTTGTTTTTTTATTTTTTTTATTTTTTTTACAACATCCAGTCTTATAATGAAGCTCAAAGTGTACTGCTTTTTTCTTTTATAAAAGTTGGACAAAAATGACAGCTTGATATTTGATGCAGTGCTTGGGCACAGCTAGCAAAGCTGCGATCATTAGATTGCTCAAGTACATAACAGGACATCCTATGCATAATTTTTCCTATTCCACAGCAATTTGCCAACATTTTTCTTTTTACCCTGTTATTTGTTAAAGAACACACAGTACCATTTATCCGTTTAATGCTCTGACATGTCCATGAAACAAGTCATTTCCTATTTCACTGTAAAAGCTATAGGCAGTTGCTCCCTCATTGGCCTCTCATTTCTCTCCCTCTTTCTTGAAGCCAATAGATAGACAAAAAGGAAACTTGTCACATAACTCAGAAACTGCAAATGCAGTGTCCTATGTCTTGAACTCCCCCTGAGGCAAAAAAGTTAAAGGAATGGCTTTACGTTAAAGTGCTAGCACTGACTGAATTTTCTCTCTCTCTCACTCATTCTCTATAATGCTTATCCTATGCAGGATTTCATGGGGCCTGGAGCTTATCCTAGGGAACTCGAGACAGAAGGCAGGGTGCATCCTGGATCGGGTGCCAATCCATCTCAGGGCACAAGCACACACACACACACACACACACACACACACACACACACACACACACACACACACACACACACACACACACACACTCTATGGGCAATTTGGAAGCAGCAACTAACAACTCCTCTGTATGTATTTGGACTATTGGAGACTATTGGAGAAAACCCGGAATACCTGGATGAAACCAAAATGCAGACTTCATGCACACAGATTTGAGGGCTTGATTCAAACTCCTGGAGGTGCAAGACCACAGTGTTAACCACTGCACCACTGTATGACCCTGACTGAGTTCTTTTTTTACTTGAATGTTAAATAAATGTATATCCTTTTATAAAGCTTCAGTGTTAAAAAAAATAACACAATACAAAATAGCTGTTCGTTCTTAGACATAAATTATGTGTATGGCAAGCAACAATTCCCTTTGAACAGGTTGTTAATACAGAAACACTAATGTATCAGAATGAGTGCATTAAAATAGACATTTGATTTACCTTGCAGCCAGCACTACTGTCTGAGCTACTGTTATAGAAAATTAATCACCATCGTCTGACCAGTTTAACAGCTCTGTGGTATAATATGTAATAAATCCTGTATTGATTTTTTTTTTATGTGAATTTCTTTAAAATCACATAATAGGAAACTATTTACTCCATGCAATCGTTGTAGTGAATAGCAAAATGAAGAAACCAGTTAATTAAAATCCTCACTGAAAATTCCTGTGATACTACTGGCAATGCTGATGAATTAAATTATTGTTGGAGATTACATAAGAGGAGTAACCCTATGAACCAGTTCTCTGTCTGAGTTCTCTGTCTGTACAGTATTTATCTTCAATAAGTTTGAGCTATTTACAGTTGTTCAAATCATATCACCCTAAACATGGACACAGCAATCTAATGTTCTGTTCATTACATGCTTATCACCTTCTCTTTATAACCCCCCTCCTTTGAATTACTCTGAAATTACTTGAAGACCATGTCAGTGTTTTTTATTTAGTTTGTTGGATGACTTCTTGAAGGCTCAAGGGATCAAATCCGCATAACTCTAGACTTTAGGTACAGGATTGACAGTTTTCAAAATAGAGAAGGAAAATCGCACACGT
Organism: Leiocassis micropogon; assembly: GCA_028565275.1. Classification (NCBI taxonomy): domain Eukaryota; kingdom Metazoa; phylum Chordata; class Actinopteri; order Siluriformes; family Bagridae; genus Leiocassis; species Leiocassis micropogon. Next base: position 11,277,178 of record JAOVVA010000048.1, read on the forward strand.
ATATTTACAACCCATGCCAAGGTCAAATGTATTCTTGGTTAAAAAAAAAAGAAAAGAAAAGAAAAGAAATCTGCCCTATTTACACCTTGGCCTGCACTCTAATGTGCTCTAATTTGATAATAACCAAAATCAAAATTTATTTACCATTTTGCTATTTTTAAAAATAAACCTAAGGCCCACTTTTTTTTTTTTTTGCTAAACTTGCTACTGTAAAATGGATAGCAAAATTTACCAAAATAAGATAGACTGTTGAGTTTGCATGTGGAGTTTCTCCCCTTGCTTGGTGAGTTTTCTCTGGGTACTGGGTGTCCCTCCACAGTTCAAAGGTTAGTGTATACTGAGTGACATTTCCAAATTTCCCACAATGTGTGTGTGTGTGTGTGTGTGTGTGTGTGTGTGTGTGTGCGCACATTTCCCTGCAATAGATTGGCACCTGATTGTGCCCTAAGTTCCTTGGGATCGGCTCCAGGCCCCCCATAACCTTACACAGCATCAGTGGTATATGAGTCATTCTGTAATTTGGAATAAATTTCTCAGAAGTGAAAAAGTACAAAAACAAAGTTCTTTATGGTAAGTTAGTAAATTATGTAAGTGTAACATATCTGCTAGTTGCACAACTTACATGTTTATTTTTTTTAAGGTAAAGGATGGTTTTACTACTTAATTTGCAAACTATGTTACTAACAAAACATCCTGCAATTCGTAAATGATTTGTCCCAATGCCATGTGACCAGCAATAAATGATGTAATTTTGTTCTATGGCATCCACTTTAATCTGCTCTTACAGTACAAATATACTCCCCTCCTTGCAGGATCAGCATCTCAACCAGCCATGTATCTCCTCTTTTTATGTATTTAAAACAATTGGATTGGATTGGAAGTGTGTTGACGAGAAAGAACGTGAAAATGTACCCATGTGAATAATATGTGCTGTGACGTACAATATTTATTCTGATGATGTAGGAATGATGACTGATTATCGATACTATTGGGAAGCATAGTTGACAATTAAATTATTTTTCTGTTATAGATAAAGTACTTATTTTAAGTATTAAAATATTTGAAAACAGCACACTTACCTCAGTGTGTTTAAAATGGAAGTCACATGTCCTGGGGATAAATCATTTTTCAATTAGCAGTTTGGAGTTCTGTTGGTACCTCAGTTGAAACAGCTTTTGCAGATATTAATACACTGAAATTATTTAAATGAGAAAATAAATTTTAAAATATAATCTCTTAGTATTTTTTACTAAATGAAAAAAAAAGTTAAACAATTAAATTATTTTTATTCATGGATGGACGGAAGATCGTCTGTTTATGTTTGCAGACCAATTATTTTTATAGCTATTATTATTATTATTATTATTATTATTATTATTATTATTACACATAGAAATGTGATCTTAGAACTTTTATATTATTCCAAGCAAACACTGAGATTGGATTTTGTTGAATTCTTCTCATGCCATTGGTCTCATAAGTATGTTTGCATCTTTTGTTAATTTGTTGCCTTTAACTATTTAGGTCTAGTGATGGATTGTTGGCTCATCCAGGGTATATTTATAATTGTGCCTGAGATAGACTTAATATCCATAAGTTTAATATGTAAACAGTACCAAGATTGACTCTTTGTTAATATCCCTGGAACACTTTGATACAGTCTGGAAGTTGTTCATAGTCATGGAAGTCTTTACAAGATATTTCTATGTTTATTTCTTGTCTGACCCTTTCCGCTTTGTGGTTTTGCTTGTTTCTGAATTCTGAATTGGTTTTGAATAATTTATTAAATGACAAACTCACATCCAATCTATTTGAAATCTCATATTTTTTTTCTGAAGCGCAAGCCTTGTGAATCTCATTACGGTTTCAAGGTGGATTTGTACATGACTCAGGGCACAGGATGGCTCCATAAATAGTCCTTAGAAATGGACAGTTATTAATGACATTTACATTGTTTGTATTCCAAGCCAATTATTTGTCTTTTTTAAATATTTGTTCTATACATAATGGATATTACATGGGAACAATTTACATAATTGCAATGAAAGTATTAACATTTTCCTGTTGTTACTTCCAAGTTGCCATGTTTTTACTGACCACACTGATGAAGCATTGAATACTATTGTGCTCTAGATGACCTAATAATTTTATGGTTCTCACATGAAGAAGTCAGAGCTTAAAAACACCTCATTTGTTTAGTACAGCATAATACTTAACCCCCCTCCCCTCACTCTCATAAACACATTCTCTCTCTCTCTCTCTCTCTCTCTCTCTCTCTCTCTCTATCTCAGTGTTTTTTTATGTCACTCCATATTTACCCACACTCTTTAATTTGAGTCGAGAGTGGATACCTGGTGATTTAAACCATGTAGAATGGAACAGAGCTCAGCTGTAACTTGAAAGATTTATTATTACACGTATTATTATCATCTGACGACGAGAGATGATGTTTCGGCAGAGAAAGCGACCCTCTTACTATCCTGCTTGTCTTAAACAAATATGCTGGAGGGCTGGCGAAGAAGCTACACAACACAGTATTACATCTGACACTTCCATTTTTTTTTTTCCTTTGGCTGTCACAGGTATGTTAGCTTGGCAGCTTGGAATAATTGGATTTTTTATTTGACATCATTCCATTGGTGTCGAGAAATAAAATATCAGTACTGTGGCGAAGATTTGCACATCGTTGGCATTCGTTTAAAAAGTTTAACCTGTTTATATTGCCATTGTTATTTTCAAAATAGTATGTACAGTAATTGTACAATCGTTAAAAGGATGCTAATGCTAAGGTCAAAGTTAAAATGTTAATAAAAGTTAATAAACAGTCAAAGTTAATAAAACTATTAAATCGATTACCCATGTCACTTTTGAGTCTAAGAGCTATACATACAGTACAGTACACTACCAGTTTGGACACACCTTATAATTCCATGGTAACTCTAAATGAACTTCTCTGCAGCAGATTTAAGTTTTGGTCTTCATGAGAACCAGTTTCATCATGGTGGGTTTTGCAAATGCACTTGACAATACTGTTGCAATAACTATTCCAGAGCAGCTAACCACTGTCTTAAAATAACAACTGACTGTTGTTGTCATTTTTATTGTTACTTTATTGTTAGTCTTTTGATTGTGAAAAGCTGCTTTGTGACAATAACAATTGTTAAAAGCGCCATACAAATAAAATTGAATTGAATTGCACTTAATTACCTAATTCCATATGGGTTATTTCATAATAAAAAAAAAAAAATCCAGTATTTTTCTAGAATGTAGAAAATAAATCCAAACTTGTGTCCAAACTTTTGACTGTTACTGTACTAACATTAACACTATTGCAGTATTAACAGCAATAATTATAATTAACAGCAAATGATTTTGTCTTGAATTGTTGAATTTTAGATTGATGAATATTTTCCAGATAAAACCTTACCTTATACTGTACGTCCTAAACGAACAATTATTGATTTAACTATAATAATTATTATAAAGTCTGATTATTTTTTAAATACTTTTATACTTTTATACTGTCCAAAAATATTGTAATATTTCTTTTTTTTTGTTCTCTTTTTCTTTTTTCAAAGAGACATACATGAGACATGTTAGTTCCTGTTATCACATTTTACAGTTTGATACAGCAGTTACAGACAGCTATTGTCTCTCTCTCTCTCTCTCTCTCTCTCTCACACACACACACACACACACACACACACATACACACACACACACACACACTGTAGACTCACACGCAACCAAAAAAAGCTGAAACCAGAAAAGTCCTTTTGCCTGAACTTTCCATTATTACATTCAAGCAATGAAACCGACCAAAGTCTTCTGTCATATATGTGAATGTCTCTTTATAGAAAACATCATCTGTAAAATAACAACATTAGTTTTCCAAAATCAGTTTATTGTTAGACTTATGTGGCGCATTGCAAATACAAGTTGCTGTGAATTTGTTGTTACCATAGAAACAAAATGGAGTAGATGTCTCATTATTATTAAACCAGGTTATTAAATAAAATAGAAATGCTAAATTTATTTCATCAACATGTTCTATCAACATTTACCTTTACGGATCTACGGATCTAAGGATCTAATACACCAGAGGCAAATTATGATTTAGTCTTGAATTGTCGGTTTTAACATTTAAAATATTTTCTATTTTGCTTCCTAAAAAGAAATGAACAAGTATTGACATAAGTATAAGTATATTATAT
>JAOVVA010000048.1:11291922-11307228 GCA_028565275.1 Leiocassis micropogon
TACAAAACCACTAAATATTTCCAAACTTAATAAAAATAAATAAATAACATTACAGAGGAATATTTGCATGCATGTAAAGAAAGCAACACATTACAGAGAGCAGTTTTCAGATGGTAAAAAACAAACAAAAAACCTAATGTAGGCTCTTGGGCTTTGATTGGAAAGAGAAAGACGCAAATATGACAAAATTACCAGAAGAACTTTGACATATTTTCCTGAATGCTCAGTAAAATCTACCAGTTTTTATTTTCTTATAAAACTACACAAAACAGTAGTAGTAAAAAAATGTAGTAAAGATAAATTATTTTCATGCAAAGAGTTACATTGTTTTCATACAAAATAAACATTGCTTATTTTACTACTATTTAGCATTTCTTGTATTTTGTGTTCTTTATAGAAGTTTCTTTTGCATAGAAATGTCAAAAGCAACTTTTCTTTTGGCTTCCAAATGTTCTAAAACATTGTAGAATATGATTTAAGGGGTCTAAGCAAGCAAATAAAAATGAAATAAAAACTTTCCCTTCACATCTTGCAGGGGTGTAAACCCGGGCCGCCACAGCATATGATACAAATTCATATCTTAAGGTAACTATTTGCTATTTGACAATCCCACTGCATCTGATATGATACAATTATATATCATACAGTAAATTTCAATATGCAAAATCGATTTCACCAGGTAACAATTTGATATTTGATGATACCTGGGAATCCACTATACTATGAGTGAAATACACAAGGCAGCAATTTTATATCTGTTATTACGCTGGAGTCTTTTATAATCCAATACAATATTATATAGAAAAAATTATATTGTACTTAATTTAATGCATTCCAATCAACATGTGATGAACTTCGTTCACAATCTGTGATGTGTTGGAGAATTATTACACACACCAAAGATGATAATAAGATAATAATAATTAAAATCTAATTACCTTGCTAACCTATGTTTGATCAGTTTCAAAAAAATAAACTATTTTACACCTGCTGTCTATTTTTAAATGATACTTTATTCATAATAAATTATAATGAATATAATTTATGATTGTTGTTTTTATTCTTTTTAATCATTGCCTTTCAAAAGATTCATAAATCCAAATCATTACACTCCTTAATAATTATTGGCATATGTTTGAATGCAAGCTGTCAGTGCTATTTCTTTTTTTTTATGTGAAGAAAAGCAAGTTTAGCTGACAAAGTAGCAATTAAAACATCTTTAGATAGACTGACTGATTTTAAACTGGCTCATGGTGAAGTTTACAGCAAGACAAGACAATGCTAGGAAATGAATAAAACTACATTTTTGTGGGATATACAGAATTGATGCATTTTTAAAGTGTGTAATTATATAAAAAAAAAAAAAAAAAACATGATTTTTGACTGAATTAGAATTTGTTTGTAGGAACAGGTATCCAAGGCTGAAACACATACAGTATACAGTATATAAGTTATTCTTCAAGGTGACTCTTAATTAGCTTTTACAGTAAGATTTAAAGATAAGATGCATGCACTTTACAGAAGAAAAGACACCCGATACTTTTGGCACCATCTAATGAAACGTATAGCCTAGCGTTTTAAATCGTGTGTATAATTTCAGCCAGGATCTTATATTTCCATATTTAAAAACTCATTAGTAATTGTTCAGAGAACATTATGTAAACTCAGCACCATTGGCTCTAACCATTAACATAAAAAATTGCGTGGTTCATGACCAACTTCATAATTCTGTCAGTATCAAAAGACTATTAACCGAGGGAATGGTTCAACCTTGGTCCTTTCACTGAGAGGTCTGAAATGCCGGGATGCGTCAACTGGACATGACAATGAGTTCTCATGATCTGCCCTATTGCCTGACACATCGATAACAACTCGGTCTCTTAAGATCGCACAAACAACTGCTGTGATGTGATCACTCTAATGGAGTTTCAAGTGGATGGCTTTGATTTCATCCATCATTGTAATTATGCATCAATCTCACTAATTTTTCAGTATCATTAACCTTGGTAATCTCCTCCTCTGCGCAACACCATCTGTTATTTCCTTCAAAGTTGCACTGGCGCAAAGCACACGGCCACTCTTTCGTAGAGTGCTCAGGAAAAATGATAGTGCTCTCCGGGGAGGGCTTCTGACGAGATAAAAGTTGCAGCAACCACACTTCCGTGGACCAGTTAATGAACTATCACCACAGAGAACATGGAAATGGATTAGCTACTAAGACTTGCTGCCCCTCCATGGTCCAACATTACTCTTTTGGAATGCACCAGTAAGCTAAACAGCATTGCTAGCACCCTACATGTTCCCATGAGTTAAATCAACATCTCAAATGATGTGGTTAATTTTGTGAAATCATTATTACCAAATTAGCCTCTTCTGATGTCGGTCCTTTTTATTGAGCTTGGAAAATATTCATGCAAATCCCAATCTAAAACAAACAAACAAATCAAAACAAACAAAAATAAAAAAACCAATAAGTAGGATGGACATACCCCTGTAAAGACAGATGCTTATTGACACAATACTGTACTGTACCGTCAAAGGTTCATATCCATCTGGATTACACGAGCAATCATAATCGTACATGGTTAATTAACAAAGCCAAGAAGTGAAACTGATTTTAGTGTACACTTTTAGTAATAATCTAATATCTCTAGAGGTTCTCTTACCACTCTGTGTAAAAGGCTTTTTTTTAAAGCAGACATTCCCAATGGGAGAGGACAGAAGTCTTTTTTTTTTTTTAATTACTAAGATGAATATTCTAAATCTGTTTTGAGTCAATGACGCTTGTCATCCAGCTCATCTCTTCAATGTATTAAAGCACCAGTAAGCAGAATCTCCATTAAAACAAGCTTAATTGAAATATATAGCGATATTAATTACGGCTAATGGTAGAAGAGGAGCAGCAATGAGAGAATTTATAGCGTACAGGTGGCCAGTTGATGATTATTTTGTGTAAAAAAAAAAAAGGCCTTTGAGACCTACCGCATGATGTAGGAGGGGAAGAGATACAAGGATAAGTACATTACATCCATTATACTTAGTACAGTAATACAACACAGGATTTTCTTACATGAGAAGTCGTGATGTAAAATGCGACTTGAGGCCAACATGAAAGAATGCACTCATACAGTAATGTGTCTAATATTAGTGGTTAATTCACTAAGCCTGTAGGTTATCATACAAATTGCATCTGGGACCATTTACTAAAACCCTCTGCTTGAGGTGCAAATGTCAGTTTGAGCAATGCTGTTGAGAAATGTTAGGAATGGTAAACCATAGAGCTGCCAAAATGCTAAGTACTAAAGAGGAAATGCATACTGATAGTAAAAAAGTTAATGAATGCAGAATTTATTTATTTATTTTAGGTACTTTTCTAAGAGCAAGTAAACAGCATGGAGGTCATTAAAACAACCGTTATGCCATTAGATTCCAAACTGTGAAAAGACTGCTGTGTATAGAAAAAGCTTTTTTTTTTTCATACTTTTTTATATAAAAGTATAAAATTATACAACATCCCATTTTCATGTGTTCTGCATTTATAAAAATTTGCATTCTCACAAAGGTTTAGCATTTAGTGTTTTGAATTTCCTGGCTAGATGTAACAAAGCTGATGTAAACTTTAGAGCTAAAAGTATGTGCACACCTGCACCTCACATCTGTATTTAATTTTAATCCACTTTTCATCCAGTTTCAAAGTTGGTCTCCTTGCTGTTAAAATAACGTCCATTTTTTGGGGAAGGCTCTCCACTAGAGTATAGAACATGACTTTGCTCTGAATTTGCTCATTTAGCCACAAGAGCATTAGTGTGGTTGGGCTCTGTGCAGGGATACTGCCACTCAAACAAACAAGAAATACACTTTTATTTTTTTGAACTGGAAAATAAATAGAAAATTATTGGGTCTCTCTCTTTCTCTCTCTCTATCTCTCCATCCATCCGTTGAAAAATTATTCCAAAAGACAAATTCCAAAAAAATGGTCTTGTATTATTATTATTATTATTATTATTATTATTATTATAGATATTGTCATACATAGACTGATTAATTGTCAAATGTTAAAAAGGTAGTAATATACAGGACTATACAGAACCACTAGTTCTGTAAAACACATTTAATTAAGGCTCATAGTTGAAATTCATGTAAATAGTCAAGTAAATGTACATTCAGTTTATGAATGTTTTTTTTCCCCCCAAAAACAAAAAGTTTGATTTATAACTACCCTGTTTCCCTAGACAAAACTTTCATTTAGAAATACTAGAAAAGCAGCCAAGTGCCTTCAGGGTAATTTAAAGAAAATGTCCTTTATGAATCAGTTTGCATAGATGCCAAGAATGGGCAAAGCTTAAAAAGTTTTATTTTCTCAATAATTGCATAGTTCCATACAGTATGTATAACTTCATAGTGTTTGTGTTGTCATTATTATTCTAAACTTAAAAAAAAATAGTAAACATTTTATATATATATATATATATATATATATACATATATAAACAAAACAAAAAAATCCTTCTATGCGGGGTGCCCAGCAGTTTCATGGCGTCATGTAAATGGCAAATGCATGTTCAGGGTTATACGCCTGTTTTGTGCATTACCCGCATGGTTTTTCGTGCACAATGAGTCCTAATAGACCATGAAATTGGATGCAAAGTACATCTGGCTCAAAGTCTCCCTGTTCAAAAAACTAGTAGGTGATTGGTGAGGTTAGAGGTTGTAGTTATGAACCAATTCAAGAGTTTAATTATTGTATTTGTTAGAATTTCTGTTTTTGCATGAGTGAATATGAATAGGTACCCTGTAAATTCTCCAGGATTGATTTAATACTTTCAGAGTTCATTTGAGTCCAACTGGCTTTATAAACAGTAAACCATATATGGTGTTAATTCAACACTCCAGGTACACCAACACTGCATTTTTTGCTGTGGAGTCTTACAAACACAATACACATACTAACAATTTTTTTCCCCCGAAAAAACAAAACAAAACATTAACTAGTCAAATACACATACATATATTAATCTATAGCATATTGAATTATTCACCTACAGTATGTAGTGTATATCTAAGCTTCACTATTGTTTTTAGTTTAAGAATGTCACTGCTTTTGTACACACAGTTTCATTTTCTTGAAAGAGTCAGGCAAGCAGGCTATGGTAGATATACTTGTGTACATTATCCTATTAAATTCACAAAACATGACAAATTGCCACGTTCCTTGCCATTATTCTCATAACTTCATTTAGCACCAGACAGACGGGGTTTATTCATATTTATGTGATGCACTGCTTTGTTCACTCAAAACATTTACATGGAGCCAAGCTGCGGGATGCACATTCTCGCTCAGTGTGGCGTGTCAGCCCTCTTTTAGATCTGATAAATGAAGAAGAGTAGCTCACCATTGCTCACCTGGTTTCGGATCTGTTCCAACACAACCATTAATTCAGCATCCAAACAGCCACCGGACCTTAGAGCTCTAAATATGCTTATGCAAAACAACATGCCCCATTGTGCGAGCAAAATAGAGTGGAATGGGAATTTATGTAGCTTAAGAAAGCAGCTGCTTTTATTTCAAGAATGTGAACTATATAAAGAGTTGCTCCTGCAAAGAAAAATAAGGGCATTAATATGAGCCCTATTTGGAACGAGCAAATAAGAATGAGGTCGTGAAGAAAGAAGAACATTTTTTAACAGTTTGTAAAATGTACAATCTAATTTTATTTTACTATCCAGACTAATTAACAGAAGTAATGTAAAAATTCAATGTATCTTACATATGTATTGGAACACGTCCACGATAAGGTATTCAAAGAGATTATTTATAATCTCTGAAATAGGAAGTACTGTATAAATAAAAAAGGGACAGTTACTGAAATAATTCTAAATCATAGTCAGGATTCAAATTGTTTAATGACTACATGTGAAACTGACTTAATTAGTGCAACCCTCACTGCTTTCCTGCCACTACTGGCAGTTATTTCAATCTGATGTAGAAAAATGTTTTCCAGCTGTTTGAAACAGTGTCACTGTCTTTTTGTAAAACAATTTAAGGTCAAATTGCTCTCCTGAGTGCTAAAAAACCTATCCGAGACTTATCCCAGCACCTAATTACAGCTAAATTGAACTTTTATAGAGAAGCAGTACAGCATATGCTTAAGAGATTCTTACAAATAAACTCTGGTTTCATCCAAGCCCCATTTATCTTACTCCTACGGAAGCCCCGAAGCACAAGTAGCGAAACAACAGTTTAAGTTTAGGTTTATTTGTCAGGAACCATGTACAAAGGACATTTATCTCAAATGAGAAAATATGGTGCGCAGCAAAGTTTGCTGATAGCTAATTTCCAACTCCAGTTCCAGTGTGGAGTCTCCAGGGCAGGTAAAAGAAGAAAAACAATAATAAAACACTGTTTTTATTAAAGTATGGTGTACTTATTTTAAGTGTATAAATTAATTGTTATTTCAGTGTATTATTTCTTTTGTGTAACTGATTATCCCATTGTTTTAATGTTTGTTTATTAGCAACTAATAAATATGAATGTAATCAAGATCTTCTACAGAAGGAAATTTGGCAAAAGCTTAATATCCACCAGTCCTCATATAATATGAGGATCCTCAGGTCGCAAGAGGTTAATGTTTAATTATTTCAACAAATCATTATTTTACATAATTAAGTCACTTGTTTAAGTTACTTTTTTATGTCAATATTGTTACTTTATATTTCATGATTTCAGTCCATTACTCCAATATTTTTTACTTAATACTGTAGCTGACAATTTCTACGTAATATTTAAATGTCTTAATGTTCCAGTCATTATCTTGTTATTTCAATGTAATATTTAACTCTCCACAATCTTTTATGATAGATAAAATATTTATTTCTTTTAAGTTTATGGATACATTTAATTCAGCAAATGGTCTGGCAAAACAAACAAACAAATAAAACAATCACATAATACAGCCAAAACGCTACAGTATGTGATAGGAACTTACCCCTGGGAAGTTATGGCACAAAGTAAGGTACACCCTGAATAAGGTGGCAACCCATTGCAGGGTACAAGCTCACACACACACATAATCAAAGACTACGAGCAATTTGGAAATGTCAATCAACCTCAACAGCATGCCTTTGGATGGTCAGAGGAAACCCACCAAGCATAAGAAGTACATGCAAACTCCAGACACGCACACAGGACCGGAGCCAACCCTGGACGTACGAGGTGACAGTGATAACCACTAAGCAACTATGCCGTCTGGCTGGCAGCAATCATGCTGTATTGGAAAAGTAAGGGAAATAACTGATTACTTTACACCTGGACCTGTTAATTTGCAATGATGAAACATCTCAACAGCAATGTGCATCAGTAATTGAACTATGGAAATTCACAGAATAAATTATCTCAAGACACAAAAGTAAAATATCAGCTGGTTTAACCTCCAAGCGACTGACAGAGTGCATCTAAAAGCTTTCGCAACCTCTGTATCCTGCACATATAATGCAATGCAAATCCTTGGCTGTAGAAATCCCAACCAAGCACTGCTGACTCGAAGAGAGTGAGTCATTTGCATCTTTGCTGTGAATTCACTGATGCATAATGGCCGTAGATCAATGCAAGTCCTTGGTTGCACTCCTTTGCTGTGTATCGCTCTTAAAGCTTCCACAAAAAAAAGCTGTCTATCTAAATCAGTACACAGCAATGTGTACCTTTAATGGCTATCTCAGACCCAACAAACTCTAGGGGGCTGTGTCTTTGTCTTTCTGAGATGTGCATTGTAAAGGATTTGTATGCTGACTCAGCAAAGAGACCATGAAAGAAATCCAATAGCACACTTTCAGTCACCTCATGCAAATAGGCCCTATCCATTGTTTGATCCTTGCCTGCTTATGAATAAATATACATAGAGTTTATATTGAACAGTGTGTGTTCTGGTGTTTCATGTCTTTTCTTCACTTCTTTTTATTGAACTGAATGCATACATATTTGCAACTTGTTCGATCATGGTGGATCTCCAGTCCAACTTGGACATGGAATAATAGAAATCCAGGAGATGCAGAATGATACTAGTGTAAATGTGAAAAAAAGTTCATTTTTGTTAATGGAGAAAAACTGGACTGCTGTGTTTGTACTGCATTGCAGAGAAGAGAGAGAGTAAGTGTGTGTGTGTGAGAGAGAGAGAGAGAGAGAAAGAGAAAAGGGGGAGTGGAGGGATAACCCAGAGGGATCTTAGGCTGTAGTAATCTGGACATAATTATATTTGGCAAGGACCATGGTTCAGCCCTGTTTGTGTGTATATGTGTGGGTCTGATGGGCGGTACTGTCTGGTCTCCCATCAGGGTCTCACTGCCCCTGACAGTTTCATTAAAACCTCCGATCCCTTCTGCCAGGAGGAATAAAGTATTTATAAACAAATCTCAGTACTCCCTTTCAATTGTCTCTTCTCATAGAAGGCCCTCAGTTTGTTGGCTTGAATCAATGGGCCCCAAATGCCCCTTTGCCCCATGCAATCTGATCTGTTAATCTGTTGATTGTGGAGTCTCTTTTAATTCCAGGTACATATCTATCTCTGTAATGCTGAGGAGAGATATTGACTTTGGGTGACATATTGGCCTTGCCGCTTAGCATCGTCCAAGTGAGATTAGTGAGTAAGGCACCTCTTCCTATGAAAGAGTTTAAAAAGAGATTCTGTGCTTTTCACAGACCTGACAACCTTTAAGTGTTCTGTGTAGGAGCGCCGCATTTCAGCATAGGCGTACGCCTGTACAATCTATCACTCAAAACTGTGTCAAGAGAACAGCCTTGTTTTCCCCCAATAAGAAAAGGTAGATGAGCCAATCAGCATAAGCTTGACAACTGAATAGGTGTTTTAAATTTTCTAATATTAACTGACACCCTAGAAGCCCTGCCTCGTCCCTCTATCTGACATAAGCAGACATAAGTAATCTTTTGCCCAGTGCTCCTGTCTTGTCTTGATACTCCCAGTTTTAAAGCATTCTGTCATGGGAAAAAGGCGGATGTTTTGAATTCAGTAATATGTAAGAAATATTACAATTTTCAATGTTTTAAAGCCTGTAATCATTTTTTAATTCTATTCATACATTTTTCCTTAAATAAAATACTCTATCTATCTATCTATCTATCTATCTATCTATCTATCTATCTATCTATCTATCTATCTATCTATCTCTCTATCTAATCTTCATATAATGAACAGAAGATTCATAGTATACACATAATAGGGTAAGCTCTATATATTTACATATAATCAATAGATAATATAAAATGTACACATCTGTTTATACATTGCCTTATACTTGTACAGTATATAGCATATATTTTACACCAATTATAGTTACCTACTATAACTTAGGGTAATTTCTATTCATATTGTTCTCCAATTACGATATCTTATTGCACATACATTATTCAGAACTGATAGTGTTCATTTTTTATTTACAATCTATCTATTTATCTATTATAATAAAACTGATTCAGAAGTGGCAACACAGTGACCTCACACCTCCTTGGTCAAGGGGTTGATTGCACAAGCCTGTGTGTGTGGAGTTTCCATTTTCTCCCCGTGCTTGGTGGGTTTCCTCCGGCTGCTCCAGTTTCCTTCCACAGTCCAAAGACATGCAGATTAAACTCATTAGCATTTCCAAATTGAAAGTAGTGTGTGAGGGATCTTGTATGTGATCTTGTGCCTGCGATAGATTATATGCCACCCCAGCCCGCTAAAACAGGTGAATATTTTTAAAAGAAAGGCAGTAAAAAGAGGCAAAAATCTGGACTGAGTCAATGACTACCCTACAATTACTGACAACATATTATGATTAGGGCCCCCATTTTGTGTGAGGAGGTAGTGCAAAATGTCACTCATGAAGCAGAAAGAAAACACCTTTTGTAACGTGGTGCCAAAATGTTCCTCAGACCTTTCAATGTGGCATGCTGTTTCCTATGAAAGTAGGTGCCTACACATGCTGAGCTTACAAAAGTCTTCTTAAGTTTGTTTAAACTTAAAGCAGCTGAAAGGGCCTTCTAACGTATGCATGGCTTAACCATCATACAGGCCTTGTTGTGCAACTTCCTAATTGAGATGGACATGTTATTATTTGCAAGTAGCCTTGCATCTTTTTTGTAACTCAGATTGTGAGCTGTATGTTTTGTTGCACAAAACGAAATTATTTATTACTAAATTAATAATTTTTTAAGAAGGCACCGCTAGGCACAGGGGACAACCTTACTTCTATTAAAAATTAGAAGCGATGCACGCTGTCTTTATCCAAATTAAACTTATTTATGCACATCAGGGGAGGATCTAGAATAAAATCATTAGGGGTGCTCAGGACTGAATGAGAAGGACATGTAAACATGCAAAGCACTATCTGGTTTTCATTAACGTAGCTGATTGCTTGCATGCTCATTACTGTTTGTATCTTGTTGAATTGTGAACCCGAGGGCCCTCCATGTCGATATGTGCTGCTGGCAGTCTCTTTAACTATAGCTCCTCACTCAAACCTAATATCCAGTGGTATGCCATGTACCCAAAATTTCACTGCATTCTTGCTTCATCATGAGCAAGCAATGATGAAGGACATAATGACAGATGTTTTATTTAAGTACATCACAAACAAAACAAAGTAAACATAAACATATAAATATACAGGAAGTTCAAAACATACATATTTTCTACATATGGCAAGAGCTAACTGAACAACAAATCAACAGGCAAGAACAACAATAAAACAAAAAGAACAGATGCAATGCAAAGACACCGTGAAACCTAGGAGCTTAAATAATGCAGCTAATAACACTAACCTAAGAACACCTGTGGAACAGAACTGTGAAACACGAAACAATATGAAACATTGGGCGCTGCATCCTACGCATCAATGTAATTAATTTTTCTCATCTTCTACACTGCTTATCCTGTATACAGGGTCGCCTGGGACTGGAGCCTATCCCGGGAGACCTTGGGCTTGAGGCCGGGTACCTCCTGGACAGTGTGCCAATCTATTGCATGGTGCACACACACACATACATATACTGTATACACACACAATTTGGGAACGGCAATTTACCTAGTCTTTATACTGAGGGAGGAAAGCGGAGTTCATGGAGGAAACCCACCAAGCAGGAGGAAAACATATAAACTCCACAGTACAATGCCACAGTGCTAAGCACTATGCCACTGTATCAATGAAATATGAAGCATGAATTATAAAAGCACAAGATAGTAACAGGTCGAATATGAGCAGCTGCTAGTTTAAACCTTTTTCTCAGGGAGTAGATTTTAGATTAATACCCAAGTTGTTACAAAAGTATTCATAGTTTTGTTACAAATCTATTCATGACCCTTGAAATTTTTTGCATTTTGTGACATCATAACCACAAACTTAAATGTATTTTATTGGGATTTTATGTGATAAACTAACACAAAGTGACACATAATTGTGAAAGAGAAGGAAAATGATAAACGGTTTTCAAATTGTTTTCAAAATTGAAATCTGAAAAGTGTGGCATGCATTTGTATTCAGCCCCCTTTGCTCTAATAAACTAAAATCTAAACTAAATCCAGTAGAACCAATTGTCAAGTCACCTAATTATTAAATAGGTGCTTTGTCCAATTTTTGGATGATGGATTGAGCAGTGCTCTATGAGATGTTCAAAGCTTGGAATATTTTTTTATAACATAACCCTGCTTTAAACTTTTTCACAACTTGTCTGGTGTGTTTCTTAAAGTTCCACATGGCTTGTCGCAAACTGCTTATGGCTTTGTTTCAACAAAGTTTGTTCACTAATGTTCTCTAACAAACCTCTGAGATCTTCACAGAACAGCAGCATTTATACTGAGATTAAATTACACACAGGTGAACCCTATTTATTAATGAGAAGACTTCTGAAGGCAATTGGTTCCACTGGATTTTAGTTAGGGGTATCAGAGTAAGGGGAGCTGAATACAAATGTATGCCACACTTTTCGTATTTGTAAAAACATTTTGAAAACCATTTATTTTCCTTCTACTTCACAATTATGTTCCACTTTGTGTTGGTCTATCACATAAAATCCCAATAAAATACAAAATAAAGGAGCAAAGATCTGTATTGTTTAATATCCTCTGGTCTTGCATCCATTATTGTCTCTTCCGGTCTTTTCCCCAGCTTACAAAGAATCTTGGGATAGGTTGGGTGTGGGAGCAGGGGTAGCTCATTAGTTAAGGTATTGGACTACTGGTTGAAGAGTCCCAGGTTCATGTCCCACCACTGCCAAGTTGCAGCTGTTGTATCCTTGAACAACGCCCTTAACCCTCGACTGTTCAGAAATATAATGAAATGTAAGTTGCTCTGGATAAAGGTGTCTGGTTAATGCTATAAATGTAATGTCATGGTGGGCCATGATGGATCCACTATTGCATCCCTGGTTTTAGTGGAAAGAAGTCTGCATCTTTTGGGCACTCCAAAATGGAGTGTTAGCCATTTTAAATCAGCCTTAGTTGCAATAACATAATGTAATCGGCCTTCAAATGCGTCCTTCAAAGGATATAGCCCTGGAATTGAGCCACTCCCCATAACTGTCCCCAAACAAAAGTCCACAGTGTTTGATGCACCCCATAAGGTATGACCTTGACATATGTCCTTTATGGTTTTTATTAGCCATATTTTTTCATGGTTCATCTCAGTATAAGTGATGAATATTTTTGTCATGCTACATCCCAATGTCTCTCACACTATTTTGTACAAACCAAAAATTGTTCTAGTATATTGTGTGTTTAGCCGGAATGACATAGTTAATAAGCTGTCTTAATTAAAAAAGTGATCAGTGAAAATAAACTACCACTGAATATAGTATTAATCTTCCTTATGAGACATTCAGCACATGAGTCATTAGAGGATAAACAAAACCCATCCATCTGCAATTGTACAACCATTTGGCAATTGCTTCTGAGGTCAAAGATACCTGTTTGTGCAATTCACTGTTTAGGGACTTCAACTGTTCTTCTTTTCAGAACCGCTCCGTTTCTATCACTACTCCCTGTTTTGCACTTTTGTAAGTGTTGCACTTTAACAGTGCAAGCTTCATTTAAATACAGCACCGCTAAAAAAAGACTGAACAATGCAGTCACAGATGTTACAGAAGGTTGGAAAAGAGAAACTTAGTTATTTACTCTGTTATTTTGTCAGTCGTCATTTATTCAGCTGTTGTACATTTATCCAGAATGACCTTTAACACTTACCTAATTCTCAAGTTCAAGTTTGGGTCAAATTGTATGTCAGTCGAAGTGCATGTTGAGAACAAAGCCTTCATTTGCATACCCATCTTTGATGTGTCTTAACTAAACACAAGATAACACCATTAGGATAATTGAAAAAAAGCATGTGAACATTTCGAAGCATGTGATAGCAATGTTCTTGTGAAAATGAGATTATTGGAGTCAGTTGTCCCAATGATTGTATTAAACGTGCCCTGCCATAAAAAACACACCCAATCCTGGTTACCTGCTGCTCAGAACATCATTCTGTCCAAGTGTTATATAGCCCAATCACAAGAGGTTTCAAAGAACCTAAGAAAAAAAATGGTAGAAGCTCATGAGTGGGAATAACCTTTGCAGGCCCCTAGACTGCACATGAAGGAAATTTAGCACTAGTGTTGCTCTCACTCTAGGGGTGCACTACCTACAGAATACTCAAATAAGTGACCAGGACTCCTAAGGTGACATTAAAGGTTTTGAACACCTTTGTCCCTGTGATTAAGATTATCCATATGATTACACAAGCCCAATATTTACAGAATGTAGACTAAAATTCCTACTTCTGATATATTGTAAGATGCATCTATATGCATAAGGTTCTCTTTTTATGAGGATATTTTATAAAATACTTACTAGTTAAAGTATGAGGCATGGGACAAAATGTGGTTTATATCATAATCAATAAATGCTCCATTTTATTGTTTATTCAGCCATCTCCAAAGAAAATGGTCACAATTCATAATGCTAAGAGGACCTAAGGGAACCATAGAAAAGAAGCAGCATGAAGCTATTTAAAACTAGTAACACAGGTTACAATGATGTTTTTACTATGAAAAAGGCTATTGTGAGCTAATACAACCTGAGTACTTTTGATAAAGCAAATGTGAAGGTGAATACTTTTGTACCTACAGTCAAGTAGACATGGAAATGGAAGACTTCTACTGCCTTAGGGAATCTCTGCTTTTACAGGATGTGTGTAACCCACTGATAAAAATTAATAATTCTTGCTACACATTAAACAACAACAACAACAACAACAACAACAACAACAATCATAATAATAATAATAATAATAACTATTATTAAGGACCTTGGAACAGGCTAAACTTGAATAGGGGCAGCCTTCAGTTTTCAAACTTTATACTGTAAAGTTTATATTTTAAAGTAAGGCAAAAACCCAGCAGAAATAGATAACAATATCAGCTTTTATATCAGAGAAACGCTTTCTTTTAGAAAGAACTCATATTTACCTTGTGCAAACCATTACTTATAAAGCATTAAAATAACATTAAAAAAGTACATTGCACTTACACATGACCTCAATTTGTATCTCACCATCACATTATGGGATGTTCTAATTTACTTTACTACGTTTCTGAAACTAAAAACTTTCCTACAAGTCCCAAAATCATATACAGTATTTTTAAGCAATTTATTCTTTTTTTTCTGCTAAAGTATAGGTAGTAATGATTAGGCAAGGGCATTTTGGATTTGTATAATAATCTAAATTGTATAGTATTCTTACTTGGGTTTTATGCTTTATCATGTTGTATAATTATTATTACTATTATTATTACTATTATTACTATTATTATTTTAAATGGTGGTGTGTTCTGCCTTATCAGTCCACGTTTTTAAAAAATATATATTTCCTAAACCCTGAGCCACACTTGAAAAAACTGCCCAGAATTTCAAAGTAAGTAACTGTGCAGCACTATAGTTGGATTGAGCAAACATATTTACATACAGTTGGGGCTGTTTTGGTGATTAGTGTCAAGATCAATTAATCCTGAAAGGTACACCTGCTCCAAACATGAACAATCTGCCTAGAAATGCAAATGTAAGCACCTGCATAGCTTGACTCTGAAAACAGAAAATTCCACATGTGAACATTACTCAGTGGCGATTTCTTTATGACTGCAAGGGAAGCTCAGCTTCCCCTATAATGTCACAAAATTAATGGTCAAATGATGTACTATTGTATTAACATTTTATTGACTAAAAATGCGTTAGAAAACGTTCATCTCAAAGACGTGTTCGTTCAGAATCAGTTAGATATAGCAGG
>JAOVVA010000048.1:11320541-11330639 GCA_028565275.1 Leiocassis micropogon
TATATATATGTACCAGAGACAGAAGAAAAACACAAACATTTGGGAGAACAACAAACACAAGACCTAGACTGAGATATGTTTTTGCTTTGACAACACAAAAGGCTGCACTAGATGCTTTGTCCTACTCCACATGACCTGAAAATTGAAATACAAAAGTGTTTTTTTTTTCCTCAATTTTTGCACTAGACTTATGTCGAAAGTCTATATACTGCTGTTTTGTACTGAACACAAAGTACTAACCATCCTCTTCCATACACATGAACTCGCAGATGCCCGGAATTCACTAGTGTTACTATGATTGACAGAGGTGAGAGAGTAATGACACCCCATCCACACAGAGAGAAGCTTGCAATCTCCTGATGACAGGGCTAACGTTTTTCTCTAGCACCCCCATAACCATCAAGCAGATCTAAAGATATGTATCTCTACAGAGTGTTTGGGGTAAATACCATTATAATAAATAATAATATTCAGATTTTTGGTGATTTTATTTATTTCTGCTCAGAATCTCTCTGATAATTTATGCTGAGACCAATGCACAACCAAAGTAAGAGTGAAACTAGGCTTTGAATATTGTGCAGTCACACCACACCAACAACTGCTTTTTTCCCTGAAAGTTTGTCTTTCTATTGCAAAGACCTGCATGCTGACAGAACAATGCTGCAATCTTATTCATCATCCGAGTTTCAAGCCCATCCATAGAGAACCAATATCTGGGCAGCGGCAGCCCTGCAGGTCCAACCCAAGCACTTGTGTGTGAAAAGACAGAAGAAATGTCAATGATTTGAGGAGCCCTTTAAGAGTGTATGGTGTCCAGACTTCAAACCTTAGAGGAATAGAGGCAATAGGGGAGCGACTGCTTATATTCTGCTTTAGGCTGAACTATGGGACCTGATGGATGTTTATATTGGACTGCAATCATTTCACCTTCTCCCACAGAGCTAAATGATTAATTTTCAGGTGCCTGAGAGGATCCTTAGTCAGAGAAAATCAATGGAGCTGAACAATCATCTCAGGATTAGGCCACATGCTTAAGGGGAGTTCGCATGCTTCCATCTACACGTTACAGTTATAACTTCAAACCATGTGCTAAACAGTACTTGAACTTTATACAGACAATTAAATACATCTATGTTTATGTCATACGAAGTGTTGAGTCATAGTCCAGACCCAAACTGTTGGCAATCCATTCAAGACTCTTGGGAATTGAATGTTGAAAATAGAGCATAAAGCATAAATGTGTAAATCAATTGCTACATGTTACCGGGAAGCAGTTCTACCTTTATTACCTGTCATAAAATAATCTAATCAGATGTATATTAAATAAGGATGAACACGCTTACTGTAAATATGCAAATGAAAAACCAATCAATAAAGAGCATTCTGAAGTACGGTACATTACTTATGGAGTGTAAGTCTAAATGTGCCTGATTCCATCTGCTGGAGGATCAGGGACTGTAGGAAAACACTTCAGCTACCCAGACCATGAATGCTGAAGTGTTTTCTCACCCTTTCATTTGAGTGTCTAGATGAAAAAGGATGGTTCCAAGGGCCCCTGAGTGACAGGGCCCTTAAAAGTGCTATTCCAATTGAAAAGGGTTGGCTTTTTCAAGGTTGGGTGGCCCAGAATCTCTAGCATTGTAGTAACTAAGGATCTCTCGGTAAATATTCTGATGTTTGACACCACCACCATGGGATAGTGCTGGATTACAGATGTACTGTAACACAACTCCCCCCCCCCCCCCTCACCCCCCTACCCCGCACGGGAGAGGAACATGGTCTCCACAGTCAAGGGAGTGCAGCAGAGAATGTTATTTCTGAGGCAGCTGAATAAGTGTCAGTGCGCCGCAGGCACCAGTAATCCAATTCTATACAGTGATCATCGAGGCCATTCTCACTTCATCTATAACCATCTGGTTTTGATCCTCTACCTCACAAGAGCAAATCAAACTCCAACACATAATCAGGATAGCTGAGAAGATCATCGGATGTGGCCTGCTGATGCTTCAGGACATATACAACAGCAGGATTACAAAGTACCCCGGCATGATTATAACTGACCCCTCTCACCCTGAACATCATCTCTTCCAGCCACTTTCCTGTAGATAAAGAAGACTCATGACCATCAAAGCAAGCACAAGATACGCCAATGCTAAAGAACAATGTCCATCAGCTTCTGTAACATGCTGAGTTACACAGGAGTTATTTTAATTCCATGTCTTCAGAACATGCATTTTACTTCTTATACTTACTTCACCTTATGGGTACTTTCACAACTGCTTCTTTAAGTCTAACATTTGTTATTCTGTTTATGTTTACACGTACAGTGAAAACTTTGAAGTATAATAAAAAAATAAAATAAAATAAAGAGATTCTGATTCTGTCAGAAATTACTTGAAATGTCAAGGAAGAGCTGATAATCTTAAATTAGTTATTTTTTTTAGCTTTAACTACGGTATATTCTTCATTTGATAGGATATTGTAACACATAAAGGTATTCACATACTGTATACAGACATTTCTGCAGGGGATGTATGCAGAAAACACAGAAACGTTTCCATAACACATAATCTACAGAGTTTAAAGCATATCATTAAAAGAGATCGTGAGCGAGGCAGAACTGAGTGTGCGGAACAGTATTTGTGAGAATACTTATTAACAGAGTGTGGGAGGTGTTGTGATTTGTGAGCACACAAAGCTATTTGTGAGTGTGGAGTCGAGTGCACAGAGAAGCTTCGTCCTGTGAGTGCACTTCCATTCTGCATGTAGTTAACAGTGACATATGCTTATGCTTTGCTTTTACTGGCTATACATTACAAATAAATCCAGATGAATTTTGAGACTTCGGAGTTGACGAATAGACCCTTGAGTGAGGCATACCAATGATGGGTTGCTGACTTGGAATATTGTTCATGAACCCATTTGTTTTAACTCCATACTATACAAATCGGCCACCTTTCCAAATTAACATTAGACAGCTGTGGTCACAGGCAGTTAGCAAGGATAACTGTGCATAGAAACGCATTAAGCGCAATGCTAATTTTATCTCAAATGAAACCAACTTTCATGTCAATGAATTAAAAATTGGCCCTAACAGTTTATGTGTGTGGTCGCGTGTGTGTGTGTGTGCATAGTGCAGTGGTCTGGTTGTCCCATCCAAAGTCTATTCTCGCCCCATGCCCAGTGTGCTCCATGAAGAGGATATATTGCAGATGCACCATGACCCTGACCAAGATAAAGCAGTTACTGGAGATAAATGAATGAAAATGAAATTAATTTACATAAAGTATAAATGACATCATTGTTATGACATCATTTACCTTATTGCAATAAATAATTTTCTCATAATTGTCATTGTCTCATAATCGGGACTTAGCTATCATTTAAAAAAAGGACTTGCTAGAAGCTTCAACTTTAATTATTAAGTCATATTCGGAACTGTCATACCTAATTAGGTCTAAAGATATGTACATGTAATGTTTTTTGAAACAAGCCAATTAATGTTTTAGTAGGTTTATTTTAGCTAATGCCAAGCTTGTGATCTTGTTACATCATAAAGTGTACATTACCTCAATGCCTATGCAAAGAAACACTACAGTCATGCGATTTCTGCAGACGGCTTATTTATAGCGCAACATCCTTTTTAGAAGAAAGAAAGAAAGCCAAATTAGGAGAAATCAGCAGTTTCCCCTGTAAACCTGATCCAAGTATCTGACGAATCACCCTGGGAACGGTCATGCGAAAAGTTAGATGGTAACTTAATTAGTGACTTATCAAATTAGACTTTAAGGCAATTGATATTCTGCCCTGCAGCTAATGCAATTATATTCTACATTTTATTCATTATTTCAGTCTCTTTATGAATTTTCCTCTGACCATGTTCCAATTATTTTCACCTACTGACCATCTCCTTCTGCAGCAGATCAGAGTAATGCTTTATAGATTTTTATAACACGTTGTTTTTTTTTTTTCCCCTTTTCTTTTCACTTCAGTCTCATAGCAGCAGTCCCAGTCCAATTATTTCCTATCATTCAGTGGCAAGCCACCTTTGCCTAGACAAACTTTTTTTAGAAGCCTACACGATTTCATTATGTTTATACACTCACTGGAGGCTTCCTAATCTATTGTTTCATCCCAGTGCACCACTTTGTGGAAGAGAACTCGAACTTCTCATGCCAGCTTTTGTCGATTATCTTAAGGCCATATCAAACACTGATTTTTTTCCCCCTTAAACTGACAGTCATGATATCCTGTAGTGTGTGTGAGTGTGTGTAAGTGTGTGTTATTTTATGGATAGGTGGTAAAGCATGGAGAGACACTGCTATTGATGCCATTGCCATTCTTATTGAAAGACATTTTATAACTACAGAAGCCATATAGGGCTTTAGATTGTATAATTAAGTATTATTATTGACCACACATTGAAAAAAATCAGTTTCAAGCTTTGATTAAATTAAATGTTTCGCATTTTAAAAGTTATTCGAATTTTGCAAATAACTTGGGATTGGTATTTTTAGTTGAGACATTATATGCTGAATAATTTCCATTTTAAAAGCATCACGATAGCAGTGCCCATTAATTCATCTCGCGGTTCAATGACAGCATGCAAACATGGATGTATCAAACCATAATTGAAGTATTCCTCTCCCAAATACCTGCACCCTTATATTTTGGTATAAAACAAATGTCTTTTTGGAATTTTATGTTATTTATATGAGTGCATTTCAATTTCTTTCCATCAATGTGGTACAGACAAATTCAACATTCTGCTCAATTTCTTTTTTTTTTTATATTACACCTAGACTAAGGTGAATGAAATGTCACTCATTTGCCTTCTTTTCCCAACTATAACTGGCATTTGATATTTTGTGCCTGTCTTTTTTTTCTGCAAAGACAGCTTGTTGTTATGGTCTGGTTCCACCAATAGGATGGATTGTGGTGTCACTCTCCCTGATAAATTCCTGATATGTTCCTGTGCCTGGATAAAACACAAAAGCTCATGTCTGCCCCTTATTGCATGCACTATTTCTAATAAAGCTAAGCAGATTGGCCTTCATTTGGTCAGGTTATCTAGTAAGAGGAAGGTAAGTCCATTTTCACAAAAAAATCATCTGCACTGAGAGAAGCTGAAGAAGTGTCATGTAGCTTAATTCATTTTCTACATTCTAGACCAATACTGCAGATTTCAAAACTATGAAATAACACATAATGAAGGTCAGCTGTTCGGGAATAATTCTGGCAATAACAGTACTGTCAAGTGCATTTGTACAACATACAGTATAAAAGATGACACTGCCTCTCATGAAAACCATCCCAGGAAAGCAAGACCCAAACTTACCTCTGCTGCAGAGAAGAAGTACGTTTAACGTTACCAGCCTCAGAAATCACAGATTAACAGCACCTCAGATTAGAGCCGTTATGAAGGCTTTACGGATCATAAGTTCAATTCAATTCAATTTTATTTTAATTGTATAGCGCTTTTAACAATTGACATTGTTGCAAAGCAGGTTTACACAACCAAACTAAATATTTAAGTTTGTATAACATGTGAATGTGTATGAATCAAAATGATAAGATTGTCCCTGATGAGCAAGCCGAGGACGACGGCGACAGTGGCAAGGAAAAACTCCCTGAGATGGTAATAGGAAGAAACCTTGAGAGGAACCATGCACACTCAACAGGGAACCCATCCTCATTTGGATGAGGTTGAAAACAGATAGCAGGGATTGTTTTCAGCCACACTGTGTTAGGAGGCTGGAAGTTCAGTATAACAAGAGATGTTTAAGTTAATATGGATTCCAGTTTGTTATTGAAGGCTCAGGTACTGTAGACTATACGAAACAGCAGTCCTGAACTATCGAACAACTGCAGTCACAAGTCCTAAGAAGTAATAGACACATTTCAATATCAACTGTTCAAAGGAGATTATTGCATATTTTGGATGCCTTCAGTATTGTTTTACAGTGTAGAAAAAAAAGAAATATGAAGGACTTCTGAATTGGAAGGTGTGTCCAAACTTTTGACTGGTAATCTAATTCTTGAAAATTGGTCCAAAGTTGTGGATAAATTACACATTATATATCTACTGTATATGGCCGTAGTTCTGGTAGTAACATAAACAATAGATTTCTATTAAACTGAGCTGTCTTAAACTCAGATTAATAATATATATAGAATTCACTTCATAGTGGTAATAATCTGCTTTGCATCAGGCCATATCACACCACCTCGGGTTGATTATTTTGCAGTTATAACGGCAAGAAATTTGAATCTTATTGCAGAGGCTGATAACAAATAGCTTTTTATTCTTCACTGATCAGCCATAACATTATGATCACAAACCAAATAGTGAGTAGGTTCTCATTTTTGCCACAAAAACAGTGATGCACTTTGTCTTCTGACATTTTTTTTATCAGAACCAGCATTTTTGTGATGGCTAGTTGACTGGACTAGAACAACTCTAAAACTGGAGTTCTTGGGATGCTCCTGTTCGGCAAGGAAGGAAAGGTCCAAGGAAGAAAAACTGGTGAAATGGCTGATCGGTGTATATTATGTATGATATGTATGTATTATGTATGATGCATACTTTTTAAATATTGATTGAGATCTTCAGCAATATTTTGACAGGGGACTGATCAGTGTTACATCGAAGGTGCTTTTACAGTGAAACTGTTAGATGGGATTATTAAAAGAAATTGTACAACTATCACACTAGTACCCATTTAAACAAGCATTTAAATAAAGCTCTTATAGGGTGTGATAATTGGAACCAAATATCTGCTAATAGTTTGTAACTTGTATTTTTTCTTATCTTAATGTACATGTTTCCTGATTATTAAGCACTTAGTGTACCTTTTTAACAGAATGTAAAAATAACAAATAAATCGATAAAATATTAAGTTTGTAAACGGATAGCAAATATATTATATCTATTTTACTACAGTAACTTACACAGTAAGTGTACAGTAAAGTACAGTAATATACTGACACATGAAACTTTTTTCAGCATTAACATTTATTAATTGACACATTTTCTTTTAATTCAGTTCTTTTATTTTGCATATAGTCTACATCACTCGCACATTTATCGTCTATACAGTACCCCTTTTTCCTGTGTACAGGGTCGCGGGGAGCCTGGAGCCTATCCCAGAAAACTTGGGCATGAGGTGGGGTACACACACTCTACGGGCAATTAGAATGCCAATTAGACTAATCTTCATGTCTTTGGGCTGTGGGAGGAAACGAGAGTACCCAGAGGAAACCCACCAAGCATGGGGAGAACTGGACAAACTCAGACTCAAGGCAGGAATTAAACCTGGATCCTAGAGGTGCAATGTATCAATGCTAACCACTATGCCGCTGTGGTTAGCATTTTTTTTTGGTTAGCATTGCAAATAGTCTGCCTAATAGGTAAAATTCAGGAGAAAGAGAATTGTTTTGTTCAGGCTAAAGTGGAATTGTACATATTTAAACAGGAATCAGTCACAAGTCTTGCATTATTGCTCTAGAAGCCAGAAAAAGCATAGACTTTGAGTATACACACAACTGACTTGAATGGATCCTGATTAAAGAAGAAGAAAAAGAAGCAGAAAATTAAATGGAAGAGGGAGTCATTGTTTTTCAGAAACTAATTGAGAATGCCTTGGGTTTGTAAACCAATGAAGGCCAAAGTCTGCTAAATAAATGTGCAGAGTTCTCCATGTCGCTAGGAAAAAAAAATCATTGTTTAATAAATACATGAAAAATCCATGTCTCTGTGTGACAATAACACATGCTATTTTTATATATTTTTTAGGTCATTAAATTTCACTATTTTTTAATATATACTTGGTGAAATTTCTTTTATTTGCTTCTGGCAAAGTACTGTATAAATTAATAATATGGTATTATTCACCTTTTGTGGCTCCAATCTATTGATTCGAAAGTGTTAAGATGATCTAGTTAGATTTCATATGAATGATACTGGAAGAAAGAGGGACTCTTCTTGCATGCCTATACCAAGATCACCATGTGACAAGCATTAGCACTCCCACTGTGAGGGACACCAGTACATTGCAGGACAACATGCACAAAGGTTTCCACACAGCTAACAGGAATCTAAACCACTAAACCACCTGCCCGCATGTTTTCGGGAGGTTATGGAAACCAGAAAAGCACAAAACACAGTAAGAACATGCACAGAAACTCCACACAGAGAGTAACCAGAGCTCAGGATCAAACAGAAGACTGCAGACTTGTGAGGTGGCATCGCTACCCACCGTGATGCTGTGTATCAACACACAACATCTAGTAAACATAGACATGGCTCTTTGATTTTATGCTATCTAGAGCAAAACCTACCAGAACGTTGCTCTAATACAACCAGCTGGCATCTTCATGCATTAGAGCACAGTATACACAGCAAGAGACTTCATTCGCCCTAAATAAGATAATGTATTTACCAAGAGAAAAAATGAAAATGAAGTGAAAAAACAATGCAATTTCTGCAAATTTGTATTCAGATGCAGCACATTTGCATTTACATTCATGGCATTTGGCAGATGCTCTTACAGTATCTAAAGAAACGTATGTTCATCTCATTTATACAACTGAGCACTCGAGGGTATATTAAACATCAAAAAAATCTATCAAACAAAACTTTTTTATATGAAGAAACACAATTTAACCATCATAATGCTGTTAACCTTGATAATATGTGTCTCAAGTAATGGTCTCCATGTCAGTCCTTATAACTACTGTATGTTTCAGTCCTTACACCTACAATTCTAAAGAATTTTCCCTGCACTTGTGTTGATTTGTTGTTAGGCTAATCATAGTGATTGAAAGTATGATATTCTAACGTTTTCAGTTTTGTCAAGAATGGCTTGACTACGTCAAATACAATTTATAGAGACATTGAGCATGCATGTGAATAAGCAGAGAGATACAAAATCTGTTAGATTAGGGGTAACAAGAGTTCATATGAGATAAAAGGCAAAGTATGGGAAGATAAAATTTCGGAGGTCCTTGAGATTGAAAAATGGCACGTTTCTCTTTTCCATACACTCAACCAAGCTGCTGTTGCAGCTTCACTTCCGAGGCCATCGTGTGTGGCTGTATGCATTGACTTAATGCTTTATCAGCAATATCACACATCACTGAAACTCACAACATTGTCTTTTTCTGGTCCTTGAGACACAAGTGCATTCACTCAAGCAGTTGCCCAAGATATATGAAGAAATAAAATTGGATGCTTATGAGTATGGAGTCGAGTTTTTTTGATTGACTGACTGAGGTTTAAATCCATCTTGATGAACATCACTCTGCAACGTAAACTTATTAGGATGCAGGAAGAGGTGGTGGTACATCAATAAGTCATAGCAATCTGGTATCTTTCACAAGCATTGCATAGGATAGAAAGAAAGGAATTATAAGTGTTGACCTGAAATCTGTCTTCTTTACTGAAGGGATGGTGTAGGCAGGAAACAAGCTCACCACAATTCTTTCCAATAGCTTTAAGAAATTACACCATTAGCCCTACCAGCTGAGAACTATTCCTGATAACAAAAAAGTTGTTGCCACATGATAAATATGTTAAGTATTTCCCCTGAATTAAAGAAGAAATAATAGTTTTGACCTGTTTGACTCCAGAGAAAAAGAACATGAGCCCAAGAGTGTGTTAGGTCGAATAAAAAAAGCTAAAACTACAGCCTCTGTCAAGCAAGACAAACTATGCTAGTGGGCATTTTATCATTTTTAGTTCTTACTGCTTTGGCAAAGAAAATGTCTCATATCTACTGTTTTCGTCTCTCACAGCATTGTAAAAGGTTAACGATAAGTGTTTTTGTGTGTGTGTGTGTGTGTGTGTGTGTTCTTTCGTTTATATTATTTAGCTCTATCTATCTATCTATCTATCTATCTATCTATCCATCCATCCACCCGTCCATCTGTCTGTCTGCCTGTCTGTTTATCTATGTAAGATAGATGGATAGATGTTGGTTGCAGTCCGTACTTGTTTAAAATTCTTAGGTGTTCAGCCTCTGAGTGGCGCAGTGGTAAAGTGCTCGCCCTATCATCCGGAGATCGCTGGTTCAGTTCCCGGGTGATGCTGTAACCTCT
>JAOVVA010000048.1:11330739-11348344 GCA_028565275.1 Leiocassis micropogon
GAGACAGAGAGAGAGAGGGGGAGACAGAGAGAGAGAGAGGGTGAGACAGAGAGAGAGAGAGGGTGAGACAGAGAGAGAGAGAGAGAATGAGACAGAGAGAGAGAGAGAGGGTGAGAGAGAGAGAGAGAATGAGAGAGAGAGAGAGAGGGAGAGAGAGAGAGAGAGAGAGAGAGAGAGAGAGAGAGAGAGAGAGAGAGAGAGAGAGGGTGAGACAGAGAGAGAGAGAGAGAATGAGACAGAGAGAGAGAGGGTGAGACAGTGAGAGAGATGCAGTTTATTATTGATTTCTAAAACACAGCTGGTTTATAGAAACGTCAGTAATTGTAGTTTTGTTATTAGACTTGTGGATTGCTCAGTAAATTCATGGACAATTTAGCCACGCCCACAAAACTCCATAAAAGGCACCTCGGAGAGAGCTGAACACGTGACTCGACTCGGACCGTGACGTGATTACAGTCGCCTCGTTTGTTTAATCATCAGTTTGCACTTCACAGATGGAGGCTCGTCGTCTCAGCGCTGAGGATTTAAAGTGTCTCCGTCCATCTGTGAGGTTTGGGTTAGAGTCAGACACGGGGGGGCGGGAATCCGGTATCGGAATCAGAACACACACATCAAACCCTGTTCCTGATACACACACACACACACACACACACACATCAAACCCTGTTCCTGATACACACACACACACACACACATCAAACCCTATTCCTGATACACATACACACACACACACACACACACACATCAAACCCTATTCCTGATACACAAACACGCACGCTCACACACACACACGCACGCACACACACACACTATAAAACACACACTGACATTTAGGTATAAAACACCAGAACATTGAGGTTTGGACTTTGGACTGAACTTTCACCTTTACTGCGAGCATTATCCCGTTAGCTTTGTTTTTAGCGAGAGGGTTTAGCTAGCTAGCAAACTAACTTACCTAATGTACTACAGATTATACAGAAGTAAATCTAAAGACTTAATAACTTTAAATAATGTTTCTATAGCAGCGTTTTGCAACAGTATTTATTTATTTATTTATTTATTTAATCCCAGGCAGAAACCAGACCCGCGGCTCAGTTTCTCTGCGAAACCTAAATTTAAAAAAATCCATGTTAAGGGTCATCGTGTTTCTCCCTCAGAGACGACGATCCTGCTGTTTAGAGTCAGACAGAAACGAGGTGGAACAACAATGTTCGTTAAAAAGACTATAAATAAATAAATAAAGAAAGAAAGGCTCTGTGGTGGTGAGCGCCGGCTTGTGTGTGTGTGTGTGTGTGTGTGTGTGCAGTCTGATCCATGGTGGAGACGAGACGTCAGAGTGCAGAGTCGGACACGAGAGCACACAGACCAAGAGACGACAGATCAGGGATTTAAAATAAACTTCTCACACACACACACACACACACACACACACACACACACACACAGCACTCCATCACTGCCTCATTTTAAAGCGATTAAGTGAGTTTCTGTCGAGTTTAAAAATAGCTTTAATTACAAATTATGATAAAGAGACTTCCAGAGACTGTTTCTTATCATTTATAATATAAAAACTTATAATTTACAAATAATTATTAAAACATTAATTTATCGCTGAACTTTTTTGTTTTTGCTTTATAAAGAACAGCTCAGTTCTGTACAATTATTATTATTATTATTATTATTATTATTATTATTATTATTATATATGGAAAATTAGAATGAATCATTTTTTTCCAATTAAAAATGAGATATTTTGTTGTTTTTTTGTGTGTTTTACTTTAACCTGTAAAAGACACTTTTTGTGTAAATCATGTGCAAGTCAGTTTCTTTTTTAATAATTTGTATAAATCTCTTTTTGTTTGTCGTTTACATTAGCAAAAATTTGATTAAATAGTTTATTCTAATATTTTTATCCTGTTTTTCAATTAACAGAAAAAATATTTTAAATAACTATATTATTTATTTATTACATTTATTTGTTTGTTTGTTTGTTTGCTTATTAATAGACTCCACTTATAAAACTGCTCAGACTTAAGTACTGTAATGTGAAAAAAAGGTCATACTTTTCATGAAATATAAAAATAAAAAAAATGTAAAATATCAATTGACTTTTTAAGTTAATTAATTAACACTTCAGGTTTTATTTTTATTTTCAGTTCACCTTCATATAAATCATCTCACTAAGAGTCACCATGTTATGACGGCATGTCGCTCCGACTGATTCATCTGAGGATTAGCTGGCTCTGAGAGAGTGTGTGTGTGTGTGTGTGTGTGTGTCCTGATTATGCGTTGATCTCACCTATGAGGATGATGTGTAAAGGTTAGAGGTCACGTCCCATGCACTGGTCTCTCTGATGGATTTTTTTTTTCACGGCTGGTTGCTCTTGTTCCCGTTCCCCGTCCTGTCAGCGTCACCTCGAGCCGAATTAGTTACGAGGCGCGAGGGAATAAAAGCTCACGGAGGGAATAAAAGCTCACGGAGGGAATTAAAGCTCAAGCCTTAAGCGAGCTGACGGCGGAGCTCCAACACGCCGGGGAGAGCACATCGACTCGCTCCGTCTGATTGGCTGAAAACATCTAAAACATTGTTCTCTTAATTTAGTGTGGAGCGTAAAGAAAGATTTTTCTTTTGTATTTTTAGATAAACTCATTTTAGAGTTTTAGATATAAGATATCCTATATTTTCGATATAATCATTCTGGGCAATAATCACATCATCACTTAATAGAAACTCATTACATTACGTTTAAAGTGTGTAAAGTATCACCTGGAGGGTTATAGAGGAACTGCTACTTTTTACCACCATATATAATACAAATAGGTTTTAAAAACTTGATTAAATCATAATACATCACTGAATTGATTTTCCCCCATTTCTATTCGTAGTGTTTGGTGAATACACTCGAGCTTTAACTATTGTTGGGGAATTCCCTTTTAATTCTAGTTAATTCTTGAGGCCCCTCGAGCCACCTCATTTCTGACTTCCTCTCTGGAAACTGGACGCCTCGTGTTCATGCTTTGTTAGTAACATGATGTATAGTCAGTGTTTTCGATTTAACAAACAGTGTCCCACAAATTTCTTCATAATTTACTTCCAAAGCTCCAGACTTTCTTCTATGTTCAATGTAGTCTTGAGGAATAGATCTCCAGGATTCCTGAAGGACTTTTTGTGTCTCATGTCCACTCCAGTGTGTTTGTGTTTGTTAAGCCGCACAGTGATCTTTGAATCATTCAAGCATAAAAACATCTAACTTAAGCCATGACCCAGTGAGAAACAGGTGCAGATGATGACAGATGATCAGGAGGTGATTAGTAACTGATGATGCTGAATGATGAGGGGTTGGAACAGACGAGAGGGGAAATGAGGTCGCTGCTGCTGAGGTTGTTACATAAACAACCAGGTTTTGCAGGAGTCGCACAGTGGTAAAGCGCTCGCCCTATCATCCGGAGATCGCTGGTTCAGTTCCCGGGTGATGCTGTAACCTCTCGCAGCCGGAGGTCTAGAGAGAACTGATTGGCCGAGCTCTCTCAGAGGGGAGGGATGAGAGGTACTTCATGATCCCACATTAATCACGGCTCTACAGCCAATTAGGGGCATCTGTGGGCTCACGCAAGCGGAAGGAGCGAATAGCGCTGTGTTACGCCACCCCCAACGGTGCGTGAGCGAGCAGTTCAAAAAGATGCGGTCGGCTGGTGACACGTGATAGTCTTCGGCCCTCCCGACTGAGTGGTAGCGGTAGCCTTAATGTGGGAGCCCCCTAGTGACGGGGAGGAATTGGACACGACTAAATTAGGGAGAAAATCTGGAGAAAAAAAAATCTTAGGTGTTCTTAGGCATCCTAGAAAGCCTTTTGAATTATCCAAATAGTTTCTGCAGTGGAACGTTCTTAATGGAAAGCTGATTTGTTGGTCTACTTGCTCATTAATTTTGCATGTGATGGCAACCCATGACACATGCTCACTCAATGGCCTCTATCCACCCCCATATGTATATACTGTATATACTGTATAGAGTATATGTTTATTTAAAGAATGTATATGTCATTTAATTGGCTTGTAAAGTGTACTTTACATATACACTCATTCATATGATATATGAAAATGTTTTGCCTTGGTCAAGCATCTGGTACTCATCCCTGGATGTGACCTGCACAGTCACAGGAATTTTCTGTTGTGGTTTTGAGGGGTGGGAGGAAACGGCAGAATTCACTTATGAGGTAAACATGCAGAAATACACACTCATAACTCAACATTAGTCTTAAACTATAGGGAACACTGCACAATGTACCATAGTGCCATACATCTCACTCACTCACTCATCTTCTATACAGCTTTATCCTGTATTCAGGGTCACACGGACCTGGAGCCTATTAATGCCATACATAATAAAGTTAAATCTTCAATGTTTTCTTTTATGAAATCTAAGCTTCACATAAATATTAAATATTCCTAAACACTTAAATATTCGCATAATCTAGTTGTTATAAATGAACATGACTCTTTCCTTTATTTCCATTAAAAAAGCACTGATGGCTCTATCATGTTAATAGATATTATTTTGCACATAAACTGAAACAAAGACCTACTGTAATATAATGAGATGAACATGGAGGCTTGACAAAATTAGTCAACAAGGACATGCAAATAACAATAAAATCTGGTGATTGTCAGATGTGTCAAGAGCAGACAGTGGTTTGGATGCAAATGCAGGTTTGTTGGCAAAGCTGACTAATTCCAAGGGCAAAGCCAAAGTCAATGTCAAAATCATGCCATGGTTCAGGTGATCAACAAATGGACTAGACCAGACAAAGCAAACTCGATAACTAGAACAATTAAGGTCAAAATTAGAATAGTGTGCACTGCAAGATACAGGCTTGGTAACGTCAATAATGATGTGCTAGGAGAGATACTTTACTTTGCTACATGCACATTTAGTGAATTTCATAAACCAAATGGCAGTACCTGAGACAGAGACACTTGCAATATGGACAAATAAATGTTCTTACTGCTTTAGAGCCATAATGGTAAAAGACTGAATTAAAAGATGTGAATAAACTGAATAAATCTCACAGTATTTCTGATATATATTCAGGTTCTAAGTTACAAGCATTGGACAATGTTGTCCAAAGACAACAATCGTGAATCAATCTTTAAACGATAAACTTTAAATCAATCTTTTATTTTTTTTCAATAATGACAATCAAGATAATGTATATGTATAATGTATAATTTGCGATTGCTATATAACAAATCAATCTTTAGTATAAAGTCCTGTATTCTTCAAAACCTGTTGGATGCAGCCTGCAGTACTCTGCTGTCACTGTTTCAATCCATGCCTGCTTGATTGCTCCCTGAAGATCATATACAAAAATGTGCCACAAAAGTTAATTTAAAAATTCCCTAGTTTTAGCCATTTTTGAGCAAAGGTGGACTTCCTGGCTTTAGAAAGTAAGTCCTGCCACATATTTGTTCCATCCATTAACTAAACCAAGATTCTAATGAGCACAGCTCTTCAGCCAGATAAGCTCGAACTAATTATTGAAATCACCTGTTTTGTGCACAGGGAGAACTATAATACATGGCATATGTCATCTTAATACTTTTGGCCACCGTCATAAACATATTTGTGAGCACTCGAATGTGTACAAGGATGCTCCTTGTTGAATAATTTCTAACTCAGAAGTGAGTGTTCTGTCATATAACTGAGCCTTTGTGTCCCGGTGGACTCAGACACTACTGCTGAAAGCGTGTAAACAAAGTACTTCAAATACAGCACAGATGTTTTAAAGAAGCCCATCATGTTGTTTATAAAAGACACATGAGCACCAGTTACGTTTTCTCCAAAGCTTTATTAAAAATAGTCTACTTGGGAGGCATGACTAGTTTTCTAATTTTTTCAGCTTGCCAAATCTTGTTGGTTCACTTCGCTTAATATGTTGGACTTTAGTCCACCTTCAGCTTAGCCATGCAGAGAATGTGGTTTGCATTTAAATACCTCATTACCTGATCAAACAAGGAAAGTATTTCATACCTCATTACGCATTTCCTGCTGACTGACTTGTCCAAGTAAGCATAAATGTTCATTGTGTTGCTTATACTTCACACTGTCTGATTTCAAAATAACTATGGCAAGATTGCAAACTTTTTTTTTTCCATCTCTATTCAACTGATTCCATTTTCTGTTGAAATGCTATATAGAAGGTTTTGTCATTTTATTTATTCAGTTTCATAAACTGAATTATCTCGGTCAGGGTCAGGATGAATTGGGAGCCATGTCCAGGATAATGGATACATTTATTCATGCCAAGGGGAAATTTAGCAGTCCACATTTATGTATGTTATTAGGAGGATGGAGGAAACTGGAAAACCATTGAGGAAACCTACACAGACAGAGAGAGGGCAAAGTCTGCACAGAAAGTAACTTGATCTCGGGATCAAACTGTGGACTCTCAATCTGTGAAACAGCAAAGCCATCTCCTGTGCCACTGCATCACCCCTATCTTTTAATGGAAAATTCTTTTATGCCTCTGAGTAGGCACATATTGTTTACAATGGAAAATATTTTTGAAGGAAAAATATATAAATAACAGCTGGAGGCTGCTAAAAATCGGTAGACAAGTCAAGCATTTTAACTGCAGTCCCCATTTGACTTCCACTCCTGCTTACCTAATGCTATAGCTGTGAGTGTGTAGGCCTAGTGAGAACTTCATGACAAGGGATTATTATAGCCTAATAAATTAGGTTTAAAGTCTTTCTGTGTTAAGTGGTGGGAGTTCATTTCGAGCATCCGATTTCCATTAATTAGAATTTGCTGTCAGACCCGTGCATGGCTGCAATGCGGGATGGCAATGGCATGGTTGCACACAATTTAAAAACCCTTTGACCCATTTGTCACATCAAGTCAGAGGAAGGTCTTCTTTGCTGTTCTGGCATGTAGCCCTGGCATTATGGTAATGATTCAGCTAGTGGAAAGAGCAGTGTGCTATAGTCATCATGCCTATTTGAGTTTCTGTATGTGTGTGTGTGTGTGTGTGTGTGTGGGCATGTGTTTGTGTTTGCATTATGTATAGAGAGGAAGGAATCTCATGTAGGCGAGTTTCTCAGCACATCACTTGTCACTTTTAAATGTCCTTGTTCCCTCCATTTTGCTGCATCCTCCTAAATCAATAGAAGCATGCGTATGAAAGCAGTGGAGACACATTGATGTTGGCAAAATGCATTCCTTTTGAGAAGTAAAAAGAAATAATCTGAAAGAAGGGACTATATTTCCAATGTGTGGCTGTGTGCCTGTGCCTATTCTGTCCACTGTTAAGACAAATGAATTGCACTATATAATTATCACAGGGACTGTATCATTTATTCCTGCTGTCTATCTTGTGAAACATGCATAACAGGGTCATTAAAATGAAATTGCTGGTTTGGAGACAGGAATATGCTAAATGAGAGAAACGTAAATAACATTGCATTGCGTTCTTTTTGCAAAGTGAGATTTGGAGGTGCTTAAAATTGTAATTTCAAGCATAAAGGTTGTACTAAAGTGAAATTTGTCTATACAAAACACGCTGTAAAGACTATAGATTAATTTACTTTCATCCATTGTATTAATCAATATTATTTATGAGTAGAAATATCTTTTTTAAAATAAAAAAAAAAAACAATGGTGACATGGTGGCTAGTAGTTAGCACTGTGTCTTTGCACCTCCAGGGTCTGGGTTTAATTCCCGCCTCGGTGTCTGTGTGCATGGAGTTTGCATATTCCTCATGCTTGGTGGGTTTCCTCTGGGTAATCTGGTTTCCAAAGACATGCAGGATTGGCGTTCCCAAACTGCCCGTAGGGTGTGTGAATGAGCATGTGTATGTGTGTTTGCCCTGTGATGGATTGGCACCCATCATGGGTGTACCACAGTGGAAATTCTGTCCTGAATAAAATGAAAAAAAGTAATAATTTGTACAGACAGGTCTGATTATTTTTTAGTGCTACTGCACAGTTAACAAAACCAATACATACAAAACCTCCACTGCTTTGTTCTACTTCAACATCATTACTGGCCTTTAGACTTCAGCGTAGTCCATCTTTGACTGATTCGTCTTGCTATCAAGTGTCTAATGTTCAGCTACAGCCATAGTTTGAGTGTTAAATCAAATCTACCTAGGAGGTAGTGAGTACTGGACATACATACAATAGTAGTAGCACTTGAAAACCTCTTCCTTCATGTTTTTGAAATATAACCATAACTAATGGCATTTGATTATTTCAGCTGTGTATTAGAATGGCACCTAAGAGATGATGAATTAGTTATAAACAGCTGGGGTTGCATAATAACAAGGTGCATATATGTAGTGAATACAGCAGTTAATGTTAAAACAAATAGCAGTTGTTAAAGAGAAGCAGGGAACAATTTTGATGTAAGCTAACAATATGAGAACACAAAATGAAGAAAGATTTAGTTCTTCTGTTGCCTAATACTCTATCTGCTCTATTACCAACTTATCAGTCAAGAATTAACATCAATATATGACTCTGTAGTCAGGTGGACCATGATGCAAGTAAAAGTGTTAATATACTCACAACAGCTACAAACAGGAGACATTGCACAGTAGGTATAAGTTATTGCACTTTGTTACACATTGCTGACAGAAGCATAGTTATCACAGGCGTGGAAGAATTCAACATTCATCAGCTTCATGGCTTGTGGGAAAAATGAAATGCTATGAAACCAGCACCTTATGGTTT
Organism: Leiocassis micropogon; assembly: GCA_028565275.1. NCBI lineage: Eukaryota > Metazoa > Chordata > Actinopteri > Siluriformes > Bagridae > Leiocassis > Leiocassis micropogon. Next base: position 11,339,474 of record JAOVVA010000048.1, read on the forward strand.
AGCCGCACATTGATCTGCACCTGCCTGGAGGGAAAGAGTTCAAATATGTGGTGGTCAGAGTGTAAGGAGTGGGAGATGATTTTTCCAGTCAAAGCCTCCTAGTTTTTGTAATGAACAGATCCACAAGGGTTGGCAGGTTTATTTCGATAAGGCGGCATGCATTTGAGACGGCCAACTGCAGCGACATTTTCTTTATATAAGTCAAGTGCATTAAATGTAATGATACATTTAATAGAAAAAAAGAGTGGAAAATGTAAATCAGGTGACTGAGGATGTTCACTTAGTCATGTATGTATGGCACATTAATTATATGGAATTGTATAATGTAACTAAAGCCTGCACAATCACATTCAGATATGAGTTCATATTCTTAGCAAAAATCTCCCTTATTAAGGTTATTTACAGTTATGATGAACACTGATGATAAATAGTTGCAAAATTCTATGAACGACTCATTATTGTGCAAGCAGGCTTATGCACATTGTTAAATATAATTGTGGAAATTAGATGCAAAACATATTAACTAGAAAGCTTTCCACATTCAGCGCTATTGCTGCTGCCACCTGACATCATGAACAATCAAGATAGTGCCATGTGATAGTACAAATGCTTGTGGTGAATGTATTGGAGGAACATTGTCTTCGCAAAAGACAGAAGCCTGCATGTACATACATCTTCCTTAATATAGTGAATGCTGGCTGGTGTAATTATAGTTAGGACTTTAATCCTTATGTTCTGTTTGGGGGTCCCAGAGACCCCAGAGCTAAACTAATTAGCGAAAATAACATAAACATTGTTTTATCAGCTTCATATTTTGTGACTTTTCATAATTCTCCGGGACCTGTAAATAAACAATCATTTTTTTACTGATACTGTGCTTCAGATAGTTCCAACAAAGATTTATACGTAACTTCTGTTTATGGTCTCAGCGAACCCAGCTATAAACATTTGTAAGGACATTTTTAGTACATTTAGGTTTTATCTGGTGTTGAGGGTAAATCTCTTTCTAGACTTATATAAAATATTTGGAAGAAAAAAGTGGTTTATTTGATGCTTGTTTTTTTTTTTTTTCAACAAATGCAACACTGGGGTCTCTGGGACCCCAAACAACAAGGCAGTAAAGGCAATGTCAACAGAACACCAGGGCTATGTGCGTTTAGGCATTTATAAGAGCTGGTTGATTGGAACTGTGCAACATTTATGATGATAGTGTAGCCTTTTTTTTAGAAAGGAAATGATGTTTTGCTCTTATTATATACTTAATGTATTGTCTATCTTTTTATATTGAGTCTAACTGACGTTAAGTCATGAAAAACATTAATCCTTTGCAGTCTGCTAAGTGATGGACAGCATGCATTTGTGAGACTTTACACACTCCAGAGTTGTTTAACTTTATGACTGTCGCTACTGTTGCATGTTTAATAGGTTCAAACATATGCTCTATCCATCTCTCTCTCTCTCTTTCACACAGAACTGGAGGTGAGATTCGAAACCCCCAAACCTGGCGGTGTGAAGTGAATGTGCTGACTAATAAGCCATAGATTAATGTTGATGAAAGTCACCATCCCCATGCCTCTTTCTCTTTATATAATAATAATAATAATAATAATAATAATAATATCTAAAACACTCTTTATCTGCATTTTTATTTATCTAATTGCTAATGGTTACATCAGGTCACTCTTGTTAGAACTTATTATTTTACAGGTGGTTGCATTTTTCTCAAGGTCCTTTGCTATTTTTGATCATGGTTGCGCTATTCCTGATGTAGCTCTCACTGTGGTAATGGAACGTCAGAACCCTCTTTTCCAGCTTTTCTACTCAAGCTATTAAAGGCCATTCCTGGTAAAATTCTGCGAAGGTAATTGTTTTCTCCTGACTGCAGTCATGGAGGACAGTGCACTTCCTGACATATGACATTTACATTTACAAGAATGAAATTATTTATACCAGCAAATATATACTTTGTACTTTAAATACAAAACCTTGCCCACCAGAGGCATCTTTGTGTTTAGATAGTAGGCCAAAATTGCTTTCCAACTGTGCATGCAAGCAAAATTGGGTCAGTCTTGGTTTTTTTGTTGTTTTACATACTAGAAGGAAATAGTTAATGTGTGGAGAATTTGAGCCACTCAGTCAAAATGACCCACTATAGTTATTTCAACATGCACTTAATTTATAATATGGGCAAATTAGGGATTCTGTTCTGTCACCATCTAGGCTTAAACTGATTAAATGATATAATTTATGTATGGAACAAACTGAGCCAGATCTGAACACAGCCTAGCTGCCTATTTGTGTTAAGTGCTACAAGTCAGGGAAACCACCACTTATACCTCTAAAGAAAATCTTATCAATCATCCAAAAGCACAAGCATCATAAACACAATGACCTGTTGCTTAGTATTATAATATAGATTGCTTTATGACTGCTCATTTTGAAGATTCCAGCAGACTATAAGCACAGACAACATAGAAAACAAGCCTAGGACGTCCTTTGTATTATGTTGTAAATTGCATTAAAGACATTTAAAAAATGCAATGACTGAAAAGTGAATGCATTTGCAATTCTTCAGCAGCAGTTGAAGGCATGGTAGAGGCTATTTATTTGCCCTGTAACATATAATAATTATAATAAAAAGTCCTTTTTTTTTACCATGTCATATATACTGTATATACATTGGTACTTAAATTTATGTCATCACTGCTATTCATATTGGGCTACATTTTTGTCTCACACCTTCAAACACCCTGGGTAAGTCCTAAACTAGGGTTACTGTGGGGAGTTCACTATCCTCCAGCTTGTCCGGTTTCCACCAACCAACCAACTTTTTAATAACATGCCAGTTAGTACATTGGCTATGTTAAGTTGCCCTAGGACTGAATGTGTGTGTGTGTCACCTACAATAGACTGGGTACATTCAGAGTATATACTCACATCAAACCGAGTGGTCTCTGGATTTACCACGACCTGGTAGAGAGAGAGAGAGAGCGAGAGAGAGAGAGAGAGAGCGAGAGAGAATTTTACATACACACACAAAAGGCAAACTAGATGTGAAAAAAATGAACTAGATTAGCATTAGGAAGACACAAAAGCAGAAAAATTGTGCAATTTTTCATTCAAAAGGGATTAATGAGTGAGATAAAATACAAGCATCGGTCAGTGTAGCTACTGTGGAAGTATGTTTCCAGCAATATACACAATTCACTGCAGTGTTTTTAAGGAAGAACAAAGACTGTTAAAAATGTGCTGCAGTAAGTCAAAGTGCAACTCGATTCATATTCAAACTCAACATTGGTAACTGTGAAACCCCTAAAAATGCAAATATATAGAGAGTACATGTGCACAACAAAGAGGGTTCATGCATCAATTTGGTTTACAATGTATCAATAAAAGAGGGTAGGAGACCTGTGGAGAGACTGACCAGTAAAAATAAGTATACTTACTGTAGCAGTGTTATGAGTCATGAGATTCTATAAAGGATCCCAAAAAGATGAGAAAAAGTGTCAGCAAAGCATACTGTATATTCTTGAGGTAAGTCAATCATTAATTCATGTAACTTGGACTTCCATGCTGTTTTAGTTCGCCTTTTGATATAAACCCTATTACAGTCACCCAGACCTAAAATATCTGTCAATCTGTGTGTTGGTAATCTTTTCAAATATAATGGAGACACCCATCTGTATTGCATTTAATTAAAAAAATAATGAAGATTAACAAACTTGTAAAAATGACTTTACTTTGAAGTGAATTCATGTTTTGTTATAAGGAATTTCTGGGTCCTGGTGGCACATCGTACTGCAGTTCGATGAATCAATGTTCTCTTGGAGGAAAAAAAACAAAACAAAATTCTGACTCTCACAGTATGAACCACAACTGGTATTGCTATTGCATCTAGTCCATCAGACATTGGACTGCCATTTCCTGTCTTTCAGCTACTAGCCTCAAACAGTGTTACATAAGGTCCATCATCATCATCATCATCATCATCATCATCATCCTTTCATTCTCTTCATGCACCACACAGTATATACCTAAAGACGGTGTCTGGATACACTACTCTGATGAGGGTCTATTACACCTGATGGAATCTGCTTCTCCAGAATATATAGCATGGATACTATTATGCTTATTTTATTTAAAGAAGAAGAGGAAGAGGAAAAAGAAGAAGAAGAAAAAGAAGAAGAAAAAGTGAATCTATTGTAGCCAGCTGGAAGCAATCAGCCACTCATGACCTTTCAATTTAATGTCATGTATTCTGTTCATTTTATCTGCACCGACACTGTTAGTTTGGCTTTTCTAGCTAATTAAAGAAACAGAAAGAAAAATGCTAGAGTGTTTCATTCCCAGAGGGAAAGTCTTTAGCAATCCATAACGAGTTGGGTAAATTAAAAATGTTAAGTAGGTGGGCAAATGGCAACGGGTCATTTGTTCACATTGAGTTTTTCCAAAAACATAATTCAGCTATCGACTGAACGGTCACAAGTGACACATATGGGATCAGGAAGCTTTAGGACCTTAGTTCTAAGACAGGGGTATAAAGTTTTGGTCTGTAGGGCCTCAGCACTCTTCAGGTTAATGTTTCCCACCTCTGATTAGCTAATTAGTGAGTCCTTGAAGAGCTGAATTAGTCTTTAACTCATTGAGGTGTTCAATGCTGTTGAATACATGATAACATTTAAGTGAAATACAGTAGTCAGTTAAAAAAAAAGGCAGGCCACATTGCATGTTAGGAATCTCACTGGTCCGGTAATCAAAGACATATATACGGGTCATATTAATTTATTTTCAGTAACAATTTACAATGATGTGTTAATAGTCCCTCTCTGGGATGCCAGTCTATTGCAGAGTGCCATGTACCATCACATTACACACTTATCTGCACTTAGGTGCAGTTGAGAGTAGCCAGTCCATCTAAAAGCATGTTTTTGCAATTTTGGAGAAAATCAGAGACCTAGAATAAACCCATATGAAGGGTTCAATTTCTGCCTCGGGTGTGCGTAGAGTTTGCATGTTCTCCCTATGCTTGCTGGATTTCCTTTGGGTACTCTGGTTTTCTTCCACAGTCTAAAGACATGCAGAGTAGGCTAATTGGCATTTCCAAATTTTCTCTAGCATGTGTGAGTGAGTGAGTAAGTGAGTGTGTGTACTTGTGTGTGGATTGTGTAGCCTGGGTGTACCCTGCCTTGTGCCCTGAGTCACTTGGGATAGGTTCCAGGCTTCATGTCACCCTGTGCAGAATAAACACTATAGAGAATGAGTAAGAGCGTGAGAGAGAATACTACCTGTGACACCACCACTGAAGGTCACATAGTGAGACACGCATCTAATGATTAGAGTAAAAATCAGAAAATACAAAAAATTGCTAGGAGCTGGGAAATAAAGAAATAAAACCCATTTGGGAATAATTATTAAATTCAATTAAAAAATGTCTCAAAGCAGATTGTCACAAATCCCTATGTAGATGTAGATCATTAATGAACAATCCAAAGCAAAAAAAAAGAAGTAGAAGAAGAAAAAAAAAAAACCATCCCAAAGGTGACGTATCCAAGAAACCTTCAGTGAAGTCAGATTCAAAACAGACTCAACCTTCTTGGTGACACAGGATAGTAGGATTATACAGTTGGAAGATTATGAAGATTGAGGAATGATGAAAATGCGTGACCAGAGTGAATGTTGAGCAGGTGCTGGGAAAAACAGAATTGTGGTATTTCAACAGAATAATGGACTGTTAAACATATGTAAAATCACTGTCAGCCCATGTGACATTTACAGCATGTCTCTGGAGGTACGCAGCTGTCACACTCATTTTCTCTCTCGACTTGAAGATCTTAACCAGCTGGAATCAGATGAAGCAGAATTATTTAAAGAGATAACAATTTGAACTTGGCTATGATTGAAAATATTCGCAGCTCTCACAGTTCACCGTTCCTACATATTCTCGGAGTGATGTGTCAAGATTCATCTGAGCACTTCTTCCCTTGCCATAATAGGGATGCTATAGAAAGAAATCTTTAATGATGGTGGTATTTTTTGAATGTATATATAGTACAGTCTGTAAATGTTCAGTGCACAGCGTTATAATATTGAGACAACTGAAATAAGAATTTAGAGCTGTTCGCAGCTATACACAACAATTTTTAAAACCATCAGTAAAAACAAACATAATATCTTGACATAATTAAATAATATTATTATTATTATTATATTCATCTGCTATATACAGTGGTGTGAAAAAGTGTTTGTTGTTATGCTTTAACAGGGGGGCAAACACTTTTTCACACAGGGCTATGTAGTTTTGGATTTTGTTTTCCCATAATAATAAAAACTGCATAATGTGTTTACTTGTGTTATCGCTGACTAATATTTAAATTTGTTTGATGATCTGAAACAATAAAGTGTGACAAACATGCAAAAAATAAGAAATCAGTAAGGGAGCAAACACTTTTTCACACCACTGTATATAGATATAATGTATAGCAATATATTATAGCAAAGTTTTTCTTTTCCTGAAGTGTGCACACATTTTTTTGGCTCACTCGGTATATTAATAACAATTATAGGGTATTTTATGCGGCTTCCATTTTACATGAAAAGTTTTTTTTGCTTGAAGGGGAAAATATTCTTATCTAGTTGGAAAACATCTAACAAACTCAGCAAAGTTGATTATCCACTCTTCCTGTTGTAATTGTGGTCACTCTTAACTACTTGGTCAACACTCAAGATGTGAGTGCTCTCATGTTTGCTCACTTCATAACTCGCTTCTATTCATATTCCTAAGAGCAAGACCAAATTTACACCTCTTTGTGGTTTTTCAAGTATGATTAATGTTGCACTCTGAACCATCTGATAAGTAATAGCCCTTAATTAGATGAATTCATCACAAATTCTGGGCCATCTGCCAGAGGTTTCACCCTAAAACCAATGCATTCACAGCATTCATTGAATGTTTATCTTTACATTGATATCTAGACAAAGAAACATGGATTTGTTCTGATGAATCAGGTGAGGTTTGGACAAGCCATGAACTGTAGAGACATGTTATATCCATCAAACTTTAATAAAAGGTTGTCTGTATTCAAGTCATTTCAATGACTCATTAATTCTAGTAATATTATATAAATCAAACAGAACAAAGAGCTGGCGATAAAAAAAGAAAAGGGGTAGGAACAGAATGGTAAATCATTATTGTAATGATTAAAACAGACGACTGTGACTGAGTGGGGATTTCTCATAATTGCACACATTACACACATTTTGCTGCAAAAAATAAAAAATAAAGGAGAGATAGAGAGTTTTCTGACAAACATAAGCAATAGATATTTCTAGTGAAGCCTATCTATTACATTTGATGTACCAAGTTGAAAATCATTAAAAGTTTGCTCTTCACAGGACTGAAATTATTAATACCATCCGTCTTATAGGGAGGAGAAGCAGGAAAGACGGGTGAAGAGTGAGCATCACTTTGGTTTGTGTATATGAGTGCAAGAGAGAGAGAGAGTCTGCGTGGGAACAAAAAAGAAAGAAAATTATCTACATATTCTGGCAGTTGTTGTTGTTATCAGGATATTAATAAGTCATAAGGCTTAATTATATTACTATTATCTTCTTGAACTCTTAACTTTTGAAATATATATATATATTACAGTGTTTTGTTGTGAGTGTGTATTTTTATGTAATCCCTGCTACAATAATGCACTTACTGTATCCTAGTGTTTCACCTAGCTTGGATACCATCAAGGCAGAAAGTTTTGGGTGGATTGCTTGCTTTACATCTGAAATGCTGGCCTCCCATGAACTCCTTTAAAAGCCCAAACATGTGGTAATGGCTTGGCCCGAGGTCAGAGCTGTACAAGGACTGTAGCATTAACTCCCACCCGAGTTCTTGTAATTTGCCAGTGGTGTTTGTAAATGATTGTGCGTACAGTTCCCACAAACACATGCATCTCTTCCACGAGTTAGAAACAAGTTTGTCGATTTTCAAGGATCTGGTGTTCCACTTGCTAAAAGTTCATGGAAATGACTGCAGTGGGCTCTGAGCCACCTCAGCTGGGATTGTCATTCACAGACATAGTGACTGTCAATGACATATGGCCTTTTTTATAACACTTTCACCACTACAAAGTTTTACTGTGGCTTTAAGAATCTCATCGCTATACAAAGCTTGAAGTCTTCTGTAAATGGCGAACAGTTTTACGCCTTGACTCATGAGATTTTGTATCAAAAGTCCTTGTTTTACTTGAATGCCCCTCATGTGTGTGTTGTGGGTACCATTATTCTTTTACGCTGACTGCCATCATGCCCCGCAATGCCTCCCTCCAGCATGTACCCTTGTCCCAGGTCATTCAGCGAGAAAAATAGGACAGTATCCCAAAACTATTAAACACCTTTCCCCCACTCCACTGATTGTAAGGTTTTCTGTCCTCATGGTTTTGTAAGATCTCTTTGTTGGTACGTGGAGTGTACAAGTAAGTCATTTTTATATCCTACTATACCTCCCTGGTTTCCTTTGAGTATCAATACAACGCGTCTATCTATTTGTTTAAATAAGTAATACATGTATTGTTATTTATGCAAGACAGTTAACTGCAACAGTTAACTAATATCTACAGTATCAGAAATAAGGGAAGACAATCATGCTGGTGTGGAATCCTCTTTAAACAACATTGTGGTCATATACAGTACACACTAAACATAACAAATAAAAAAAGCACTATGCCTATGAAGTACAACCTTGGCTAATCACTAATTCTATGAGACACAAACCCTAAGTGTACGTGCATGTTATTCACGTCAAGTTCTGACGCGTGTCTTTCTTGTTACACAGTGTTACTCACGACTCCAGACGTCCGTTGATTTCTTTGTCTCTTG
>JAOVVA010000048.1:11355263-11371639 GCA_028565275.1 Leiocassis micropogon
GGAAATTTAGATCTCCCATAACAAATGGACAGAATCACAATAAACCTGCACATTACAGCTGAAAACTCACAAAGCAAACAGTAAAAAGACACATAACAATCATGTTGCAAATAAGCCTTGCAACTAATTGTATAGAATGTATATATAAAGGTAAAAAAAAGAAGTATCTAAAAACATAACAGCAAAAAACAACAAAAATTTATAATGAATGAGTGCTTTTGTGCCATGTGTGAGGTACAGTGCAACATGAAGATAAAAAAAAGGAACAGAACCACTGCAGCATTAGAAGTGACACGAGCAGTCCAAATTGAGTTCAGGTAATGACACAATCTGCACAGATTAGTACTAGTGACAATAATGAGCCTCCAGCAGAGGAGCCCTTAAGCCAAAAAACTCCCAACCCTAAGAATGTCTGTTTAATAGCTCTATGACAGACGTCCGCCACAGAAAATATCCCTCTTCTTGGCAAAAGGTTCTGTACAGCAGGTGGTTGATGCTGGACATGAGGACAGCAGTTCGTTCCTGCCGAACTTTTCCACTGCGGACCTCAGAGAGTTCAGATTCAAGCCAATCACAGAACCAGCTTTTTTGACAATCTTGTCCAGACTTGCACATAATGCTGCTTCCTAAGCACACCACAGCATAGGAGAGCACACTGGCAACAACCAACTGGTGAAACATCTACAAGAGATTCTTACAGATGGTAAAAGATCCCTTACTCTCTTCAGGGAGAAAAGCAGACTATGTCGATTGTCTAGTTTACAGACTGTTTTTTCATTGAACAATTTTTTCAGTGTCCAGTCTATCATCCAACTGCAACCTCATGTATTTGAAGGTTCTCATCACCCCTACATTATTTTCCTCATCGGAGGATGGGCCCAGACTAGCAAAAGTCAATTCCTTGTTTAACATGCAACTGAATACTTGAGTATGTTGAATTTGAACGGCTGAAATGATTCCAAGTGATCAAGTTAGGTAAAAAAAATTACTTACCATCAAACACCTGGCCACCTCAAGTGTTGATAGTCATCGCAGTGTTGATATTGATTGTTACTAAATTAATATAGTAATAAATTCCTATTATTTTATATATACTGAGCTAAATACTGTAGTAATTCTGATTTTCTGAAAATTCTGAAAAAACCTCTCAGCATATCTTTTTCAACGGTGTGAGAACTGGCCCTGGCTGTTAAATAGACGGGTTTAAAAAGATTATGGAGCAAGGATTATAGATTTAGGATCAACATAATCATTTTTTTTAACAAGCCTAAAGAAACGCATATGTAATCTTTATATTACACTCACATGGCATGTATTAGTATCTTTTATGTCTGTTAGTTATACAAACTTCCACACAGCATGATGCCAATTCACGATTCCTTATGATTTCTTATTAGCATCTCAGCCTTACTTCTGCCCTTTGTGTACTCTTTGTAAAATCCTCGTCACTGCCCACTCCTGCTGTATGTTAATGCTCCATTAAGGGCTTAGATTTATCAACAAATCTATCCACATTATTTATGAGTACAATTAATGCCAAAAACAATATAAATTTCATGTAAGGTCTTAAAAAATACTGAATACAAAAATGTTGCCTTACAACAGCACAGTATAAAATCAGACAAAAAGCTGTGCCATCATTCATTAATAATAATAAAAAAAACAATTAAAGAATTTGCTCTGTAGCAATGATTGTGACTGTCTTTTTATGAGCTGAGTTTCATCTGGCTTTAGAGGCTGCCACAAATTGAACATATTCACTCATCTTCAGGAGACACATTATCTGGATCATTATTCAGGTGAATTTGTAGTCTATTCCAGGTTCCAAGGTAGGATTTCACCCTGGGGTGATACAGTCTATTGCAGATCATCAAGTATAAACACACACATTCATACACTTGTGCAATTTAGTTTAGTCAATTCATTTACTATCATGATTTTAGAAGGTGAGAAGCTTTCAGGAACCTGGAAAATACAGAAGCAGCCAACAACACACACAAACATGCTTGTGTACATTTTAGTGTAGAATGCCCTGACTACTGGGAAATTTAGTTATGCTGAGGCATTAAAATTTAATGAACAAACTTTTCTTTAAGCCTAGATTAGCCTTTGTTTTCTAATATGCCAGACTGAGCCTTTGTGATAAATACAATAACCAATCAGAATTACTATACAAGGGCTGCACGGTAGCTTAGGGGTTATTAGCACTGTTGCCTTGCACCCCCAGGGTCCGGGTTCAATTCCTGCCTCAGGGTCTGTGTGCATGGAGTTTGCATGTTCTCCCTGTGCTTTGTGTGGGTTTCCTCCAGGTATTCTGGTTTCCTCTTACAGTCTAAAGACATGCGGATTGATAAGCATGTGAGTGTGTGTATTGGCGCCCTGCGATGTATTGGCACCCTGTCCAGGGTGTACCCCGCATTGTGCCCTAAGTCTCCTGGGATAGGCTCCAGGCCCCCTGCGACCCTGTATACTGGAGAGTAAGTGAGTGAATACGATACAGCTACAGATACAGATACTGTATGTAGCTACAATACAGCACCATGTCGATTACCCAAAACAATAATCCATCTTTAGTATTTTTTTTTATCATGGAAATATATATTGGATGATAAACCAGTTTATTGGGAAGTTACCCATATACTCATTCACACCTAGAGGCAATTTACTGTCCACATACCAGCATGAGTTTGGAAGGCATAATGAAACCATAAACATGACTACAGACTCTAGTCACATTTAAACTGCATTTTAAAACTCATTTATTCTGAGGCACTTATTACACATGAATTTGGGCTGCATTTAAATCTTATCGAATCTTATATATATTTTTATTCAGTAGTAATGCTTTTATGGCTGTTTTATCCAATGTTCTTTTTGTTGTTACGCTTATCTATCAATTCTCATATTTCTTTTTTATAATCTTGAGTGACTGGGAAGACACCATTAAAATTTTTTTATTATTACTTGAACTCAGGATCGAACTGGGGGCCCAGGAGCTTTGAGGCAGAAATGCCTTTAAAGGGTTACTATGCCCAGCACAACAAAATCTCAAGTAAGTAGACGGATAACAAATCAAAGTTTAACACATTGTCATACATTAACACTAATGACGATAGTTTGACACTATTAGCATGATGAAAATAACACAAATGGCCTATAGAATAAGTATAAAAACAATGGCCTATAGAATAAGTTTCAAGCCAGTGATGCTAAATGCTTACTGCTTAGCCACCTGTAGACTTGGACTCTTGGAAAGTCATTTGTTCCTGGGTCTGAAGATAATTCTTTCTATTTCAGCCCTTCGTCTCTGAAACAATTAGTTAGTATGCATTCAGTTATAACATCATCATAATTTCCTTTGTGAGATGCTCAGATTAGGGGCAGCTGGAACTGTTGCTGGAAAAGCAAATGATTTTCTAATCATTAGGATTTGCATTGACCTGAGAAGTCATAATGGACTGTGACTGTGTTTGTTGTTGGTTATTACCACTAGGATTAAAGCTCAGAATACACAGCATGTTGGCACTAGCTTGTTTGCTGTCTAGTCGTTATTCTTTCTTTGCTTGATTGCCTGAATGTAGGTCACAGAAGAAACACAGCCCTCCATTTCTTCAGTGTCTCATAGAGAAGAGCTTATTAAATATGGTACAATTTTTCAACCTAGCCTCGACAAGAAGGATCATACTGATATCTACATATGCAGAATCTCTAATTTTAATTAAAATGCAGCATGGCACAAATTTGATGGCGGGTATTGGACACAGTGGGATTTTCCGCTTGCTGTCTGCCTCTTGAGTAGCATGCATTATTTATTCTTGGAGAGGTGGGCAAACAAACAGGACAGCAAAATGATTAAAAAGAAAACTAGATAGGACCTTAATTAATAGAAGAGCACAGTGAAAGCCCATCGGGAATCACTTTTGAAAATGAAAATGTTTTTGATGCTGCTTTAAAGCAAGCTTAGCCGTCCCATTATATGTGCATAATTTCATCGATGTACTTCTTTTACCACTACAGACCTTATCCTTTAGGTTCTTATCCTTTGCATATTATGCAAAGACACCCAAATACGGGCTCACAGCTGAAGCTTTTAAATTAGAGGTATAACATTACTGACTTAAATATTAATGAACAGGAAGGAAATACTTTTTAGAATTTCAGAGATTCCCAATAAAAAGAGAAGTAATTATTTTACATGCTTATATTTTACATGCTTAATATCTATAAAAATATAAATTTTCCATCAGAGCTTAGTGAGGAAAGTGAAATATTCATGTTAAGAGATTGCTTGTATCACTTATGTTAAGCTTTTTTATTATTTAGTAATTGTTTTACAAATTAAACATTAAACTCTATCTTCCAATTCATTTAGCAGATTGCACTCACCAACAACCAAATTATACCAAAAATGCCACCTCACAGCTCCAGGGTCCCCAGTTTGCTTTTATAGTCAGGTTACTGCCTGTTAGACGGTTCATGTTTTCCCGGTGGATTACCTCTCACGTCCCCAAAACATGCCAGTAGGTGGATAGGCTTTGTTAAATTGCTCTTATGTGTGAACAAGTGTGTGTGTGTGTGTGTGTGTGTGTGTGTGTGTGTGTGTGTGTGTGTGCGCGAGTGATAACAACCACACATAAACACCCGCTGTTATTATCAGCTAACTACTCTAGGAAGAAAAGTCTCCCCATGTCCATATGATGCTAATATTCAAAGCTGCTTTGTCATTATTATGCTAATATTCCAAGCTGCTGTCATTCACGTCATAAAATTATACATAATCAACACAACCAGTGGGACAGAAGAGAATTGGTAATGAAGCTCTTACCCCAGGGTCTCCTTTGTTCAATAAAATATGACACACGGGCCACAGTAGCAGGAGGAACAAACTAAAGATTCATGATGCTAAGACCTTGTCTTATTCATCACACACTCCACTCAGCTCCAGCTCCACTTAATTTCTTTTAACCTTGAAGAAGGTAACTCACTCAAAATGTCCCACAGCCAACTTGCAATAACAGTCAGGTTTTCTAAGAAATATTTCACTTGCGAGAGAAGAGACATCAAGATTTTCAGTGGCTCCATTTGTATGCAATTTAGCTTTGCCCTTTAATAATGTTGTAGGCTTCAAAACCAAAGAACAGTTGAATTAAGGCTCCATGGCTATCTTGTATTTCGGTGGAGGTCAGGCATGTTTACGTACTGTTTATGTTTGACCACCACCAAATCTTCTCGGTTCGCCAGCTATCTCCATATTACTCATGGATATTTTTTAAACAGTATTACCATATATTATCCTGTCAGAAATTGTAAACATCTTAACCAAATATAGATATTAAAATGAACAGTAATTATTTATAAAATCCAGCTTCTGTTGTGCTTTTCATAAATTGCCTCAACATTCTTTAAAAATATGTTGGTTTTAGAAGCAAACATTGTAAGGAGGACACTTTACAGTTCAAGGGTATTTAGAGACTGACAAAATCCCCAGGCTTTCCTGTCATGATTTTCTCTATCACAGATATAGAATTCCTTAAGAGGCAAGAGTATATGTTTACCAGCTTCTGGCACATCATATCAGTTATTCCCATGACTGAAACTATACTATCAGCGTTCTGCAAACTGCAGCAGTACAGTATGTATTGCTCCCCATGGTTTGGTACATTTTTATTTGCCATCGGTAATGATACGAGCCTACATTCATCTAAGATATTTAGAAGGTCAACAAGACAGTACCCATGAATAATGCACTAGCTAACGATGCTAATTTACAAAATAATAGTTGTTTTTTTTTAGATGCTACCATAGCATTTTAAATGGTTGCTAATGGATTACTCTCATATTTTAAACATGGTATGCTCTTTTATAAAAATACATTTCAAAAATGTCTGTTCACATAACACAGTGCTCAGTTACGGCATCTAAATTACCTATAGATTTAACTAATCCTTTATTAACTAACTACCTATAGATTTAACTAATGTGTGTGTTGCATTTAGAGTTAAAAGGATTTGCACAGCATTTAATTAAAATCCTCTAAATTTCATAGAAAACGGTATCAGCAATATATAATTCCCCAGCATTCTCTCGATTATGGCTACTTATAAGTATTTTACTATCTGATTTTGTATGCCAAAACATTTCAAACTGACCTGACCCCTCACAAACACCTCATGAGGTCAGAAGGTTTGCTGCTAGATGATCTGCCTCATCATGCGACTCCCTGACTCTCTTTTAGGAAAGTCTAACAGTTATAGGAATCATTTATGTAACTTTTCTTTTCCCTGACTGACTTGAATCTCGAAAGGGTTGTTGTCAGCAGTTTTTGAAAACCCCTAAAAGACCCTGATAAAAGGTCTTAAAATCTTTTTAATGCAGCCTACAGCAGGTGATTGGTAGAGGCAGAGGTAACTTCTGTGATTGTCAAGATGTAATTGCCTTTGTGGCTTGAGAGTGTGGCTAGATCACAAAACAACTACTCTAACAACCAAGCTGACAAAAGCCATGAGAGATAAGATAGAAACGAATATACTGGGTAGGAAGAAAAAAAAAAAAAACAGTTTAACAAAAGTCGTGAGAGAAAAAAACATGTTTGTGGGCTGCAGAGGAAGATCATTTTCTCTTTGTGTGTTCAGGAGAAGAAGCTTTACTCACATGGCAGCAGTACATATTTAGTTAGACTGTAGAAAAAAAAACATAGTGGGTGTCAAAAAAAGAATATTCCGCAATGAAAATGTTTTCCAGCAACAAAACATGAACCAGCAATGTACTTTAGCGTTAATACATTATAAGCAATCTTTCACCTAACACAAATAAGAATTTCAACTAACACAAGTGATGTATACTGTATATCACTTACTCAGTCAGTTGTATATGTAATCCCAATCCCACGGTGCACCTTGGACAGGGTGCCAATCCATCGCAGGGCACACACACTCACACACTTATTCACAGACTATGGACAATTTGGACTGTGGCAGGACCTGGAGGAAACGCACCGAGCACAGGAAGAACATGCAAACTCCATGCACATAGAGGCGGGATTTAAACCTGGCAATGAGTAAGTAAGTGGCACTACTCTAGTGAACAAAACAATCCTAAAATAAGATACGACTTGCTGATAGTCACTTTACCAAAATAATCAACAGTAAGAATGTGTTTAATATCTGATGGATACTTTAAATCTACTGTATTTGTTATAGAATTATGAGCATAATGAATGCAATTGCAGGTAAAGACTGACTATTTAAAACAAGCTGTCTTTTTGGTGATGGCATATACAGAAATAGTGCAAACCCAAACAAACAAGCAAAAAAGAAAGAAACAGGAAATAGCATTGAAACTAGAACAACAAACAAAAAATAAACAGCTCAGTTAAATGCACTGTAGACACATGGGACAGACTAATATTTTGCAACTAGATAATGAAACATGGGGTGTTAATACAGAGGCAATCAGGCACAGAAATTGGCAACAGCTGTAAACAATTAGGACATGAAGTAGACAAAGAATAGACAGACAAGGATAGAGAACAAAAACCAAAACAACTGTATGTAGGACAATTTAAAAACACAGTCAAAGTCCAAGATGCTGTGCTGTTAAGTGCAATGCATGGCAAGCTCCACAAAAGAAGCACCCAGTGAAATTTTGGAAAACCGTGACAGAACCCACAATAACATTAATTGGTGGATTCGAGTGGTCATGTGGAATGTAGGCTCAGTCTCCATGAAGGCATGGCTGCATAAAGAAGAAATGCACTATAAAGCTGGTACAGGCAAGAGCCACAGTGAGGTCATGAAGAGCAATGGCCAACCAATAGCTGGGCAGGGCTGCATAGTCAGCATGACATCTTTGAAGCCAATAGGCAGTGCCAGCATGACATCCTCAAGGCAAGGTTGCAAAGCAAGCATTACGTCATTAAAGTTAGGGTGCATAGCAAGCACAACATGCTCAAATGTTAGTGGCACCAGCATGACATTCTGGAAGTTAGTTGAAACTAGACAACATCTGGGCTCTGGAAAGTGAAGTTACCCAGGTTGACTCCCTGACACAGGGGATGTGGCATGGAGCAGAGTTGTGATGTCTGTCTTTCATTTAAGCCCAGCCTCTACCTTGAAGGCTGTGTGGAAAGTGTGAGGAGTGGGCAGAGTGTGGAGCCTAATTATTTACTTCACTCTGCAGCTTGATACTGTACTGCTGTCCTTCTCCTGGAACTCAATGCTGTTATCTTCCTCCTGGTGCTCAGTGCAAGGAGTTGCTCTGATTAAGTTAATAAAGTTAAGTTAAGCCTTTATTTGTCACATATACATTACTGCACAGTGAAATTCTTTCTTTGCATATCCCGGTGTAACTTGGGTCAGAGCGCAGGGCCAGCCATGATAGAGCAGTGCCTTAACCCCTGAGTTACCACTGCCCCTGGTGACTTTACTATGAATATTTTTGTTGCCAGACTTCTCCTGGTGCACTGTGCAGAGAGCTGGTCTGGTTTCACTTTCTTCTGACTCACCAGCTATCACACTGCGTATAGCACCCTCCAAAAAAGTCTCTTGCGGCCTCTGCCAATTCCCCAAAATTCCCTAGGCCTATGTACTTGTTAGGGGCCTGCATTCTGTGCCAACAAGCCAGGACAACACAAACAAATACATGATGAATAGACAGACATGGGAGGAGACAGGACAGGAACCAAAAAATAAAAAACACATGGCAAAATGTGAAAAATGAGGAAGTAAACATCTCGCTGTCAAGAGCAATTCATGCCATGCTCTACAGCATGCAGCAGCACAGCTCGGTGTGGGGGTGAAAACCGTGACACTATTAAGTTAGTTTGTTGATAGTTTGTAGAACTAGTTTGGAAATAAACATGAATTATTCATTTTTATATAATACATAAATGTATATAGTTACCGTATTTGATAGATAACAAACTTTGATAACAAACAGAATGAAGCTGAATGGCACACATACTGTAGACCTAAGGTGTAGAAAAATGTTTGGGTAATACATAAAGTAAAAGAGTGCGCCAACATGGGCGAACTAAATACTGCATAGCTAAACTTTCATGCCAACATGGATAAAGTACATACAGTAAAGAGATTTTCTAAGTACCCTGTGATGGTGTCTCCTTGTTGGTCCTGATCTATAAAGTAATTTTAGTCTGTTCATCCAGTGCATCAATTTAAAATCACAGAGAACTCACTCTATGACTGAGTGTTGCAGAGATCATGTCAAACACATGGCAGCAGCATCAAGTCTGTTTTTATGGAGAGAATGAATGTCTTTTTTCCTATGTCAGGACAAATTTGGCAAATTTGCTAAAGCGTGTGTACTGTAGCTTTACCCTAAGTTAAGTAGACTTGTCGAGATTGGTTGCACCATCCCTATGTTGCGCCAACCCGTAGGACTGTGCCTTGGAAACATCTTTATGCATATTCATAATATGACTTCATCAAGAAACAAGCATTTTCTAGAGGTGCACGCTTGACTGATGTTTGTTCTAACCATCCATCCATCCAGGAACCATCAACACTCACACACGCATTCACACACAACAGGCAATTTGGGAATGCCAATTAGTCTAATCTGCATGGCTTTGGACTGTGAAAGGAAACCTGGAGTACCTGAAGGAAACCCACCAAGCATGGGGAGAACATTTAAACTCCATGCATACAGACTGCGAGGCAGGAATCGAACGTAGACACTGAAGGTGCGAGGCCACAGTGTCGCCTTAGGTTTGTAAATAGTTATCTAATACAGGACTGGTTCTAGCTCTGGCTCTGAAGTCTGGCTTTCTTGGTGCTATTTTTGTCTGGATTAGAAAAAAATATGTAAAAGCTAATATAACTACACTTTATTGATTAAAATAAAGTCCATCCATCCATCCATCCATCCATCCATCCATCCATCCATCCATACAGTATATGAAGAACAGAGTTCAGTAAGCTATCAACATTAAAATCAACCAATGTACAGTATATAATAATGTTTGTTACAATGTTTGAAATACTTATTATTTATTAAAAAAATAATAATAATATGCTAATCATGGCAGTAAATAATATTAGAGAAAATCATTTCAAGAGAAAGAGAATTAAGAGAATTTCAGTACAAAACATTACCAAGCATTGCTACCAACAAAGAAACAAAACAAAAAAAACAGAGATATTGCTCAAAATTGTAATAAACCATTTATCAGCAGTATTATGTTTCTCAGCCAACAAAGGACCCTGAATATAAAACAAGCTAATTAATTTAAAAAAAGTTATAGCTTTGTGGATCACATTACTGCGTTATTATAATGATAGGTAGCTATCTTGTATTGTGCTAACTTTGTCACTTTGTCACTTTTACCATTTAGAGTTTTTTTTGTGTGTTGAGCATGGGAGAAGGTTGCAATAACTATTTACACTGTCAATAATCCTTGTTACCTTAGGGATTTACTGAAACAGCTATTACCTTCATTGTCCCACAAGGTGCCAGTGACAGCTGGCCTCTTGAATAAGATGGCTGAAGGAGATGACCCAGAGGAATTAATTGATTTCTAAAAGACCTCTGTGGCCTACGCTTGGTTTGAGGATAACCATCCACTTCGATTACTTCCCCTTCTGTCAGGGGATGGTCCAAACAGCTGTATAGAATTTGCTAGCCATGGCACAAACAGAGTATTCCTTTCAGTAGAAGTCCATCGTGGAAATTGTGGGATTCACCCTGAATGACAACAAAGGTGGTTCAGGGACCTCGAGTTCAAAAATGTTGCTCACCCAATTGCCATTGCGCACCAACTCCTTGACATCTATAGACAGTGCTTTTTATGGTACAAGAACCAGCCCAATGGGTGGCACAGTAGCACAGTGGGTGGTGTTGCCTCTTCACAGCTCCAGGGTCTTTGGTTTGATGTTGACCTTGGCTTACTGTCTGTTTCCCTTTTTCTCCTTGTGCCTGTGGCCCTGTTCACACCTGGTAATAACATCCATCTCATGTGATCTGAACATCCAAGACAAATAACCTTTCACACCTGGAATTATAATTGCATCTCCTGAAATCACTTGCATTCAGATTCCATACATCATTTCCGGAGGAAGAAGGGTGTCGCAGACATTTATTATAGCAGCCTTCTGCTGCATTTGTTTTCAGGCAGAAATGTCCCATGAATCCTATTTTATGTACTCGTACCGGCTGTTTCAAATACTTTGCTTGTGTGGTGTGATGACGAAACGAATGGCAGAACAGCTGACAAAAGCAGCTGCTTTTGTTTCTTTCCTTTAGTCACAAGACCCCATAGAACGCTATTGGTACACATTAGAACTGTAGTGGAGAGTTGTCATCAGTATATAATGGATAATGGATATTTTCTTCTTGTGCCTGTGGCCCTGTTCATATCGGGTATTAACATCCATCTCATGTAGATAGGTACCATCAGTGGAGAGTTATAATCGGTTTAGTGCAATTTCTGAACAATCTTCAGTAATTATGCACTCCCTGGCTAGGGAAATGACACAGCTGATTAGGTGGTTCATCGCTATCTAGGATGCATCAAAATGCATTTGTGTTCACACAACAAATATGATGTGGCCAGCGTGTCCCGAACATATACTAAACATGGTTTGAGTAACTGGATCACTGGTGCATCTTAAGGATTGCCTTTGACTGTATTCAAACCTGCATTTAGATCAGTGGTGACACCATAAGTGAAGGTGTTACATTTTTCCAAATAATAAAGAAAAATATATTTTTTTGGATTTTTTTGTATCATTAGTTGGAATATTATTTTCCAAAAGTGGCACACTGGAGTGATTCTACTAGGATTATACCTTTATGGAGTATGTATGAGAATGTAACATTTATAGTGTCTTTCTATTAATACTTTGCTATTAATTCTAATTGTATTATTAGCATTTTTCATCAGTAACTCACTCACACTCACTCACTCATCTCATTTAGCCTATCCCAGGAGATTTAGGGCACAAGGCGGTGTACACCCTGGATGAGGTACCAATCTATCTCAGGACACACACACACACACACACACACACACACACACACACACACACACACACACACACACACACACATTTACAGACTACTGTACATTACAATTATTGTAATATATTTTTGCATATATTGCTGTTAATAAAATATATGCAAAAATATACTTATATTATATACAAGCATTACTAGTACTGTAAGTAGAAGTATGAGTTTTGTGCTACGTTTAAAAAAAAATAGAACATGCTTCTTGCACACATATTCATATCCTTTTTTGTGTAATAATAATGGTTCGGAATGATCAATCACAGACTTCCATATCATATACCAGTTTAAGTGCTGAGACTTCTTCGTAACTTGATCTCCAATTAGTTTTCTTATATGCACATAATTTTATGTTGTAAGTTCTATAACTTGCCACAATCAAACAGATACGAGGTGAGGTTTTATGGGAAAGGGTCATTTTATTAGGGAAATGGGGAAAGGAAGGGGTTTTAAGGAGTGAGAAAGGAGAGAAGGGGAGGAAAGAAGTGCAGGTCAGGAACCAGTGCTCAGCTGGCCTACAGGTACGCAGGTTCCCACAGGCTCCTCAACAGCATGGTTGCAGTCACAGCCAGCCGGCCCTGGCCAGTTTTTCTTTGGTGCGGGCACAAACAGGAGCCAAACGCCATGCAGCCGACATCCGCTGTTGCTCCTCTGGTAACCGAAGGGGTGATCCCGGCTGGGGAAGGAGGCCTTAACGTCGATGCAGTTACATTTTCCTCTTCAACGACTGACTAGAGGATGGCTCCTGGCGAAACTGAAAGTGCTGGGGCAGCTCGTCCAGTCCAGCCTGTCTCTTGCCCGTCAATCAAACAGTGGTGTACAGCCTGCCCACCTTCAAAGTCCCAGGGTGCATGGCGTCATCCTACTCACATGCACTCTCGCAGTTAATGTCCACCACGCTTTCTCCTTACTTATAAACTTCCAGACCTTAAGCTAAGCTCCACACTTTGCTTGTAAACAGCGGAGCACGCCTGAGGTTCATTGAGGATCATTTCCCACCAGTAGTGTCTGTTTTAGCTTCCAGATCTAGCAACTTACCATTAAATACACTGGCACTGGAAAACCGGATTAACATTTATTCAGAACTGATTTTTAGCAAACTATGACTACGTCAGCTATCACTTGCTCACATTTACCTGTGCTTTTAATCTATACATAACAAAGTAAAACTTTCATGCAATGTCTGTCTCCCATACATCGCTCATCTAAACCACAGCAATAGAACTCTCAATAAACTTTACAACAGCTCTGACCTTAACCATTCAACACACACCTTTTTCTTCTTTTTCATTTCTTCCCACTGTTGTGCGGACTACTAACATTATTTAAACTATGTTGCCACCTACTATATCGGAATGTATGCCATCCAGAATAGTGGACATTAAACCTGGGGCTATTAAACTATTGCGGCACAGGCCCCCATTTAAATTATACATTTCTTTTCCTGATTGTCTGTTGCATGTATAAAACATGCTAATGTGCTATATGAATGTCCCTTCCTTGACCCACTATTACTGCTGCTGCCATACTGCTCCTGCTGAATCTGCTGTATAATTGCATTTTTTGCATTCTAAAATAATAACAAACAATTTTACAAAATAATTGCGGGCAAAGACATTTTCAAACACTATCATTTCATGAACTTGGTTAGCAGTTTAAAATAAAGTATAGCCTACACTCACTTAAACTCTAGAGACTGCTCTGAGTAACACATTTGCCACAGTTAAAGTCATAAAGTCACATATTTTCCCCATTGTGATGTTTAATCTGAATACTAGCTAAAGCTCTTGACCTTTATGCATTGTGCTGCTGCCACTTGATTGGCTCATTGGTGTTCAGGGGTTCCTATTAAAGTGTGTCTCATACACCTGTCTCTTCTTGCTTACTGTTTTTGTGTCTCTGCCTTGTCCAAAGAATCATCTGATTCTACAAGAGTCAATAATGTTTGAGTTAAAATAGAACCATTATCATTTATTAAAACTTGCTTTTGGTCCCATAGGATCATGTTTGATGCCAATACATCGTTATGTGCATATGCTGCACTTAATTGGCTACAACAAATACTCTGCCATGCATGCACGCCCCTACCCTAAGACACTCATCAGCTTTACCTTTGGGTTAAACCCCTTTGCTTTGATGTCATGGATAAAAAAGCAAAAAGAAAACAATTATTGCACTAAAAACCTTTATTATTATTATTATTATTATTATTATTATTATTATTATTATTATTATTATTATCATCACTATCATTAATGATAATAATAATAATAATAATAATAATAATAATAATAATAATAATAATTATTATTATTATTATTATTATTATTATTATAATAATTGTGTTGTTGTCTTTAGTGCTGCTAAGATTAAATTTCAGGATATTTAAGCACTCCTAAAAAGCTTCTAAAATCATCTATGTTGGCACATCACTATACCTGCACCAGAAACGGACAGTTTATTTAGCCTTAGATAAAACATTTATTTGTATACTAGTGAAGTTACTGTGCTATTACAATCACTCTGCAGCACAGTTTATGTTTGATGGGAGAATGTTCTTTGGTAGCTTACTAGTAGTGAAGGAGCAAAATCTGTAGACATTTTTTGGATTTATTAAACTTTAGAAACTGTTCTCCTGAAGATCAATAATATCTAAAGTAAATGTACATGCTGTTGGATTTATTAAAGCCAAGGGTTCGACTGTTTGATTGCATCATTTGCCTCTTCATTCAAAAGGAACAAAGAATAGATTTTGTTTCCAGGTACTGTATATAGCATAAGTAAGCTTATTATATTTATTCAATTTTTACTGTTTTTGGTTGTTTAATAAAACTGCTTTGATACTGTTTTGCGATTGAGGTGTGTGAGGTGCATTTTAAATTGTTTTGTGGTTTAAAAAGTCCCCTGAATGTATACATATGCAGGGTTTTCCAAGGACTCGTAACGCCTACGTTATTTTTTTGGTATTGCTATTACCCTTTTAGCTCTTCCAAAAAAAACGAAAGATTGTTTTTCTGCTTTTGTATGTTTATTAATTAACTCTATGTTGCAACACAGCTATAATCAAAGAGTACCAGCAGCTTTTAAGTTGGGAAGTTTCCTTGTATGTTACTTAATGCATGGGTTGATGTGTAACAGTGAATACCTTACATTTTACTATACCAACTTATACTGTACCTTAACATCCACTGTCCACTTACATTAGGTGTAAATGGGACCTATTTCCTCTAAATTCTCTAGTTTTCTTCTCCTTCCAAAAAATGTCAGTTAGTAAAGTGGCATGACCAGGTAGATCAGTTACTAAAGATAGATGAAAGAATAATTGAAATAATGAAAGAACCAGCTGAGGGAGATCATGAAGTCACAGTGACTTACTGGGTTCAATGCCATCAACGCTTGTCCCTGATAGTGATGGTACAGCTCACCAGAATTAATTTGGCAGTAAGCCCAGACTTCACAAAACCTCCATGACATCAGAGAAACCTATCTGACAGATACCCTCCCTATCTTCCCCAACCCTCCCTTAGTAAAGTTAAAACTTCCGAGGTTTGTCACCTCAGTTTAGAAATCACTGTGCTACATGATGCGCCCATTGTATGGGATGGTCATTTACAAGAGTGTTTGTTCTATTTGCTACTCTAAATGTCACTTTGTGTTCTCCTTATTTATGAACATATCAATAAATCAGTAGATTGGCAGGGTAGGATTAAGGGTGACCAAGAGTGGCCAGATGACCATTTCATCATGAACTTAGGACATTTCCAGCATTATTTCAGCATTCTATTAAATATACATCAGTTCTGTCAATTCATGGATAAAATGCCAAGACTTAAAGACATATGACACCAAATGTCTGGGTGATATAAAGTATATCATATTTTCAGTCATGATTAGAAGTGGCACATGGAGCATTTGCATTCGGAAATCGCTGAGACAGGCAGAGCTCATGGCCAAACCGGTGAAGCGTGCAATTAGGTGGAGGGATTTATGGTGTGTTAGGTTTGTCTAGAAATATTGGTATGTGTGAGCCCCATAAAAAACTGCAGCACCTGCAGCCTGTCTGGTCCCCAAGATAAAAACACAGATGAATCAGTTGGTAAAGGTTAGCAGGACATGACAAGAAGTTCACCCTGATTTTTTCAAGAAGTTGACCTGATATCATTTAGTGACCTGACCCAAAAGGAGTTCCATATATAGTCTAAAAGGAATCAATAGAAAGGTGGCCCTTCTACCAGACAGAAATTTGTTGTGAAGGAGAGCAAATGTAGCACCACCAGAAAGATGTGCCTGGGAAGTGCCTGTCCTCAGACTCTGCTAATAGGTGGTGATTGCTGCTAGTTAACCATGATTTT
>JAOVVA010000048.1:11371756-11390760 GCA_028565275.1 Leiocassis micropogon
CAGCCTAGGGTAGGGTGACTGATCATGGTGAATGAGCCCCATTATGCACTGAGTTATGCCCGCTGAGTCAAAGGCCTAGTCCATTAACATCGGAAAATGCACATCTGTTTGCCTTTCCATCGAAACACGGTTTTTATGACTACCAAAATCACATCTTTTAGTATAATGTATGCTGAATGAATGTAAACACACATTGTTTTTTCTTGCTGTAGAATAAATAGGGCAAAATGTAATAGAAGTAAATAGAAGTGGACAATAACAAAATAGATATAATTCATTCTTTAATTTACTTAAAGACATCTGGATTTGAGAATTCTCAGCCCTGTTATTACAGTAGGAATATTTCTACCTGTCTAGTGGTAGACTGGGGTTTGATGATTTCCTGACAGGTATTTTAATAAGTATTTAAATTTTTGCTTGCTCTATGCCCCTTCTATGTGGGAATATCTCCTGTCTTGTGGAAGACACAAGTTCGATTACCTGACAGGGAACCCCAGCCACTGAAATGCACAAAACAGTGCACTGTCAGTGCTGGTCCCAAGCCCAGCTGAAATGTGGAGGGTTGAATCAAGAATCCTGTGTAAAACCTGTGCCAAATCTAATATGTGGTTTGGATTCACTCTGATGACCCCAACTGGGAGCTATATTTCAGAGCTTTCATTCTATTACTTTCTGTCAGTTGTTACCTATCATTCTAAAGTATGCGAAACCAGAGATAAAAATAAAATAGTGATAAATTGCATACAGTTTCATTTAGAAAATAACATTCTTTTGTCTCTCATTCACGCTGGAGTTTAAGCATTTCTTCTGTGTATTTATATTTGCTGAATACTTTTTTTTTATTTCAGTGACTGTCACAGTAAAAAAAAGAATCACATCACAAGTACAGAATGCCTTTGTAGAACAATTTTACAAGATAAACCAACACTACTAAACATATATTACGGTAGGTTTGAAGTCCACAGTTGCTTGATTGACAAGTTTCTCCTTTCTTGCATTGTAGACAGACACGCCCCTGAAGCAGCAAGGCACTGGTGAAAGGCACAGAGAGAGATATTAGTGCTGTGCACTGTGCACATAGCCTCTTGTTTTTTTCTGTTGTTACGAAGAAGAGCCTAATTTTAGAATAGCTTAAATGAATGAATAACCTTAGCAACAGATTGCTGTTGATGAGAGACTGCTATGAGGATGTGTAAGGCAGTGGACATACAGTAGTGTATTTATAGTTTTTATTTTTTTTACATTTTTCTATTAAATTGAATGATCTGTAAACAGCATTCTTCAACTGCTATTAAATGAGGCCATTATATTAGGCAATTATAAACATTAAAAGAAAAAACAAGAAACTAAGAAAAAAAGCACTTTTCCAAAAAAAACTAACAAACAAAGAAACTTATATTCCAGAATGTGTAATATATGGGGATGCATTTAAACAATGCATTAGTTAAAAATTTCCTAACTCTGTTATGATTTTAAAGTTTGTGTTTAACATATTTAGAATTTGTTGAATTTTTAAATTTTGAAATGGTGGCATGATGGAGTAGTGGTTAGCACTGTGGCCTTATACCTCTAGGGTCGAGGGTTTGATTTTTCCTTAGCGTCTGTGTGTGTGGAGTTTGCATGTTCTCCCATGGGTTTCCTCCTGGTACGTCAGTTTCCACATACAGTCCAAGGACATGCAGATTATGCTAATTGCTATTTCCAAATTGCCTGTGTGTGCTTGTGCATTGTGATGGACTGGTGTCTTGTCCAAGGTTACACCTGCCTAATGTCCTGAGTTACCAGGTATCGGCTCCAGGACCTGACCCTGTACTGGGTAAGCAGTATAAAGAATGAGTGAGTGAGGATGAGTGAAATGTTGAATCCTGTTGGATAATATGCATTGCTTTATACATTAAAATTAAATTAAGATAGAAGTTGCATGTTGATAAATAGGCTTAAAATAGGCTTGTTCTGTGTTGTGGAGGCCATGATACTATATCAACCTAAATCATTAGTGTGTTATCCACTACATTTATCACATGGAGTACTTAAGTGGAATGATTAGAGGTTCCCACCCCACCATTAGTCATTGGAGCACTTTGACAGGTTGATACAGAACCTGACAAGTAGGGCTTGTCCTGGGCATTAAGGCCACATGATGGAATAAAGTTTCCATTGAACGTTACATACAGTGCATCTGTTAAATCTACTTTTGTGGTGGTCATTGTGAGCTTTCCACATTGATTTGTTCATTTAAGCATCAATTGCAAAAAACAAACATTTTTATTTACTTGAAATGTACAAAGATATATTTAAACAGTTTGACAGCAAAATGTGATAAATGCACTTATTGATTTTGTTCATTTTGGCAAATTATTTTTCTCGAGGACACAAGCTTGTCCATAACTCAAGTTTAAATGTAACAACTGATATACACTGAGCCGTAACTTTACAATGCAAAACTTTATGCCCAACATTGTGTAGGTTCCTGTTGTGCCACATGGGCATCTCTGGCCCCTTATTCATGACTCTATAAGATCTCTGAAGGTGTGCTGTGGTATTTGGCACCAGGAAGTTGACAGAAGATTTTTTTTGGGTGCTGTGTGTTGCAGGGTGGGCCCCCCATGAACTTGACTAGTACTGTTTGTCCAGTGCATTGAATGGGTGCTTGATCATATCATAATGTGGGTAGTTTGGAAGCTGGGTCAGGATAATTGAGCTCTATGCCTGCTGGGCCCTGCGCGTGGCAGGCTGTGGTGCTCTGGGTGTTCTGATACCTTCCTATTGTAGCCATCATTGACCTTTATTTGGCAAGTTATAATGCATTTGCTTATCTGTGGATTGGAACATTATATAATTGATAATCAATGCTAATGTGTTAATGTTATGTTAATGTCATGGGTGTATATCCTTTTAGAATCTTTTCACATTCCACATTCCATTTCCACATTTTAGGCAAACCATGAAAAAATGGGAAAATTGGAAATTTCCTGAAAAGACAGTTGCAGTGCTTCTGCTAAGCAATGAGGGAACAAGACTACCGGTTGCTGTGAGTGACTTTTGGAGAACATTGAAACCAAAAAATATTATATTAACACTTTGTTACTGTTATGGGATTACAGATATACAGCAATAATATGATGCGATAAAGAAATGCATAAGCGACATGAGACACAGACATTTGATATGTCTGGTCCTGTTTGCTTCATCCTATTTTTCAATAGGATTTTTGAGCTATATTAAAACTTAATGATCCTTAATATAAAACCTTATAGACCTGATGTCTATTTGCTCATAAAAACAATGCGCAAATGGACATTATACTTTGCATCCACACAAAATCACACAAAATTCACAAAATTCAACTGGAAATTGTCATATAATATTTTGCCATTTGTGCTTTTTAACACCCTTGTGATTCAAAGAAAACATGCACAAAATAGTTTCTTGCAGTTTGGAAGATCTCTCGCTTTAAAAAAAATTAAAAACAACTAAGAAACTCAGCTAATTTCCAATTGCAAAAATGGAGTTATTTATTTTGCTGTCAAACTGTTCATTTGTAAATGGCTGAGTATTTCTTATATTTGACTGATACATTCCTGGATGCTATATAATGACATATTATGCTATAGTCAGATGTTCTTTCTAAGGAAACTAGGCTCTTTTAAAATCTGAAAGAAACTCCTGCAGATGTTCTGTCAATCGGTGGTGGACAGTATTTTTTATGCCTCAGAGTGCTGGGGAGGGAACCCTAAATTCAGAGATGATACTTGATTGAACAAGGTGGTCAGGAGAGCAGAATCTGTGGTAGGCTTTAGTCTGGACTCACTGGAGCTGGTGCTGGAAAGAAAGATCTTGAACAAAATGCTGTCCATTATGTCCAACACCAGTCACTCTTTGTATGGAACTTTTGCCAAGCAGAAAAGCATGTTTAGTGGCAGACTTCTATCACAGAGCTGCTTTAGCGACAGGCCCAGGAAATCCTTTGTTCTCAGGGCCAATACGCTGCTTTGACACCTCTTTATAGTGCCTGGGATATGATTGGAATTCTTGGTCAGAGAGTCCCTTTACCAATACACTTCCGCAGTTAGAAATGTTGCTCTATCTCATTATATACTCACTGTTCAGTCATATTCATTTATTTATCTGCTCATCATTTACCCTTATTTGCATTGACTTGTACTACCTCAATCTTGCATCATTCACTTTTGCACTGCTGTCACTTTCTATAGCTATAACTCATTGCACATCTCAATTTACTGTATTCTACCAGCAAATATTCATCCACATTTAGTGATATTTGCACATATTCATTTCATTCTTTTTATTTTGACTACACTCCACATGATTGACGATCTGTAATTGCTACTAACTACATGTTTAGTGTCTATTTTGTTACTATTCTTGCTACTGGATGTTAGAAATTTCCTTCTAGATCAATAAAGTATGTATGTATGTATGTATGTATGTATGTATGTATGTATGTATGCATATATCTATCTATCTATCTATCTATCTATCTATCTATCAATCTATCTATCTAAAGTCAATCTATCTATCTATCTCTCTCTCTCTCTCTCTCTCTCTCTCTATATATATATATATATATATATCATATTCTACCCGTAACATATAATACCTGTCTTGCAAATAGATTGCCCACTCTGACTGAAAACATGGACAGGATTTCAATATGGCAATCACATTTTTAAGGTGGGAAAAAAAAATCATCAACAACTCTAGTTAAGGCTTCAATGACTTTCCCATCAAGTTTCTGGGTTAACATGTGTGTGCAGTGTGTGTGTGTGTGTGTGTGTGTGTGTGTGTGTGTGTTTGTGTGTATTATAATAATGTTTGCACTGTTTAGCTGTGCTGTATCCTAATTTTGTACAAAAAGAAAATCTATGAATTGTGTAATGGTATCATTAAAAGCAAATTAGCACATAAAAGCATAATGACTTTCATTTTTCCTTGATGTGACAAAATAAATCTTTAAATAATTAAACTCTGTTGTTTTACTCTGGTGACCAGTGGTATAGTAATACTGAGGCATTCATATGCCCTGCCAGAAATATAGGTCTGGTAGGTTAATTGTAGAATATTCTTTATTACAGTGGTGCAACTTCCTCAATTTAATACGATTTTAGACTTTTAATGTTGTTTGGGTACCATTTAGAATGAAGCCCACTGTGCGTGCATGCGTGCGTGCGTGTGTGTGTGTGTATGTATGTGTGTGTGTGTCTTATTTCAGTACAATTGTTATGTTTTGTGATAGTATTGGGGTGTGCCATTTGAATGTTCTAAAAGTGTCCTTACTGTATCCTACAGCCATGTAATGTCTGAGAACTTCCATTGGTATGTAAGGCATGACCAGTGCTGGCCATGAGGATAATTTCACTTTTAAATATGTTTGTATTAAACATACTGTTGTCGTCTTTAATCTTGCAACACAACACATACAAGTATTGTACAGGAGTTTGAATCTCAACCACAATCAAATGTCACTGCAGTACACCCAATGGTATTTGCCAACATAAAGACGTGAATAGTACACCACACAATGATAATAAAATGTTACTGTGCTGTGACTCATTGTAAATTCATGACAGTGAACAAAATGTTAGCCTATATCCTCATTACTGGTCATAAAGTTTGTATCAATTTATCTAGGTAGTGATAGTAATTAGATAAAAGCCACCATGCATTACATTAATTAGCAAATGCGGTCTATTTGAGGCACTACACAGTTGTTAAAAGTCAATCGTTATCCAGGTCTGACACTGAAAAATGTAAAAAATTTTCCTCATTCTCAAGTTAAGCTTAAAAATCTTCAAAAGCTCCAATAAAGAAATATGTGAAGAGCAGAGGAACGGTTGTTTCAAGGGTGAACATTAACATGTGGCACAATTTGTATTCATGATGAGAACAGGGTTTCAGGAAGGACATAATGAATTAGTACAATGTACAAGGATAATTGTAAGTGTTAAAATCGAAATCCAATTAAGTCTAATTAAGTCATACCTTATGTATGTGCGCCACTAATAGGAAGCATGTTATAGCTCTGTGTATTTTTAATTTTACAGAGGAATCTAATACTTTTTTTTTTCTTTTAGAAAACGTAAACATCATTAACCACACACACCCACACACACACACACACAAAACATAGTTTTATAGTCATATGTATTAATATTAGAAAATCAACTATTGTGCACAGCCTTGCTCAAAGCGACTGGGATTTTGCACATATTTCTATTTTTAAACTTGAAAAAAAGCATGGCTATTAAGGCAGAGAAGAAAAAAAAATTGTGTATAACATATAAGGTTTCTGAGCTGCTATGAGTTGCCCTGATAATGCTGTAATAAAAATTCACAAACAGAAGTGTTTTAGTGATGTTGGGTAGGAATTTGAAAAAACTAACAAAAATGCATATGTCAAAAACTAGTTCAGATATGTCAAGTTTTATCATGGACCACCCTTAGAGACAAAGCAAGTTTAACTACATGGTGATTGACAGGGAGCGAGCAAGTAAGAGTGTAGACAAAGCAAACAGATGTTAGAGTGACTTTTTTTTTTCTGTAAAAGAAAAAAATGATTTAGGATTGATAGAGTTCTAGCTTTATTCTTACTGTCACTATTCCCCTTATTCATGCAAGTTTCCATGGCAACATATGGCATGTGCTCCTATTTCTTTTTTTTTCTTTTTGTTCCAGTCCTGTCTCTGCCCCTGTCCTGTCATTCATCTTTTGCCTAATTGTCTTCACCTGTTCTATGTTATCCCTTACTCGTTTGGCTCTCTTATGGCATTGTTTGTCCCTTTGTACTATTGTCCAAATTGTAAATACTGTAGGACAAGAAATAAGGATCCAGAGATTTGGTGGAATTTGCTAAGCATACACTAAAAAACAGTTAACATTAAGTATTCAAAGATTGTTTAAAATGAGAGAAATCAATATGGACTGCAAGGATCATGCATTTTTTTCAAAAAAAGGATAGGAACTTCTTTTTCCCTTTCAGGGGTCGCCTCCTGTCCCTTTCAGGGGTCGCCTATGTATGTGTGTGTGTGTGTGCGTGTGTGTGCGTGTGTGTGTGTGTGTGTGTGTGTATCTTCTGATGATTTGGCAGTTATTAAGCCTCTTCTTAAAAAATATGATCATATAACCCCAATATTATCCTCCCTGCACTGGCTACCTGTTCAGTTTAGAATTAATTACAAAATAGTACTACTCACATACAAGGCTTTAAATGGTTTAGCTCCCACATACCTAGCCAGTCTTCTGATACGCTACAATCCACCACGTTCCTTAAGATCACAAAACTCCAAACTCCAGCTGGATTCTGCTTCATGATGGTTTGGAGCTACACATGCTGCTCCTGTGCTCCCAGTGATCCAGACCCCATCTGTCCTCTGCACCTACTGACTCGTCCCTGTGCTGAACTGGACTTCATGTTAATTTAAATAACTTCTGCTATATTGATCTTTCAGCTGCATAACACACATGATGTTATATAATTTCTATCCGTTATTACCCAAATGAGGATGGGTTCCCTGTTGAGTCTGGTTCCTCTCAAGGGTTCTTGCTATTGCTATCTCAGGGAGCTTTTCCTTGCCACCGTCACCTTCACCCTTGGCTTGCTCATCAGGGACAATCTCATCATTATCTAGACACATTTTTCTCACACATACACACTTCTATAAGTTTTCTTTTCATTTTTGTTAAGCTGCTTTGAGACAATGACCATTGTTAAAAGCGCTATATAAATAAAATTGAACTGAATTGAATTGAATTTCTTCGGAGTATTTTTCTGTACAAGTAAGAGGAGTCAGCGTAATGAGCTGTAGCTCATGTCATTTTTGAATGTAGTCCTCCCTCGCTTGTACTAAAATTAATAAATACGTAAGTAAGTACTGTAAGCACATAAATAATATTGAAAAGACAGATGGTCGTAAAGTTTGTACTATTACCCAAGTGAATTCGAAATTTTAGGTCCCAAATAGTGACTAATGGTAGTTTGTGAACAATTGTATTCAATGGTGAGTTTCTTTGATTTATTGTATTTCAAATGTGCCTGTATTGGCTCAAGCAAACAATAGATGTTTTGTGATTTTAGAAGCTTTAGTTATAGTTGTAGCTAGAATAGCTTACATTTTCTACTTTCTGTAACTTATTTTGACAGATTAGACAACAAATTTCACATATTAAATAAAATTTAGTACATGAAGAACAATCTTTGTTCTGCATGGATGAATAAATAAATTAATGAGAATTATAGTTTTGGTTCTATACTATTCTCATCCTAACTAGCTATACTTAGTAGGCTAAATGCATCTTACAGCCCTAGAGATGTGTAGCGCCTTAGGAAAAGTGCATGAGAGCAAACAATTTCCTTTCAAACAGACCTTATATTTTAGATAGCTAGATAATGTTAGGTGAGTAGTTAGAATAATGTGTTCAGTGGAGGATGAACACAGCACAACCCATTTTACAAAATGGTTTATACACATGGATTGAAAAATAAACCAATTTCTTTGTTTAATAGAAATGATGGCTGGTGATGCATGATGTCTGATTAAATTAGCATTTGCTTAAGCTTTATTATTTCTAAAACCTCATGCTGGACTAGTGTGAGCAGACCAGTTGTGTCTGGCTACCGGACTGTACAGCCTCTTATGTGGGCCACTCAGATAACAAATGAGTGTTGTCCCAGTACTGGCCCACATTGCTGCTTTCATTTGGCTGACATGCCTCCATTAAGAAAACAGCATGTGAAGCACATTTTGTGTAACCTGCTGTAAATCGGTACCAACTTCAGTAAAGTATAATCACAGTAGGCCATAGCATTATTGAAAAGAATAAAAAGGCTGTAAACCAGCTGCAAGCAGTTTCATAGAGAATAAGATGCTTACTGTAGTTTTGCTTGCCATAATTAATTATGTTTATAGAGAGAAAGTTTGGACCGCAAGCCACCAGACTGATATAAACATGCTGCATATTATGGGACATTACACTTCAGCCAGTTAATTCTGTGGTATAATGTGAACATTTTTATTTATTCATTTACTCTTCAGTTTTTTTTTCTTCTGTAAACATCAAACACTGCTTTCTCATAGTTTCTTTATTTCTTTAATGATTTATGTGTGGGCATCATGGTGGCATAGTAGTTAGCACTGCAGCTTTGTACCTCCAGGGCTGAAGGTTTAAGTCTCGCCTTTGAGACTGTGTGCATTTACATGTTCTCCCAGTGCTAGCCATCAGTGCTTAGTGGCATACTGTATGTTAGCTTTCCCTATAGCTTATAGGAAGTACACATTTCAATTATATTTAAACAAAAAAGCATGTTATACTAATTTGCCCCTTCTTCAGTCTTACCTTTTGTAGAACAGCCTTAGATTTTGTTTGTGATTGAAAGAAGCATAATTGAAGTGCACTGCTATGATGGACTCATCTATCAAGTGTTTGTTAAAGATTGCTGCTCAGTTTGGTCTCTTTATATAGCTGTAGTGGCTACATACCTTTGTTCCAACCCATTTTTCCAAAGAATGTATTCCTTTCTAATAAATAAAACCATCTATGTTTCATGATTCCTAATAGATAATTGGTAACCTTGAGCAAAATTCACTTACTTTTGTGCTCAAAACTGCAATTTCAGACGTAAAAAGAATGAAAACATCGCTGAACCAACCTACACAAAGGGTGACCATAAAGATCAAGGATGTGGACACAGCAATACTAAAACAAGAACTGAGGAAACAGAAAAACGGGAACATTCTGTTACAGACTCTTGACTTGGTTGAATCATGCAGCAATTCATTATACTGTGTTTTACCATGTTAATACAATCACTGAAACATTTCCTTAAGTAATGAATTGACTCTCTTTTTTGCATGCACAAAAGTGAAGCACTCAGCCTGTGTGTTGTCAATAATGGTTAAAAATGATAGATGGAGAGAAAAATACAACCCTTTTCTCCCTATTTTGAGCACTTTTTAGTTTAGCATGATTCAGCCTTTTTGTTATCTGGCTCTGTTCCTGATTGGTATCAGCTTTTTGAAGGAATTTAATGAAATAACTATTTTGACATTTTCTCTTATACAAGGACTTTAATAAAACCTGAAAAACCAAGCAAACCAGGAAGATAGATGAATAAAGCAGATGATCAATTCAGCCTCCTTGTGCTGAATGATCAAAATCAAGTGCAGAGGTGGATGTGAATGAAACCTTCCTAGCAAGTTTCAGAGAAATTTATATAACGATAAGCCTTCAGAATCTCTCCATCAAAGCATTTCATCTGCTGATTGATTATAACATGTTTTTACTTTTGGCATTTTTATCCAAGTCATATGTGCGTGTCCCTGAAATATCATCCCTCTTGTTTAAATTGAAGATTTTTTATAAGTCTGTCATAATTGCCGCACTGGAAATACTTTGTCATTTAACATTTAGCTTTCCTCTGTCTTCACCCACTGCCATGTCCACACTAAGAAGCTTATATCCAATGGGATTCATAATGAAATCTATAAATGTAGAAATGAGGGGATCTGTAGAAGGGAACGTTAAAATTTCAAACTTGCCCAAATTTGATTAAAGGTTGCATCAGTGTTCCTCATCCTTCTGGGTCTCATTCTTATTCTGCTGCTTCTCTAGCTGCATAAAAAAACAGTTTCTGTTTGAAATAGGATGTAAATGAATGTAGAAAGGCTGTTTAAATTATGTTTCAAAAACACTTACCCTTAAGGATGTTTATATAGAAGAGAGAGAATGAGAGCATACTGTTAATGTCTATGTTTTCTATACAGGAACAAAAAAAATGACACACTTTTTAACAAAAATAGCATTTTGACTATTTTACTTTGTCTTGTATTATGACAGAAGTGCTTTGAAAATAGGAGATTTTGTATGATACTTTGATTTGATGGAAGCATGCTGCGTGACTCCCTTTCAAAAGAAGGGCAAAGATGAATGTGAGAACAACAATGGCAATACCCTATACTCTGTTTTTTTGAGTCTGCTATCAAGCAGATATTGGTGGTGGATGGGGTGCATGTGTGCCACTTATCCTATCTCCAGTGGTACAGTTTGCTGCCTGGGGGTTTGTGATATGTCATTATTCATTGAGGTACTGTTGTTTGGAGACTGGGTACAAGCTTTGGCGCTTTTTTGATTTTTGATTTTCCAATTCCAGTCTTGTTAGTCAAGCTACTGTCATTTTAGTCATGGAGATTAAGAGACCAGGGCATTCTATAGTGGCTTGCATAAGATTTCACCCCTGGAACGTTCCCCAAATTTTGTATTGATACAACCTGGAATTGGACTTAAGCCTGGAATAAGACTTAAGGACTTAACTGAGATTAAATGTTATGATTCTACATAAAATTTCCATAATCTGAATTTTTTTTGGGAAGTGTGGGGAAAGGGTCAGTAAATGTTTTTTGGTTTTTTTTGTCTCATTTTTTTTTTAAATATAAGGATTGAAAACATAAGCGATGGTGCAGTGGTGTCTGGAGAAGTGGGTATACTCACTCGCCATACCCATTTGTTTAAGTGGCCCATTCAACAAAGGGAAAAATATAAATTTACACTAGAAATTGCCAGTATCTGGATTGTGGTTAGCTTGAGCTGTAGCACTGATGTAGGATTCCGAGGTTGTTTCTTCTAAAAGCTAATTTTGCTTCATCTTCCCTGTTAATTCCCTGTGATTATTTCAATCGACATATCATTATTGTATAAATGTAGCACACCAAATCAATACCTTTAAATGACATTAAAGTGGGATCTGAAAGACATTAATGTGTAAGACTTACTTGCGCCAACATGATAGCCCGATTTAGGTAGTTGTTATAATCTACTTCTCCGTCTTGTTAACAATTCTGCCATCCAAACAAGGGGTCAGAGGGATGAGACTGTGAATACTTATAGTAACCAGTCAAAGGAGCGGAGACATCAGCCACTGACCCCGCCTCCAAACTCTCAAAACTTAACTTGAACACAAACTAGTGTTAAGCAAAAAAAGTAGTTTTAAAAGCATCTGTGCTCGCAGAGTTTTGAGACAAATGCACATGCAATGCACTTTTTTACACAAGTGACTTTTGACAGTAATGTTGAAGCGAGTATCAGCGTATCAGACTGGATGAAGAAGTGGGCATATGCATTGGCAAGTAAATAATCATATGTTTATTTCATATACCTGTGTATATCCTGCACTACACCACTTTGCCCAAGTATTCACTTCAATTAGTGTGAAACATTTCCATGAGTTTGCATGTCATTGACATAATAATAATAATAATAATAATAATAATAATAATAATAATAAAAAAGAGTTCACCCATTTCCATTGTTCTCACTATATGTAATTATCAAATCAAAGTTTGTTTATTAAAAAGTAACGCAAACATTCAACCAAGCACCATTAAATTCATTTAAAAAAAATAAAAAGCAACTCTGTAATCTTCACAGAAAAATTCAATGACCAGGAAAAAACGGAATGAAACAGACAAAATAAAATGAAAACACTCGACGGTGTTGTGTTTCTTGTCAATTTTGTGCGAATTTTTTATGGCTGTTGTCACATACTTTGCAGGTATAATTTGATTTATCTACCAATTTTACAGTTCCTCTGCTAAATTACACTGAAAGTGAGCCTTTTAAATTCTTGAACACTCTGAATTCAGTAAGAATATGTATGGAACATAATGAGTTTGTTTACCCATTGACAAAATTTAACAAAGCCTGAAGTAACACAAACTTATAATATGATATTGTAAATGCTAAAAAGTATACTGTGTTTAATTGCTTAAAAAGGTTTTGCTTTAAATCAGTTACAAGTTCAAGAAACATCTATTTAAAGATCACAATTACCAGAGAACAACTGGTATGCTTTTGAACAAACCTTCAACTCGATATCAAATATACACTGTACAGTATATAGATGTCAAATAGCATCTAATGATTATGAGACTCCCTGGAAGATATGGATGCAGGAAGCAGGATTTACAGATCATGAATTTCCCTTTATTTCTTTTCTATCAAAGCACTTTTCAGTGCTTTGCTCAACAAATCATCATAAAAAGGCCAATGCAAGCATAAGGTTTTGCTTTGCTACAGCAGCTCAGTGTAGACACTCATTGTTCCCTTCCTTCTTTGCACAAGACACATTAATAGACACACATTATGTCACAATCATGGATTCATTCGCTTCTTATCCCTGATTTCACCCTTCAGTCACAAACACTCAACCACACCTCTGCCACCATGGATCAAATTTTCCCTGCTATTTTGTGCTTTAAATGGATGTAACATTGATTCATTATTTTTGTGGCAATTTCTATCAATTTTAAAGTCTATTTTCTTAAATGTGTAATTATGTTAAAAGTACTTATTAGCAGTATAAAAATATAGAAATGAATGCACAAACAGGACTATAGTGAAGCAGGTAGCCAGTTAGATTCTGAGTTCGGTTTACTGCTTAGCTGTCATTGTGAATTTACTCCATGTTATGTTAAAACCACAATAATATTCCATTGTGTAGTCTAGTGACTTTAAATTGGCCCTAAATATGATGTGTAGTGTGCCTAAAAGGGTGCATTCCCACATTGTATCCAGTGTTCTAAGGATAGTCTTCAGTTCTAGTGAGAACCTTACCAGGGAGGTAGAGAGCTTCCTGAATATGTGTTGTGTATATAATAAATAAATAAACAAACAAATAAATAAATATTTAGTGGTTAGCACTTTCACCTTGCACCTCCAGGGTCTAGGGTTTGATTCCCTCAACGGGGTCTGTGTGCATGTTCTCTCCATGCTTGGTGGGTTTCCTCCATGTACTCTGGTTTCCTCCCACAGTCCGAAGCCATGCAGATTAGGCTAATTGGTGTTTTGAAGTTGCCCATAGTGTGTGAATGAGTGTGTAAGTTTGAGTTTACATTGGCACCTCGCCCAGGGTGTACCCTGCCTCATGCTCTAAGTCTCCTGGGATAGGCTCCAGGTCCCCCGTGACCCTGTGTACAGAATAAAAGGGTATAGAGTATATACATACTTTTGCCATTGGGATTGTTTTGACAACCTTATCTAACTTCACAACATCTGTTTCCATCTAAAGCTGCATTGATTTTGGACTGAGATTTTGTATTGATGAGGAGACTCAAACCACTATTTGATCTCACATTCCCAGCACAATATGATAACCAGATCATTCATTTATTGCCACATAGTTTTGCTAAGCCTATACCTGACCGACTGAAGCATGCTTGTACAGTGGGCACTATGTATAATAGCTACATCGCTTCAGGTCCTTCTCTTCTTACCCTGATGCACTCATCGCTCTGGAAATGGGTCAATCAGGACTTATCAGACCACAAGACCTTTTAACTTGATCCTTCAGAAACACAGCACCACATTTTCCATGCCCACAGGATACATCTTTCCACATGGTTGTTTAGAAAATTACAATCTATTCACTTCATCAGTTAGAGTTAAAAAAAAATTCTGGAGTAGCTAAAACATATTAATCATGGCAGTAATTATCCAATCAAAAGCTCTTAAGTATTTGCTTACTTAAATCCAAACAGCTGCTGTGTTGTTTTTGCGTTGACTGACTGATGAACCTGAGCACAATTCCACTTCTCCAATTCTGATATATTGATTTGATAAATATGCTAAAATGTCCCTAAATGGTACAATATTATTCTCAGCCTATGAGAAAATTAGCTCATGTCTCTCTCAAGAAAGAAAGCAAAATGCCCCAGGGTTTCAACTGGATTTGTTCAGCTATGTCCTTAATGGTTACCTCGCTGCCAGATGCAGAGTTTTGGTTTCTGATTTTATGCTGACCAGCTGTGAAAGTGCAAAAAGAAACGCCTTCAGCCCTGATAGTTCTTGCAGAAAGGAGCATATGTTAGGTTCTTCTGTCAAACATTTCCCTGGATGTTGCATTTTGCTTGTGAGAAATAACACTATTGTATTCTGGTCAGTGAGTAGTGAGCTACATAGATTAAAAAGAATTCCAGAATATGTATATGCCAGGGTTTTATCTTTATGTTTAACATTCAGAAATGTTAGGCATGTATAACAACATTTAAATACCACAACGGTTTCTTTTCTATTATGGTAGCTTTAATGTGCTGGATTTAGACAAACTGAACACCTGACAATTAATTTCCATCAATTTGAAAACTGAACTGGAAATATATTCTGATTTTCTATAATAGTGTCTAACATGTATAATAATTATAGGAAATAATTCACTAGGTAGACTATCAGGGTTATACAGTAGTATGTTTGATGTTGGTTATACATTAATTGAGGTGATTAATGCTTCCCAAGCATGCTATAGAGAAAGAACCTCTATTAACTCAGGGCGATTTAATCTCCTGTCAATGTTGACACTTTGATATAACACCAAAGAGTATAGCAATCTGTCAACAAAATTACCAAACTATGCAAAGGGTGTTTGTTAACATACTGCATAGTCATTCATTAGTAGAGAAATGTCAGTGATCGCTATCTATGAAGCCTTATAATGTAATAAGAATTGATCTAATAAAGACTCTTTTATGGAAAGTTGTTGTAGACAAGGGCTAGAATACCACCTCAAGGATTTTAGGAGGATGGTTAAGACAAGGAAAGGAAAAGTAATTAACGTCTGTTAATATACATGGTTTTCAGTGAGCTGATTATGTATGTCACATTCAATCCATCTGAGATGCCAGGGTCTTGTGATAGAGATATTCAGTAGACAGAACATCTGCCACCTTCTGGGAGGTCCCCCGCCCCAATCCTTCATATCTTATCACATCATCGAATAATAAGCATGCCAAATCAGTTTGACCATCACTACGTCTAAGAAGGCTTTGATGATATCTCTCTAGGTTGGACGATGGTCATGACTGACACAATTCCTGGAGAGTCACATTGGTTGACAATACTTTATTGACTTGGGTGACTTTTAACTATCCAACATGTACTGTATAATGTGCAACAGCTGTCACTGTGAAAGTCTAATTGCTTCACTTGTCAGATCAGGCCCATGAGTGTGCTAAATAAACCCATGGCAACAAACCAGTTAAGAAGAATATGGAATACTTCAAAACTAAACCTTCATCATTAAGATAATGTGCTTTATGTGAAGAAACTGTTGATGAGAACTGATACCTGGTTAGCAGAAACAAAAGCCACAAAATTTGCTAAACTCCTGGAAATTTCTGACATCTGTAATACATTATATATATATATATATATAAATGTTTTTGTAAACAAAATTATAACATGCAAATACAATAACATAAAAATACTCATAGTCAGTCATAAAAAATAAACACACACACATACGCACACACACACACACACACACACACACAAATATGTGGTCATCAGATTTAAGTATATATTATGTTTTATATTATAATATTATGTTTCCCACTAAAACATGATTTCATTGCTTACACCAAACTTAATTTAAGCGCATTAAAATTTTTAAATCAAAACTATGTAGTGTGGGAATTCATGTAATATTAAGGTAAACCAATTAAGTCACAGGAGATATAACTGTAGTGTTGTAATAAATGGAGTATAGTGCATGTGGCTATTAAAGAACACCAGTGGCTTGGGTTTGCTCCACAGTTCAGCTGAGAACAATGAGTTAGATTTTATTCAGAGTTTTGTAAATCCATAATCAGGTTATTTATAATTCTCATTTTTTGTTTTTTTGTTATTTAGGAATAGATTGAATATGTGAAGTGATGTTCACTGCTCTAAAGAGCGTTATGGAAGGTCATTTGTACCTGCAGTCATTAGGCTCTATAATGAGTCCATTCAAGGCTTGGGTGGTTTTGACCTTCCTGCTTCTGATGAGAAGTGAAATGCAGCTAGACCATTGTACAAACAATATGCACACAGTTGCAAAAAATATATATTTTGTATTTAACCCCTGTATATTTGTTTACTTTCTGTATATTTGGCCTGTCTGCCTTTCTATCTGTTAATGTAACTTATTTTAATTGTATGGAAATTAAGTATGCATTTGATTTTAGTAAATCCTCTGGGCATTTTTCACTTTCTGGGTATAATCTTAAAGCTAGCAGATAACTTCCTTTCTGCATTACTTAAGTCAATACTTACTGAATGAAAAAAAAAATACTTGTTACTTACAAATACAGTATACTGTACGGTATAAGACCATGACAGAAAAATGTCAGAAAAGTTGGATAAGTTAGATTATTTACTTGATTAAACAATTTAGT
Organism: Leiocassis micropogon; assembly: GCA_028565275.1. NCBI lineage: Eukaryota > Metazoa > Chordata > Actinopteri > Siluriformes > Bagridae > Leiocassis > Leiocassis micropogon. Next base: position 11,388,976 of record JAOVVA010000048.1, read on the forward strand.
AATACTACCTCTATGACACATAAAATAATGGCCTTATTTATGTTAAAAGTAAAACAACACTATGAATATGTAAAGTAATGAATGTGTTTTTGTGCACCTTTACACTTTTGTGCACAGCAGAGGTTGACATGTTTCAGATATGCAACAGAAAATATCTAATAGCCCCTAAAGTTGGGAAAAGTGGGAGATCGATCGATCGATCTATCGATCTTACGATCTATCTATCTATCTATCTATCTATCTATCTATCTATCTATCTATCTATCTATTTATCTATCTATCTATCCTTTATCTAGGTTAAATGCACTTTGAAAATGACTTAGGGAACAATACATCAGAGAAAAGTTTATTTAAGGCTGTATTGCTTGGGGCGTGATTGTTTGTAGACAAAACACATGTAAACTTAAACATAGAGTATGATTGTCCTTTCATAAGCACTGAAATGTACTGTAGATATTATACTGTTTATACACACACATGGTCCTCAAATTTGATGTGTTGGAAGCAGGAAAAATGGGCAAGTACAGTATAAAAAACTGAGCAGTTTTTACAGTAGAAAGGAATAAATGTGATGTGATAAATGTGATAGCTAGACTGGATCAGAACAAATGTCAGGTCTTTCCTATTAATACCGAGCAGTTCTTAGTAAGTAGCAAATGTCTAAGAAATGACAACTGATTAACCATCAACTGGCTCATGGGCACCCAAGTCTTATTTATAAGCATGTGGTTTAATCTCACTAAAGAACTACTGTGGCACTAAAGAACTACTGTAGCACAAATTGTCAAAATATCTTAATAAGGTGTAGAAAAAGGTGTGGGAACATCTGCCTATGGGTCTGCAAACCTTGGAACTGGTTAGTCTTCCCATAGCGACCCCTGCGGAATGTGACAACAATGGACACAAGGGCATAAGAACTGGACCAGAAGAAGACAGCCTGGTCTGGTAAGTCATGTTTTCCTTTACATCATGTGGATGGCTGGGTGCATGTGCATCACATACCTGGAGAGATGGCACCAGGATGAATCATGTGAAGAAGGCAAGCTGGCAGAGTCAGTAAGATGTTTTGATCAATGTTCTGCTGGCAAACTTGGTACAGCTCTTTATTGTTATAATATTCCTTCCTCTTTTGGCAGGATAATAAGCCTGTCATACTGCATACATTGTTCAGGAACAAGTTGAGGAACATGCTAAGTAGTTCATTGTGTTGGCCTGCCTTGAAATTCCCCAGATCTCAATCTGCTGGATCATCTGAGGGTTGTGCGTCACAACAAAATTTATTCCATGTAGACCCCACCTTGAAGATTACAGGACTTAAAGGATCTGCTGCTAACGTCTTGATCCCGGATACCACAACACACCTTCAGAGGTCTATTGAAGTCCATGCCTTGACAAGTCAGAGCTGTTTTAGTTTCACATACACAATACGCATGTGTATGTGAAAGTGCATACTATTCATGTACTATTTGTGTGTTTGTGTGTATGTATCCTGATTCTATTCATAATGTATAATTTTATCCTTTCCGTGTTTATGGATCCGCTAATTAACATCAGACTTAAAGATAAGGCTAAAGACAGTGGAAGGTCAATGATGAAAGATAGATGCCGGGGCAGGGGGTGGATAGAAGAAGGACAGAGGCAATTAGATTATGTGAAAGCACTTTAATAAAAAAAGCAATTTTACACATAGCAACATAGCAGGTGGCTCGTTGCAAAGACGTGTTAGACAAAGAGTCTAGAGCTTAAAAAAGATGAAGAGATGCTGTATATATATACTGTATATAC
>JAOVVA010000048.1:11427231-11440658 GCA_028565275.1 Leiocassis micropogon
AGCCTAAATTGTGTGCCATGTAAGGACTTCTGCCAGTGCTGGGATTGGCATGCACTTCAGTGTGCTGTGTTCCTGCTTCCTGCCAACTATTGGATGATTGCCCTTTCTATACTAATTACTCCTGCCTCCTGCTTAACCATTGATTGGACAAAGGACAGGAAGGCTATATAAACCCTGCCTGTTTATTACCGCTGCAAAACTGTCCCTTTGGTTTATCGTGTTTGTTGTCGGGTCATTCTTTAGAAATACCTTGTGTGACCATCTGCTTTCTTCTTTGATTTTGTATGTTGGCTTGGATAATCTGTGCATGACCTTTTGCTTGTTTCTGACTTACGTTATGCTTTGCTCTTAGAACTTGCTTAAGTTGCCTGTGTAAATAGGAATAGTTATTAGGAAGCATGTGTTTTATACACCCATTTTCTTCCTGGTTTTGGTTAGCTAAGGAGTAAGGAAAGAGCTGTGTATTTGTGTTGCTCTTGTTGCCCAGAGTTATTCCACTTTGGGACAGTTATGGGGAATTTTTGTTTATTATTTTTGCCTTTTGGGGAATTGTAAGATTGCATTGTAAATATTGCAAAAGCACCATTGGTCTCAAACCATTTTTAAATTATTATTTTTTTACTTTATATTGTATGCCGTGGCCCGACCTAGACCTACAGGTAGGGCCCTCCTGTAGCTCTGTGACTGAATCCTGAAAAACATCATCAACTCTCTGCAGGACACTCAAGTTCTTCCACACATGCTTTGATGATACTTGTCCTCATGAAGCTTGCTGTATGCATAGAGGCTCTGCCTTTCTTATAATGGGTTTGGACCTCTTTGTTCTAATGAAGGGAAATCCTAATGGTACTGCATAAAAAGTCATTGTAGAGCATTGTGTGCTTCTACATATAGATTTATAAACACAATGTAGGTCATTAAGATCTATGATGCATTGCTTAACCGGAGCAAACCAACAACTTCAACACTAATACATGATAAACAACATTAACAGTAACCTACACTTGCATTATATTAATTTATGTTATCTTTTTTAAAGGACAGTACAACATATTATGCACAGGATGAACAACCTTCAAAAAACAAAAAGCAAGGCTGAAAATCATACATATTTAAGCAAACCTGAGTGAAAACAAATATTATTATTATTATTATTATTATTATGATTATTATTATTTAATTATTGAGAGGTGATGTGGGACAAACCAGATTGATGTGCATAAGCCATGAATGAGTACCAGGTGAGGGCATTCAAATTCTGATGAGCTTGAGCAATCATACTTTGAGGACAGCGATCATGTGAATGAAAATACGGATTATGTATTCTGGTAACCGGAGTTCCTGGAGATTGGGAATCTTGCAAATCGCTATTTTTTATTAAAAATTTTTCTTTTGCAATGTCTCTTTTATATTAAATCAAAAGAGGAGTACTAAAACAAATGGAGCTAAAAGCAAAATTTAACTGTAGCATATTGCAAATCACTACTTATAGCCTGTTAGTTTTTGAAACATGCAAAAGAAGAGAACACACACACACACGCACAAAACTACAGAGTAGCCAAATCAGTGATCGGAAACTGCACTTTGGAGCAGCGCTCTAAAAACAGTGAGGTTAATCTGCTCATGTCAGCCTACCTGCCTGATGCATCACCCCAGCCTAATGATCTTAAGTGTTCTAAGACACTATTTGCCGTGTCTATTCTCAAGAAGCAATTTACGAATCTAGCTAAAAGTGAAGATCCACTGGTGTAAACCATTTGTCAGGTGTATTACCTTCAGAGAATAATAGGTAAACAACAGTGACTGAAGAAAAGGTAGTTGAAACGCCAGTGTACTTCTAGGAATAATATCCAGTGTGAGTTAAGGATAAATGCCAGTGGATCCCCTTTTTACATTAAAAGGCTACATAAAAGGTGACTCAGATGTGGCTGTGGCTTTACAGTTTGTTCCCTACCTGAATACAATATTCTCTAAGCATCTCTTTTTAAAAAAAAAAAAAAATTTCCCCCTAACAACTTTGCATCTTACACTGTATATTTTATACATACACAGCCCAGCAGCACTCGAAGTGCACAATAAATTTGCATTGTTTTGAATACTGTTTGGATTTGAATGAGAAACAGTATGTATTGCAGTCTGCTCTGGTGAAATGAAATCTTACCTGTAAATTAGCAGATATGGTACAAATAGTAGATTGCAGTACAAAAAAATAAATAAATAAACAACAAAAAAATGTATAGTGAAGAAAAAAAAAAGAAGTGATTGGGTCTTCAAATGTTTATGTAGTGGAGAATGGAGTGTGTGTGTGCATGTAGGTTCCAACAGGTTGGGTTATAGTGTTTATAATAATAATAATAATAATAATAATAATAATAATAATAATAATAACAATAATAATAACAATGATAATGATAATAATAATAACGTCACAGTTATTTGAAATGTAACAGACAGTTCCCAGTAAAACCAATGATAACACATGAACCCATCTTTATTTAGTAAATACTACAAATTACCGATTAAATACACTGTGTGTAATTATTGGCCCAGTGTTGGGTGCTGAAATTTTAAATAGTCAAGAAAACTGTAACATGTAATATGTGACAGCGCACAGTAATGGGGCATGGTCACCTAAAACTATTCCTCAGGATTACTCTCTGACTTTTTTTGTTGAGAATATTCCACTTAACAATTTTACATGCACTTACTCCCCAAAGGTATACAATTAATTATATATACAGTAGAACTCTTCATATAACAGCTTCCCAGTTGTGTTGTTTGTTTGCCCTTGATAGTACTGGTAGTATGAGTCAAACAAATAACCTTAAGGACTAATAAGAGAAATTAAAGCTTGCATTTATATTAGTCATTATTATACAGAATAAGCAAGTCAAGCCAACTCACAGTATGTTATTATTTGTATAGTACCTTTTATGATAAATAAGGCATAATTAGTTAAAAATGTATTTAATAAAAATGGATGATCAATAATTTGTTGAAGTTAAATTTGTTGGATATACAATGCAGTCTTTCAATATATTTCAAAAACTTAGACCACTTCAGCCGCAAAATTATTACATAATACCAGTAAAATGTTTAGTTTAGCTTTTCTAATTAAAACCTATTGGTGCAGCTGTTTACATTGACCAAGTAGCTTATTAGTAGCTTATTTTAAAGTTGATTATTCAATCCATAACATCGCTTTTATTCAACATTCTGATTTGAGCCCATAACACTGTCAGTTCAGGTATTTTATATGCTCTCACCTTGGACTGCTGCGGATATGTTTGCTTTAACGACCCATGTTTTACCTCATAGTGGAGCTTCACATCACTGCCTTTTATTATCACCATGGTTTTGGAACATATGAGACAAACTGGTTTTGAACTTCCCGCAGGAAGAATAAACATGATAAACAACGATCTGTACATCTTTAAGGGTTCATTTTTCATAGTCTATTGTTCCATTCATGAGTAAGCCATGTTGTGTCATGCATTTGTTTCTGCTTGGCGAGGATTCAGGCACTTTGTAGGTTCAAAACTCTAACGTTGATTGGCTCTGTTGCCTGACGAGTATAGCCATGCTTCTTTATGAGAGAAAAATCACTGAATTGATTGCCTCTATTGAGTGACACTTATAGCCACGCCTCAGGGAAAAAGCGCTATATTTGTGCAAAGCAATGTCTGCTGTGATTTAATCTGACACATAACTGCTCATTGCATCACTTCTACTCAACATTTTAATTTAAGTTGTGGTACTCATTTAATATAATTATGTTTAATATTATAAATCACACCCCAGTGGCACAGAGGCTTAGTGGTTAGCACTTTGGATTCGCACCTCCAGGGTTGAGAGTTTGATCCCATCTGGGGTCTGTGTGCATGGAGTTTGTATATTCTCTCTGTGCTTGGTGAGTTTCCTAAGGGTACTCTGGTTTCCTCCCACAGTCTAAAGACATGCAGATTAGGCTAATTGGTGTTTCAAATATATGTGCCTGTGTGCCCTGTGATGGATTGGCACCTGTCCAGGATGTACCCCACCCGGATAAGCAACGTAGAATATGAATAAATGAGTATACTGTATTTATTAACCACTTTTTTGATTATATTCCTACACAGCACCCTGTCATGTTTTATTCCCTATTTAAATTCTTCATTATAGGCTTATTAATTTTGAAATTGTTGCTGCTATTGAATTCTGGATATCGAATGCAAATATAGTACAGATTGTCCAACTACATGTTTCACCATAATTTTTTTAAACTTTAGGCTTTGATTTAATACAGAGCTTATTAGTTTACTGAATTATGTGATTTATTTATGAAAATAGCCTTTTCTGTAGACATTGTGCATAGATGATCTTCAGTGAGCTGGCTGAATGGCTATTTTATTGAGCAAACTCTCTCATGCCTCCAGTAATTTTTGGCAGCGTAACAATGGCTTAGATGCTCCACATGGCACAGGAGACCCAGCAGTAACCAGAAATAATTAGAGTGTTAAAGCAAATCTTCTTTATCAGACACATGGCAGCACAGACGGCATTTATGTGAAGGACAGTGCATACAATATTCAACTGATGTCTCTTTCACGGTAGACATATTGCTTCCATATGCACAAGTGAAAGTTCAATAAGACGGTTGTTTTTTTTTTTATGACAAGAAAATTTAAGAATAATATTTAAAGATAAATAAAATAGTAATAATTTTCAGAAACCATCTATATCCAATGCACTTACTGTATAAGCGGATACAGGCTATGCATAGTGTCTTATAGCAAACATGTGTATAGCATAACATTTCAGTATTTAGATTTATACAATTACATATAAAACAGGCAGGTTGAATAGGATATGCAAAGTTTCTCCCTTTTTTGGTTTGTATAAATCAGGTAATAAAATTTCATGGTGAGATATTTTATGTGATAAACTTTGCTGACAGACGATCCTTAAGTATACCAAGACATATAATTCACATTAAATGTTAAATTTCCCCATCTTTGAAATTTTCCCCTTTGCTACATGTTCATATAGTTTCATGAAGTGGCACATCCCCCTCCTCTCATTCTGCTGGTTTTCTCAGTCATGTAAATATGTTTTTGATGCATCCTGCTGTATAGTAGTAGTATAAGTAACTCCAAAACATCTCTCACTAGGAAAAGAAGGAAAGACAAACAAAGCACTTTTTTTTCTGGATGCATTTTTATTAATAAATAAAAAGCATTATATAAGCATACATCCGGCATACATTGGCATGTGCATGATGTCTGGAATGAAGGAGCGGCAGTGAAGCTGGTACTGCTAAGAAGTGTCAAGCAACAATGATGGAGACAAAAGTGAAAATAACTAAAAGGATGGGGTGAGGTGAAAAAATGGCAGACATTGCTCATTTTTTAATAGGAATCATTCGACCATTGGCACGATTCTAAAGAACAAGGACAAGATCCAGGAACATGTTAATTTTATACTGTGTGTAGCCAGTTGTGTTAGTATCCTATACAATACCTATACAATGTTTGTTGGATTTACAAACAAATTAGACTAAGAACAAGCTCTCAGAACAGAACGTGTTCCTATCTTTGGGATCTTGGGGATATATACGTATATATACAGTATATACAGTGGAGCTCTCAAAGCTCTCAGAAGAAGATGCCGATCTTTTAGGTGCTGATGAGGGCTTGGAGTTGGAGAGCAGAGCAGAAGCTTCTCCACATTGAAGTTTGTAAAGAACAGACTTAGGAACTCCATTAATTAGAAGCCTTGAGGCTTGCATGTGCAAGATATAAGGACTGCTTTACTTCAAAGTTGCTTATAAATATTTAAATACGGTTGTCATACTGTGTAATACATTTAATTTAGAGTGAAAAAAAATAGGGATGTCTATGGTCTAAATTTATTTGGGTGCATAGGATGGCCTGGGTTGGTGAGGGAGTCCCGTCCCTCCCTCAATGTTAAAGTCCCTTTCCCCAGTCATGATCGGCACCGAAGAGCGATAGCCATGCTTAGTTTGCTGCGTTTGACTCCATGACATGACTGCAACTGTGCCGCTGAGGAGCCGTCTTCACAAGCCTACTTTGCCACAGCTGCATGCCTGCATGCCAGCTGGACACTGCTTGCGACCTGTATATGCACAACCTCACTCCTATCCTCCCTTTCTTCCCTTCCCCTCCTCCTTAAATTCCACACCTTTCTTTATTTTCCTAATAAAACTACCCTTTTCCCATAAGACCTCGCCTCTGTGTATCTGTGGTGTGCCCCAAGTCAGAGGTCTTGTGCCATATATTCAACCGTATATTCAATTTTATAATTAGAGTTAAATCTTTTAATTATAAAACTGATCATTTTTTTATTATTCACACATTGTATGGTCAAGTATTAAACTTCGATGTATAAAATGATAATTATTTTTGCATATCTCTGATCCAATTTTTATGGAACAATTGAGGAATAATTACTATCATGCATGTACAGTTTATACAAGAAAGCATAGTTTTGATAATATAAACATTTTCATAATAATTTAGAAATATGGTATTTATAGAAAGTGTTATTCATTGCTATTAGCAGTTATTATTGTATTATATTGTCTTTTTTCTAACACTATTTGTACTATGATGTTGTTCTGTTCTTAATGTAGGCAGAGTTTATTTTATAATGTAATAAATATATTTATTTATTCCTGACACTTGAAATTAATTAATGTGTTTGTTTTTTTCCTTCTGTCTCCCCTTGTCTGATGGTGCCTTATGTAAAATGGTGGTCTGGGTAAACTGTATTTCATTCCTGAATGTCTGTGATGAGAGGGAATGACAGAAAAGTTCTTCTTGTCTTGCATATAAATGATGAGGCCCAGCGGATCAGTGCAAAAATACCATCAAGATTCAAAAGTCCAGATGTCTATGCTTGCTATAGCAAGAAATATAAAATTGCATGTCTTTTTAAATCAGCAGTTTCATGTGACATTCTGACAGTCAACCAAAAGATTGACAAGGGCATTTATGGCTCGCATGAATGCCTTACCTGTAGGGTGTATTTCAGATTTAGATGGCTTGATTTTGGCTTGGCAGAATTCTTCACAAATTAAAAGAACAACATTAAGTATAATATTGTATATGCTACAACCAAATATGGCCTAAACAGATGATGGATAGTGGGAGGAATGTGGTAATGGGCTGTTATTCAGGTTTAAAAAGTTAATACTCAATTATAAAACTGATCGTTTTTAAATGATTCACACATTGTATGGTCAAGTGTTAAACTTCGTTGTATAAAATGATATTTTCAGTTATAGAAAGTCTACAGAAAGTATGTGACTCTAATTAGCAGAATGTTGCTGCTTTTCTTCATGAATGCTGAATTATTCATTTCCTCTGCTTCTTATTTTCTACCTCCTAATGTAATTCTCTCTGTTCACTGTGTTCTGTGCCACATTTGAAATCTGGCAACAAAAAAGAGCATGCTACATTCACAAGCAATGTACTTTTTCTAAAACTGTCTTTTTATGTTGACATATCCGGGCATCCTAAAATACCACGTGTGCTGCAGGTCTTCCTTTAACAAGTTCAGTAACAAGATGTTCTGGTCTTAACAACGTTGCTTCAAGTCACGATCTCAGCTGGAGCATGACAAAATCAGGTGTTAAATTAATACCTCAAGTGTACAGTGAAGCGGCATTGTTTTCACTGGGATGCTTTAGGTGTTAATTTAACACTGATAAATTTGTTGTTCGAGGTTGTTTTTAATGGTATTCGTGAAGTGTGCACTAGCCCACTCAAGTGCTCAATACCATCCATCCACACCTCATAATGAGCAGCTATGACTCCTTATGAGACTTTAGCACTCAGAGGTACTTTACTTTGCATCCCTGATCAATAAAGAGAAATTGAGGACCAGTGAGTAAGAATTATGGATTCTTTTAGAATGTTTTGTAAAACTAATAATTGTCCCAGCAACAATCATTGCCCGCAATCAATTACACTGAGGGATCTCTTCTTTGCTTAATTTGCTTAAGTCAAAGATGTGCATCAATAAAATAATTACCGTTGTACCATACATAGAGATCTGCAATCCAAAAGGCTTTTTACTAGACATTAAAGTGTGGCTCTGGAAATTTGTAGTGATTCAGCCATAGGAGCGATAGTAGGGTCAGGCACTGATGTTAGATTAGGAGGCCTAGGGTACAGTCAGTGTTCCTTCTTTCTAAAGGGTTGAGGTCAGGGTTCTGAGCAGGACATTTGAGTTCTTCCATTTCACCCTTTCCAAACCATGTCTTCATGAACAACATGTCTTCATGAGCTATACAATTTTGTGGTTTCACTTTATGATACAGTTTGGAAAAGAACCACATATGGGTTTGATGCTCAGATGTCCACAGGAATTTTGGCCATATAATGCACTTTCATGACAGATGCTTCACATAATGAAATCCTAAAAATGAACGGATTTATAAAGTTATCCTGCTGTTTAAAAAAGAAAATCAGCGTCCCTATGCATTAAATGCAGTGATGGTTTTTTGTTAAGAAATTACAAATTTACTATACCAACACATCTTTTATTTAATCTGCATGCTGAATTTATAAACAGTGTTGGGGGACGTTACTTTTTTAAGTAAGTAATTGCAAAATTACTGTCATTAAAAAGTACAGTAATCAGTTACATTACAACGTTACTTTCTGATAAAAGTAACTAGTTAGAGTACTTTTCCATACTTTTCCATCTTTGCACGCGTCGGTCCTCGCAGACCTTGCAGAACGTCGGGCGGTCACTCGCAGCGGCTAACAGTGTCTAACACCGCTTCTCATCGCAAGTCAAACCGCATAGGTGAGATAGGGGTATAACAGAGGGGGGCAGGTTATCGGGGTCGGGGCTTGTAGGATAACTTTCACATACACACAATAAAGGAATAACTGCTGTCTGGCTTACGGAATACATAATTTGTCTGAATAACGGATTACATTTTATAAAATATAACTAAATAACTGAGTACTTTAATGGCGAACCTAACGCATTAGATTACTTTTTACATCGAAAAAGAAATCCAAGTACTTTAACGCATTACTTTGTAACGTGTTACACCCAACACTGTTTATACAAGTATTTCAATGTAAAAATTGCCTATACTGTATTAAATATACGTGCATATCTTCAACTACTTTACAATCTATAATTTCTATACAGTTTTTCTTAAAAATGAGCCAAGAACACACTGTAGATTTAAATTAATCCCCAACAGAAAACTGCAGTGGCCTAAATTATGCAGACATTACAAAAAAAAAAAAAAAAAATCCTCTTCTTCTTCTTTCTGGTTACAATGGTAAATGGGCTATGGTTTAGATTTAGTAAAAAAAAATCTTTAAAATTGAGATGTTTTTTGGATTTGTGAATGCACGTCTGAAGTTGTACCTCTGTTTTTCGGTTGAGAAAAGGATCATTGTTATACTTGTAGTAATGGGGTGGGTGATGACATTTTTTCATCCAAAGGTTTTTTTCCCCCACTCCTTAATAATCACTTTGTAGGCCAGCTGAGTAGGGCGAACACACATTAATTAATCTGTTTGAGTAGAGACTCTGAGAATGGCCGAGAGTTAGCAATATTTTGTGTTAATTAAAATGTTAATCAGACAGGATCCCTGAAGCCAGCGTCTGAGTCAGAGACCTTTTTTTTTTTAGGTCAAAATGAGCTTGTCTTCCTTGGACATTGCCAACACTAATAAAACACCATAATAAAAACTTTAAAAGTCAAACCTGGCTATTTTTTTTCTCTTGAAGACCTAGACATTTACATTTATCAAAATAAACAAATTGTAATGGTTAATTAATGGTTAAAAACTACCATTTCATATCATTTGTTACATGTTCATGCTTTAGTTACATTCGTAGCTGTGGCATTAATTAATCTGTCAACACAAAAAAATATATGTTATTACCCATTTCCATTCATTATAATATCCTCAAATGTATAACCTTGAAGAAAATGCTGCTGCACATTATAATACCAGAAAGTGTTTAAGAAAATTTAGATTCATAGATTCAGTTACTTACTTCCTCAAGCATTATGCTTAACGGCACCATCTATCTATCATTTTACTCTAGTTAAACAGGCATTAATTATCTTCCACTTACAGAGTTATCACCATTAACTGACAATCACTGACAGTGTCCGCATCAATAAATATCAGTCAAGTAATGGCCAGTCATTTCATTTTATTAATATGCACAGTTTAGCTTTTTATGAGCAGCACTTTAATGCTTAACTCATCCTAAAAGTTAACTAAGAGGAAGGGCTTGCTCCAAATTGCTTGAATAATGCTTCACATAAGTCATACTTTGCAGAGAGACATGAATGAAAAATGACAATATATTATATTTCTCCTTCATCCTTTCATCTTGAATGGCCTGGACCACCTCTGCTTGGCTCCATGGCTGACTCATGACATCCATAATAAAGCTGTTGGATTGAGTTGGAAGAATGAAATGGAAAGTTCTTAATGTCAGAAATGATTTCTTTAGAATGACTAGAGAATAAGTAAGGAGAAATGGGCAGCAGTTCAGGGAATTTATTTTATATACAAGATATTACTGAATAGTGCAGATGACACATTTACCTAGCTAAGTTTAAATCCCGGTTGCATTGTGTGCAATCCACAGCCAGGATTCTTCAAATCTCTGTGAAGGTGTGATAACCACAAAATCTGAAAAATTACTGCATTTGCAGCAAAAGTGACACCAGAAATTCTAAGCGTTTTATGATATTAAGCGCTAATAAATGTTTTTCATTTCATTGGCTGTTTTTGTTCATGTTGGAGGCACATATTCATTGGATGCCATTTTACTGGGGTCCTCATTAGTATAGGAATATCTGACAGGCTTACCTTGTGGGGACTCCATGGTCAGGTCTTCATGAAAATAAGCTCCAAGACAAATTCCCAAGTGATGGAAGATATTGTTGGAATTAGAGGCCTATTTGTATTAAGTGTTGATGAGATGCCTTGTTTGTTAATGCGCATAAAAATGACTGACGGTAGCACTTATTCATTTCGCAAATAAATCCAATGTTATTATGTTTCTTGATGACTCACTGACATTATAGTTCAGCTCTCTGCATGCATTTTCAAATGGTACTTTTCACTCCACTGTCATTTCCATTGTAGTGTCAGTGCTTGCTTTAATGAGTAGAGGACCAGGCCTTTAATTCACTATCGATCATGTGTCATGCTAATCCTCTCTACACTCTCTGCCTCTCTTCTATTTTTCCTCTAACGGCACAAATATGTTTGGATGCATTATCCCTGCATTGTTGAGTGCTTCTCCCATTTCCCAAAGCCTCCATATATCTCTTCAGTCTTCTCTCTCGCTCTTTCTCTCTCCCTCTCTCATAACTAACACCCACTCATGACTTGCAGCTGTTCCAATTCCCTATTCTCCCTGCCACTGCGTTAGACTCACAGGGACACAAACTGGCCTACTTGCTCTCGTGTGTTGCTCTTGTTTAACACAAGCAAGGTCATTTCTTTATTGTTCAAACAATTTGAAAATTCTGCATCACTCTTTATTAAGATACCAAGGGAGAAATTAAAATAGTTGCTTTTTTTCAGTTTTTATCACAGTCACCTTATTTCTCTCCTTTTAAGTTGTTTTATGGAGAAGAGAACCATTATATCAGTGGTGACAGATTGAGCCACAGTTCATTAATGTTAAGAGTTCTGAGGTGCCATTAAGGGACCTTACATCAGTGTCAGCTGCAATTGATTGCAATTACAGATAAGAAATAAATAATTTAAGCCTTTTTTGTAAGTAAGAGGATGTGACCAGTTGAAGAGATTTTTTTGTTTAGAAAGATTGCATTGATGCACTTCATTTTAACCAAGGGTCACATCTCTATGCAGTTATTAAAGTGAGTGATACTGTGTAAGATTATTTTTATCTGACATGACCTTTGTAATGCCTCGATAACATAAAATGTTACCATTGAACTTTACTTAATATAACAATATCATTTGTCTATTTCCCTGCCCTCATTAATTTAGTGATTTGTATAAATGCAGGCATATAGCTTATTCAGTTGGGCATTTACCCTTTTCTCCATATTGCACCACAAGACAGCATAGCGCATTCAGAGTAAAGCTCTATTGGCCAGGATCATAGACACTCATGATTTACTAGTGTCATTGTGATTTACTGAGGAGGTTGTATATGCCATCACACCTGCTCAGAGAGTTCCCAGAAATGGATGGCGGTGGCAATACTGGATTTCAAACTGACTTTCCTATTAAGCCACTGGGAGCAGAATGGTATTTTTAAACCTACTTTGATCCAAAATTGTGCTCACTTTTTGGCTGCCTGGGACCATTGCACAGACAAAATGCCAAAATTGTATTTACTTGATGTCAACTATGCCATTTCTGTGGTTGGGTTTATGTCACCCCACTTCAGCAAATATTTTTTCTGAACCCCATTATTAACTAAATCCACTTCCTGACCAAAATGTTACTTGATGCCTTTAATTAGATATATCCCTAAGAACCTATGATGGCATAATTCCAAAGAATATGTTTCAGATGTAAACAATTCTTTTAAGCTTAACTGATGCAGTGAGTAGGTTTTAATGTCTTATGTGGTCATGAAAAAAAATACTTTGTTTCAGAATGGTCAAATCATTTGGGGGCAGTGGTAGCTCAGAGGGCTAAGGCACTGAGTAACTGATCGGTTCGAGCCCCAGCTGCATCAGGTTGCCATTGTTGGGCCCTTAACCCTATCTGCTCCAGGGGCGCTGCATCATGGCTGACCCTGTGCTCTGACTCCAGTTATGCTGGAATTTATGAAGAAAGAATTTCACCGTGCAGTAATGTATATATATAACAAATAAAGGCTTAACTTACAATGTAAAAACTTAACTTCCATCAAGCAAAAATAAAAAATTGGATAAGAACCATGAAACACATTATTAAAACTTGGAATGCTAAACTTCTTGAAAGAAATGTGGTCAGGGAAAAAAAAAAACATTAAAAACGATTAATGAGATCATTTAAACATTTGGTGAAGTTACATCGTAAGAAGTCGTCAGTAAAAATCATAGCTACAGTATGCTTAAGAGTGAAATTAAGAGAATTTCCACATGAACAATGCAATGATAACTCACAGGACTGGGCCTGAACAGCTGTGTGGGTATATGACACAACTTGTTAGTGAGACTAATCTAAAAAAAGCTTTCAATTCTGCTAATGAAGATTTGGAGCAATGGAAACATGTGGACATGTGGTCTGATGAGTCCAGATTTACCCTATACCAGAGCGATGTGCACTTCAGGGTAAAAAGGGAAGATCATAAAGTGATTTAACCATCATGCTTAGAGCCCAAGCAGCCAAGTGGCAGGTGTTATGATCTATGGTTGCTTCCGTATATCCGTACACAGATGTAATATCATCAATAAATAA
>JAOVVA010000048.1:11440758-11462425 GCA_028565275.1 Leiocassis micropogon
TTCTCAATTACTTGGGCACTTTCGATCACAAATAAAGGGAATGGCTCAGAGTGTGTGGAAGAAAATGTTAAACTTCAAAAAATATTAAGTCAGCTTGAAACAGAGAGATTTAGATTGGATATCTAATCTCGGCTGTAGACGAGAATGCACAGGTATAACTTCTGGCAGTCCACAATATCATCTCAAATATATACTGTAGAAAAGCTAATATCTAGGGGTTTAAACTGCAGAAATACCATAAAACCCTGCAACAGATTAAAAAGCTTTTTTTAAAGGGAAAAAAAAATCATGCATACTGTGCTGATTTATTCATGCTGCAATATCCCACCAGCTCATATCTGCACAGAGCTGAAGGGGAGCCAGAACCCCAGTGAAAGTGCCAGGGGAAAGGGGCTGCTCATTTCCACACAAATAACCATACGATGTTGACCAAATTAACAAACAGAGACCCTGGAAATGACTCGCCACTTCTCCCCCTGGGTCCCGTTTCACACTCTGCCAATCTCCGTTCGCCCTCGTTTTCCCAGTCTCACTGATTACACAAACCCAATGACGTTGGTGCGCACAAATATCAAATGTGAATTTCAAGTGGCTTTTTATCTTTTTCCCCTCCACAAAATTAAGATCAGATGAAAAGTGACAGGCGCATTTCTTCAAGACTTCCACTGAATAACAAGGTCTCTGTCAAAATGAAAAGAATGCATAATTGGTTGAGATGTTGGACAAGTGAAGGCTGCCTCTCCAAAAAAAAAAAAAAAAGGTAACACGAGTTCTTTTCACAAAATGTCTGATTTCTTTGGCAGAGAAATGTTAACAATGTTTGAGTCAATTTGAGGTTCTTTTTTAATGTAGGTCATATACATTTATTAATAAGGCTTTGCTGTATGAGCGTTTGAGTGAGTGTGGAATAGTCCAGGGCAGGATACTAGGAATGTGAATTTGGTAATATGGACAACTTTTAGCAGTAGAGAGTCATAGGGAAGTTTAGATACAGAAATATATGGAGGCAATTTTAGTATCCAAATAGTCAGTATTACATAAGTCAATGTAGACCACTTATATTTTGGGGCTTGTTCAGAACTATTAACCACATCTGCCCAAATACTAGCTTACCAAAATTGGCATGGCCATATTTGTAAATGTAAATCATGGAACTTCAATTCTGTATCAGAGCTTCTAAAAAAAGGCTCTAAAACTTTGATAAATGCCAAATGAATCTGTCAACCAGCAATGATTAATTACATATTACATCTTTATTGACACTGCAGTACAAACCGCTGCACTGCTTTTCAGAGTGTCAATAAAACAATCATAATATCTCCATGCTCTGGCAAATAGACTATTATGATTTACAAGAAAAAACTAAATCAATACAAAAATTGGATGAAAAAAAAGCTAAAGAACATCTCAATATTCTCTATTACGACAGCATTTTTTTTAAAGAAACGTCTCCTTACAGCTCCCATATTTTCCAGTGCACCACTCATTTTGAGCACATATTAAAGTGAAAATAGTATTAGAGTGATATTAGTAAAATCTGAAAATTTAAATGGTTGTGGAGTTGTCAAGTCTTTTTTGGAACCACCTTTATAAATCATGGACAGAATTGTAGAGAACACACTTTAATGTTGCTGAAATAAATGAAGACAATCATGCTGTTTATGTAATTTACTGTGGCTTTTACAAAGACACTAAACAAATGTAGATGCCAGTTGTACAAGTCTAAAGCTCATTCAAAACACCTTCTCATAGTCATTTACAAGAAAATTGATTTGATTTCGTAGGCTACGCAGGAGCCTTTGCTTCATAAACTGAACTCAAACTGAACTCAAGTGTTCACAAAGACAATGATGTGGCATTTATAGTATGAACTGAGTGCAGAATGAACACAGGGGGTACACTGCATAATGATGACTGTTGGAAAGGTCATGTCCAGATGCATTTATGAAGTTATTAGAGGTGCCAAGGTGTCATCTTGTCTTAATGATTAATTTACAAATCTTGAAATTGTCATGACCCCAATCTTAAATAGATTAATATGCCAAGAGCTTAGTAGATGGTGTATTGGTTTACATTAGTGCTTGACTGTAAAACATATGTGATGTTTAATGATTTTACTAATTATTAGCATGTAACAAGTAGTAGCATATGGATTTTTTTTTAAAGGACCCAGTGTGCACTGGTAGCAGGAAAAGTAGATGAGTAATGGATGAGCTAAATACACTGCCCAGCCAAACAAAAAAAAAGTCATGCAATCTAATATTTTATTGTACTGCCTTTTGCATTGATTATGGTTGTGGCATGGTTTCGATAACCTATTATTATAAGCATTTATTTTGCATTAATTTCGCTCCGAAATCTTAAACATATTTGATAGGAAAATTAGTCTGCTGTGTAAAGTTTTCTCTAGCATATCCCAAAGATTCTCAATGGGGTGAAGGTCTGGACTCTGTGGTCACCAATCCATGTGTGAAAATTATGTCTTATGATCCCTGAATCACTGTTTCACAATTTGACCCTGATTAATCCTAGCATTGTTATCTTGAAATATGCCTGTGCCATCAGGGATAAAAAAAATCCATTGATGAAAAAAAACTGGTCATTCGGTATATTCAGCTAGTCAGCAGACCTAATTTTTTTGGGCACATAATGTTGTTGAACTTAGACCTGAAAAACAGAAACAACCCCAGATCATAACACTGCCCCCACAGGCTTATATGGTAGGCACTAGTCATGATGGGTGTATCACTTCATCCGCCTCTCTTTTAATTCAATTCAATTTTATTTGTATAGCGTCTTTAACAATTGTCATTGTCACAGAGCGGCTTCATACAATCAAAAGAAAACACAATAAAAAAATCTCATAATCTCTTCTTACCCTGATGCACCAATCACTCTGGAACAGGGTTAATCTGAACTCATCAGACCACATGACCTTTTTCCAATGCTCAACTCTCCATTCTTAATGCGCCCTAGTAAATTGAATCCTTTTTTTCGGATTAGCCTCACTAATGGGTGGTTTTCTTAAGGCTATGCAACTGTTTAGTCCCAATCCTTATAGTTATAGGGAATTGATTTTATTTTGACTATTAAATATGAGTTTTTATTAAAATGGTTGTTTCAAGAACTGAGAAACTACTCACTGCTTTAGGTAGGGTTAAATAACTTCTAATCTGCTAAAACTTTAACCACGGCAGTAATTATCTAATGGAAGGATCTTACCTATTTGCTTAGTTAATTCCAGGTGTTAAGATTTTTATTTAGCCAGGCACTGTATCTGTAAGTGAGTGACACTCTTTGTACATCATGGCTTTTCTGTTTTCCTGTCCATGATACCATAATAAATCTATTGTAAATGTTTTGAAGTCAAATCCAACTAGGAGAGAGGGGAAAAATCAAATATCAACTGGCCAGCCATGGTGGAATTCAATGATCGAGTGAAATGAAGAAAAGCAGATGGTCAAGAAGTTGTGGAAATGATGGTGTGCTTATAATAATAATAATAATAATAATAATAATTAGAAAAGAAAATCACCATATCATACTCCAGTTTGTCGAAATAGGATGAAATACCAAAAACACACATGCACTTAAGCATCTTTAGCCAGTAAGACAATAACATATTCATAGGTCCACAGACGTTGACGTATTTCCTGTCACATATTTTCTCCTTCCTGACAAAGAAGGGAACCTTTCATGCAATATAGAAAGAGGTCAATATTTTCTGTGTTAATTATCAGTTAATTAGCACATGTCCCGGCATAATTAGACATGCACATGATGTATAAAAAAGAGTGTTTTTTGTCCTGAAGACAAACCAAGACTAACAGGTTGATAACAGAAATAAGCTCACATTTATTATGCAAAATAAATTTAAAAAAAAAGAAAGAAAAAAACGTGTCAAAAAAACCTACTACAACAAAAGGAATAGCATGTGCATTTGAGCACCAACAATCTGCATAAAATAAAATCAGGAAACTTCAAAGCAGATTAAAACACACAGAACATCACATAGTTAAGCAGAACTCCTATCCAGCCACAATATTTACTTAAATGTCAGAGCTGTTATATTCATATTTATTTCAGTGTCCTTGGACACATAATATTCCAGGATGAATGCAGGCTGTACAGAGTCCAAGAAGGTTCAAAATCATATCATTATATATGTATCTGTATTTATATTTATATAATACACAAATATAAATTCTTTCCAGGCTTTAGAGCATCTTCTAATAAATTCACAGCTGGATATGAATAGAAAGAAAATACAACCAAATTATTAATAATATCTGGATGAGAGATAAGTCCATAATTAGTTCATGTCCATCCAATTTTGATATCAGGGTCACCAATACATGTCCAAAAATACAGTCTTATGCTATAGGCCTTATAGTTTTGACCAAAAATGATTCTGGTATAGATAATTATAACATGGAGTGCAAAAACTGGGGTAATGGTGGTGTCCGTGCTATGGAAATAGCAGATGATTTTTTTTTTCTTGGCTTTAAAAGAACAGTGAAAGAGAGAAAAAATAAAGTCCCAGACTATAGCAAGGCTCCCCTCACACAAACGCTAGCAAAAAGCAGTAGAGTGAGTCCATAGCTCGTATCTATCCTGGTACCTGGAGAAAAAAAGAATTACAGGCACATTTGTTATCCTAAAGCTGACAGAGAAAACAGTAAGCAGTGAATCACAGGTATGAATTACATCCAAGTCAGAATTCATATATATCCTGAAGCACAAACATTTTGGGGTTATAGATTTTTTATAGTCAGAATCCAGTGAACTTAGACTGAATAAACATGTTGTGGAATACTGAAATGCGAGGCATACCAATACCAATTTCCACAGCTAGTTATACAAAAGATGATGTTATCCTTTGGGAACTCATCTTTATCTGAACATCTAACAGTCCTGCATTTCTGGCAGTGCTCTAGTGCTGTGGCTCTATCTAACACTCTTATCTAACATGTGTCACTCTGGAGCCCAGCATTATTTATTTATTTATTTAGTTTTTACCTGAAAAATGTGTCAGCAGATTATGAAATGTGCTTATATTTTACATCAGGTTAATAGCGTCAAAGACACGGAATTATAGTTCTGTGCTTATTAGGAATAGAAAAAAAATGCAATGTCTCAGTTTCTTATTATCATTTTAGAGCCTGCATGCCTTTCCACTATCCCTGTCCCATATCTCCCTTATTTAGTTATGTGTTTGTTTGTTTGTTTATTATGGTAATAAATATCACACCTCACATTTCTGTAAGGGCTTTAATGTCTGAACTATACCAGAATTCATCAAATATACAACTATTCACCTGAAGTATGTTTGCACTATTCTATTAACATATTACATAAAGGAATGATTTATGAATGAACATTTTACATAAGAAGGAGTGAATTAATGGATGTTGTAATGGCACTCATAAACTGGAGCATCCTTTCATGAAATTCCATCAGAAGAATCACAACATGAAGTATAGGCAATTAAAATGTGTGCCTTTCTAAAAGAAAATCTTTTTGAATGAATTTATTGTTATCACAAAATTGTGGTAAAAAATATCAAAGAAGGTGCACTACATAAACTACAAAAAGAAGATGAATATGTTAGAAAGAAGAGGGAGGGAGGGAGAGAGAGAGAGAGAGAGAGAGAGAGAGAGATGTATATGTGGCCATAAAACCCCTAATAAAAAGGTAACATTGAGGAAATGGAAAATGAAATTTTCGGTAAATCACTGTGACATTTACGGGATTCTTCCTTTAAACCAAGCACTTGTTTCAGAGAAGGAGTGTCTAGGGAGTCTCTCTCAGAAAGAAACAGAGAACAGAAAGAAGGGAACAGAAGAGAAGAGAGAGATACAAGCTTGAGCCCTTATGCTCCTCCTTGCCAAATTTCATTTGGCCCATGGTGATCTACTGAGCAGGAGCTTTGCTGCAGAGAAGCAATCACAGTTGGCTGAAGCATCCTATGGTTTCCTCCTTCTCTTTATAAAGAATAATTAATCATTTGTCTCAAAATATCTACCCTAGGATACTTTGTGACAAGAATAATGAAACCTAATGTTACATCATCCCTGCTGGCTGTTTCTGCTCTCTGAGTCTGTTGATTACGCATCATATCTGCACTTTTATAACCAGTTCTGTCCAATTAGCTATAACTAAAGTGAAGAGTCATGTCAGAATATCACAGCATGTAATTAGAGGTTGCTGATCTTCTGGATAGCAGACTGTGAAGGTCTAGTTAGGTAGTAGCTCTGCATTGGAGTAGGTGGGAGTTAACTATAATAAATCTAACGAACTCATATCTTTTTTTTTATTAGTTATATATTTAGTGATAGGCCTAATATTTTTTATATACAGTATGATTTACAAATAAATCGACAACAGATCAATTTGTATAAAGTCCAGGTACTGTATTCCTACTTACAGGGTTTTTTTTTTGTTTTTGGTGAAGATATTTCTAAAATGTTGTAATATGCTATATAACTATTTTCTTTCCCTATCTTTTTTAAGCTGTGTGTGTGTGTGTGTGTGTGTGTGTGTGTGTGTGTGTGTGTGTGTGTGTGTGTGTTTGCGAGCATGTGTGCACGTGTGTAAAACAGTGTGTGGAGCGTGTCTGCCGTTCCCATGAGAGATTAAGGTGAATATATGATATATTCTTTTAGCTGCTCAATATGGTAAAATGCCCTTCAAACCTTCCAGGCATCTACGACAACATGCACAACTGGCTTTTCACCCTGTCTTGTTAGGTTGTAGTATCCTTACTAACATACTGCTTTTTTTCTAGTCTAATTGCAGATTAAATATAAAAGGCACTTAAAGATTCATATTTATTAAAAGATAAAATTTGTCTAATAACACAGGCCTGTAACAACCAACTTGTGCTTTTACAGTATTGTGTGACTGTTTTAAAAGGATTCAAATAAATTTATTATTAGAATTACCACGATTCCCCTTACGCAATATCTACTTTATCAAATTGATGAGGAGAAGTATGGCTTTAACTGGCAGGTGAAATGGCCTATAAAGTTCTTTACAGGAACTCCAATAAATTCCATTATAAGTTGCTGCAGTTCATATGAAGTGAATTACAAAAGCTATTAAAAGTTACTTTTAGAATTTGAATTTATGAATGATTACAGTATTTAATGATATTCCAGTAGCTCCAAATGAGACTTTTCATGCCTGATACATTCAGGAGAATGTGTATCAAACTTAATTATCAGTTGAGAGATTTGCCATATATCACTACACAAAGTATAGTCTTAGCTCTACTTGATCATCCCTCAAGATAATTGGAAGACATGCATCATGACTTTTCTCTGGCCCTAGACCCAGGTGGTGAAATAAACCTCCTCTTGCTGTTTGAATAGCTGAGTCACTGTCTGTCTTCAAACAAAGACTGAAGACCTCTTCAGTAAGCACTTAAACAAGCACTAAATTAAAATTATTAACTCCTTGTATTAACTTCTCCACAACCCAATCTTAGCTGACTGTAATTTAGCTGTCAGAAAGCTGACCTATTTGTACTAGCATGGTGTGCTTTTGATGGTGATAATAAAACTCATCTGTAAGTGTGGATAAGAATGTCTGCCAATTGCTATAAATGTTATTGTAATAAAATGTTATTAGTCTTATGTCTGTTGCATCTTATTTCAGGTGTATTAATGTAGTATTAAAAAATTGTGTATAGTATTATTAAGCATTACATTTAATACAGGTTACTTTCCATAGAAGTTTTTTTTTAAAAGCACTCTTACCTGATCCAGTGCTGTGTTTGACTGTTTTGGACTGTGATGCCTGCGAGGTAGAGGAGGACTGGGAGTGATGGTCTGAGTTCAACCCGTTGCTGTCTTGGTCCAAAGCCGAGCTGCTCTTACGGGGCTTCTTATTGGTCAGGTGCAGAGGTGAAGTCTTCTTGATGAGTCCTCTACGGACGGTTGCATTGACCTTTAGGTAGGCCTGGGCCTTGTACTCTTTCAGTTCTCCATAGTTGGCGTCAGTGACTCGGCACTCATACAGGCCCTCATCACTCTTGCTCACCCGTGCAATTTGAAGCTTGTGGGAAATGTCATTGCCTTGGACCTTGACTGTCTGTGAGAGGAACAGGCAGCAAGGTCTAAATGGCATCCAATATCTTATTTATTTCAATACCCAATTTGATTTGTTATTTTGCAATCCATATGCATGAAAAAAAAAAAAAAAAAAAAAAACTACTTACACTTATTTTAGTTCCTTCATCATCTGGGTCAGGTTCTGGTATCAGCTCCATCTAAAATATAAGAAAGCATCAAAAAGATGAAAGGCTGCCTTTTGGTTTTCTTAATCTTAATACACCTTAACAGTTATTCATAGACATCTTACACCAACACCCTTCACCTTTACAAGTTCACAAGCCCACTTCATCTCTTAATAATCATGCTCTGAAATTCTCATTTGCAAGTCATAGTACCAACGCAGCCTATAAATGTTTCAAAGACTCTATAGTATTTTTTTTCAATAGAAAGGGAAAGACATCATGCAGTTTCTACAAGGCATTTCTTTCTTGACAGCTGAAGGGAACGCTGGTTCATTAGAACAGTCACAGAGACAGATGGCAGCTCAAAAACCTTTTTTCTGCTACTTAGGAAGTTTAAAATATTCAAAAAGTATTACATCAAGGAAACAACACCAGGGAAAAAAATCCTGTCACACACAAGTGGTACAAAGGACAGTGTAGCTGAAGGGTTCCTGGTTTTAGCCCTGCATGGGCACTATGGATGCAGAGCTTGTGCTAGAGGGTTTTAGGTTTAAGTGTTCTTCCTTTGACTACTCCTATCAGGCTCTTGAGGAAATCCCATAACCCTGTGCTGCTCAAGAGGTGCTGCAGTAACACACTGATATTGTTTCCCTAGAATGTAAGTCTTATTACTCTGTGACCCTGACCCAGATAATTAACATTACTGAAGATTAACAAATTTTAAAAAAGACTGCCATCAAGCCTGATGAAATGGTCAACTATTGTGAAGTCTAGACAATGTACTGTAGGAGAATTGACAATAGGGTCAAATATATAAAGCTGCATGGAAAGACATGACATCAAATTCATAATGTTTTCCACTCCTTCTTAAATGTTCTATTTCACCGCAATTAGCTTTATCTAATTTAATGTGTACAATAAATTGGACCTCCAATAGATATCCATTCGTACAAACACAACAAACACAAGCTAATTGTGATCTAATGGATTTCTAATTGCAACCCTGATTTCTAACATTCAACTGGGATTACAACAACTCGCTTTAAGTCTGTTAATTTACCACCAAGTTGAATTGCTAGTGTCTGTCCCTGCAGGACTAAAATTGATGACATCCGATCTACCAAATACAATTTTCTGTAGATATGTACAAAATGATTTTTAAGCTGATTTAAGCAAAACAAATTTCTTAACCACCCAAATACAATACAGTAGATTTAGGAAATTTAAGCCAAGTATTTTATGCATACCCCTATACACACACAAAAATTTTTTTATATATATATATATATATATATGTTTTAGTATTTAAATGTAAATGTGGCACCATGTATAGAGCCACCAGTCTCTTGAATGTTCTTGATGGACCACTTCTGATTGTTGGCCCTTTACAATAGACTGCTTCATTCAGAAGACCCTGTCTTGCCTTGTGTTCAGTGAGATTAGCTTCTTTTAAAAGGTGCCCCATGATCATTTTGCATTATGCATGAGGCTCTGAAGTCTGAGTGCTAAATTAATGTCAGAAAAGGAGAATGGCATCAATTCTGTTTTTAAAAAAAGGTCTAGTGCTTACGAATGGCTGTGGTTGTGCAGCATTTGTACAATGAAATGTAGTTTTACAGTCTCCTTATTCTATACTATATTTATAAATCGTCACCCTTTGAGCAAGGACATGAAGAAAACTCAAAGACTGGTAAACTGTATAGATGAAAAGATGAATACCAAACAAAAGTTGCATAGCTTTTATTGCTGTAGTTTGCCTTGTTTATATGAAATAATGCACAGATACATTATAATGGCAGCACCAGGGTTTTAGCAACCCGTGGACCAGATGAACCACAGCTGAGTAGACATATGCTAAACATACTCTCATTCACACATAATGACCTCAGGGCTCCATGGAATAAAACAAATGTGTGAGCATCTGCAAAATTCACATTGTGCTCCCGACTAATTCAAGGCGAACAAGCCCTGGACTTGCACTTTTAAGAGCAGGGAGATAAGAGCTAATTATGCTCTTGCATGCACTTAAGCAGTTTTCTTAATAATCACACACCAGGAAGTACATTTAATGACATTTATCTGTGCTGATTGCAATATAATTATCTCTTGTCATCAGTATTGGCCTGCTTGTCTGATTTTGTCAATTTCTTGAGCACATCTAGATTTGTTATATTTTAGACTTTGCTGCCCTAATGGAGCACATCAATGCAAATGGGTTACTTAATGATATTTTAAGTACATTATTCTCTTTACATTGAGGAACTACAATTCATGGTATGCTTTAGGACAGTCACGCTATTCCTTCATTCTTTTTTCCCCTAAAAGATACTACACAACATATTCACGAGTAAACATCAGGACAAAAACCTGTCAATAATATCTGTCTCTTTTCACCATTGGAAATCTCCTTAGTAGCCCACTTCCAGGGTTCAGTGTGTCTTCAAGCCATCAAAGGTATGATATGTTTTCACTGACAGGCCTTCATAACACTGGCAACACATCCACAGTAATCTCGAAGACATATAACTTACTCCCTGGCTGCTTCTGACAACTATAGACTTAATGAATTTTGCTAGCTTGCAGACGTGTGTGTGTGTGTGTGTGTGTGTGTGTGGGTGTGTGTGTGTGTGTGTGTGTGTGTGTCTGTGTCTGTGTGTGTGTGCACATATTGGACTTTGGTGTGTTGATGTTCTGTTGGTTCAAGTAATACATCTCTAAGCTGCAAAGAATTGTTATACATATGTAGTCATCTTGAAGGAAATGACTTGTTAACTCCAGCAAGTCTGAGAAGAGACAGATGTTGGTGATTGATTTTTATCTCATGTATAGAACAAGGGAATACTTGTCACATTTGTTCATGACCTCAGGGTATTACATGGCTTACAAATCTTGCGTGCTTGTTACAATTTGCTGAGGCTGTGAGCACTAACATGCATCTTGCTTTGTGAGTACAGGGAGAAATTATAGCTTTAATAAGACAAATTAATAAATATTTTTGCTTTAAATATGGTTTTGCATGTAAGGTATAATTTTCAGTTACAGGCCCTAGCCAAAAAAAAAAAAAAAATGTTGCACACAATTTCATTTGACCCCCTTTAGCTTTGTCTGCGGCTTGCAACACGTTGGCCAGTTCATGTGTGAAAATGATTCCTCATCCTCCCGGAAACACTCTTTTCACGTCTTCTCAAATATGCCCCTGCCATTAGGGGGGGAAAAAACTCCACTCACATGGTATCTTGGATCATCCAGTGCATTGCCGTCATCAGCTGACTTCATTTTACTGCCACTTAACATTGTTGAGTCTAGACCTGACCATCTGAAGCAACACTAGATCATAACACTGCCTCCAAATGCTTGTACTTTACAAGTGGCCACTTTGCATGATGGATACAAGCTAAAAGTAAGACTGCAAGAAAACCAGTCAGGCTTTGGGCTAATTTAATCTCCAAATCCTCCATCCTGACACATGGTGAATATGCTTATATTGAAAGATCTGTGATATGTTGAATAGGTCTGGTTTTAACTTATTGGTTGGTGCTGTTGTTATCATTCTTCCTGTGAGAGGGGACATTGTTAGCAAAGGCACAATGATGTTTCAGAGGGGAGAACGTAAGAAAAAAAAGACATTTATATTCTGTCAAACTAATACCACACTCAGCTTAATTTATCACTTATATTTAAAATAAACCATTACATTGGGAGTTCACATAAATCTCAAACTAAGTTCACATCCACAGTAAAATATCCACAGGATTTATGATTGCACAAATAAATCAAATATCTCACTGTAAAAATTCCTTTTTACTGACTGTCAGCACTGTGCTGAATCAAGTAATAGTACCTTTTACTTTGTTCTTTTAACTTGATATTCCAAGAAAGTGCATGTGTTGCATTATTTAAAAGCTGGGCTTCAGTTTATGGTTTGAGTCTAAATATAATCGATTTTTTTTCTATAGGTTATAAGGAGTTCACATACAAGATGGAAAGCCCCGAATGCCCTTTCTCACAATTTTAAAGAGACTACAATATTTAAATATCAGAGTAAGGATTTATAGAGTGGATTTTTAACTGAGTGATGCAATCTCACTCTTATTTTCTGTTTAGAGACCCAGCAAGAAAACAAGTTTTAATATGTACCCAATTACACATGCAATAATATTTCAGTGTACCTCCATGCAGTCTATATATATTACACTGATAAAATATTATTCGTTGGCATGTAGATCAATGAAATATTGAATACAGTTGAAATGCAGTTGCATTCCCAAAGAAACACCAAAATCTTTTGTTGTTAAAACACCCCTTGTATGCTTCTACAGTTTTTATATATCCAAAATGCAAATAGTGACATTTCTGAGAGAATTATGCATTTGTCAAACTAATACCCATGTTGAAATAAAGTTTTCCCATTGGCAGAAGGTGCTGACTTCATATGTGGGCAAAACACAACTGTAAAATAATTTTTAATGCATTTTATTTATTATTTTTATTTTTTTATGTAGATCAGAGGTTGCAAAAGTGCAGGCTACATACTGGCTCAGAGTAGACAAACACATCTTTATTACAGACAAAACAAAATAAATAGAATCACCACTGTGAATGAGCACAGCTCAATCTCACTCTCACCCCCTCATTCTCTATACAACACATCCTGTACAGGGTCATGGGAAGCCTGGAATCTATCCCAGGGAGCTGGGGGGACAAGGCAGGGTACACCCTGGATGGGGTACCAATACATAGCAGGGCCCATAAGCACACACTCACACACTAAAGGAAACTCCAAGCATACTATAATCTACATGTCTTTGAACCCAAGCACAAGGAGACTCCATGGACACAGATCAGACCTGAGGCAGGGACTAAACCTTTGACCCCTAAGGTATGAGGCCACAGTGCTAAACACTAACTATGCCACTCAAAATTACATATTTTCTGATTTTTCTTTTTTTACCTTTCAAGGTCTATAAATAATTCTTCTAATATTATGACTGTCTGATCACTTCTGTCCTACCATTAAACATTTCTACCCTGATGGATGTGGATATTCAAATTTCACCATAGGCTAAATTCAAATGAGGCTCTAAATTTATTTACTCTAAATCACATTTCTAGTCATTTAACTTACATCTAAATGATCATATTTTTTATTTTCCTGGTAACTCTAAGATAAGTCATTGTTATGCTTACATAGGTGAGACCATATAATCTTATTGTGTTTAAACAACAAATGAGGATAGTCAGTGGAGGACAGATGAAATAAAATGTCTTATTTTTTTTGGGTGGGAGAGACAGTTATTTGAATGAGAAAAAAAACTTTAAGAACTGCACCATCTATAAGGACATTTCTCATACAGTTAGTTCTGGCTCCAATGCGAAGAGTAAAATTAAAGGCTTTGGACCAAATACAAAGACAGTAAAGATCACAGTAACCACAGTAGAAACAACAGAGTCACTTGGCCTTTTTTTTTTTTATCTCTGTTAACAAACAGAGTCCTGGATCTAGTCCTGGGTGACAAACTAAGAGGCAGAACAGAATCTAGTTTACTGCTAGGAAACATTTGAGTTGGGCTAAACTGTTTACATTATGACAATTCAGCTTGTATTATTTAATTCAGTCATATGTGGAGCAACATATGAACTATGTGACCAAAAGTAGTAGTAGACTTCACACCCTTATGTGCTGGTTGAACAAATGTGTCAAAATTTGTCCCTAAAAATTTGCTTCTATAACTGCCCCCAGTCAAAGCTTTCCACTAGATTTTGGAATATGGCTAGGGGAAATCTGCCCATTCAGCCACAAAAAGTATTTGTACAGTCAGGCATAGATGTAGGTTAAGGAGGCCTGGGATGCAGAAATTGTTCCAAATAACCCCAAAGGGGTTAAGCAGGGTTGAGGTCAGGGATTTGTTCAGTCCAGTCAAGTTTTCCTTGCCTTGCAACTTGCCATTCGATGTCTTCACAGAGCTTGCTTTGTGCATACTGTAGGTCATTGACATGCTTGAACAGGTTTGAGTCTCAGTACAGTATTTTCAGTACTGGGAAATCAACATGCTACAGCATACTGTCAGCATTGCATTTACATTTAGGCATTTGGCAGACGCTCTTATCCAGAGCGACTTACATTTTTATCTCATTACACATCTGAGCAGTTGAGGGTTAAGGGCCTTGCTCAAGAGCCCAACAGGGACAACTTGGTGGCTGTGGGGTTTGAACCTGGGATCTTCTGAACCGTAGTCCAATGCCTTAACCACTAAGCTACCCCTGACCCCATTGCCCCCTAGTGCCATGTATCTGCGGGCTCTGTGGAACTTTGCGAGTTTTTGAATTGTTCTAGGACTTTAATTTTCCACAGGTGAATGCGTCACAGTTTCATCAGAAATGTTGTTTTGGTTATACATTAATGCAATGCAAACAATTATGCACAATACTATGTACAGGAGGTTCTCCTTTTGCTTCCTGGGCAGCTCTGGTCCCTCGGAGTATGATTCCACAAGACCTCTAGGGGTGTGCTATATTGTCCAGCAATAGGATATTGGCAGAGGAGCCTCTGGGTGCTAAGAGATCTGGGGAGTTTGGAGACTGGGTCAGCAGCCTTGGCCTCTGTGGTGCACTGTGTGCTTCGGTGCCTTTCTATCATGGCCAGCAATTACGTTTTTGACATGTTGTGCTGCATGGGCTTTTCTGTGGGAGTGAAGAGCCTTTGCTCGCCATGGGCAAGAATGAGCCTTGGTTGACTATGATCCTGTCACAAGTTTAATGGTATATAATTGATAATCAATATTGATGCGTTAATGGTTTGGTATATTATACAAGATCTACAAGTCTTGTGCAGGTCCTTGTCTTGCATCTTTCCTATGCCACTGTTTGTCATAATTCACGTTTTGTTTTTGCATCTGTTCTGATTTTTGCTGTGATACCAATTATGTTTCTATTAAATATAATTATGTGCACTTATGACATAATACATGATGCATACAAAGACATTCTAGACTTTTTGGCAAGTTTGTGGAAACCGTCTGGGGAGAGTCCCTCATGGGTCTTATGGTCAGGTGTCCACATGCAATTGTCCACATAGTGTATCATGACAAGGTTTTATTTGACTTTTTCGTCAAAAAAAAAAAAACATGTGACAAAATATAAGATCTGTGTACAAAATATTGTAATGCACTTCAAGGCCCATATCATAATTAAAGACAACATCTTTTGTCTGTCTAGGATAGTTTCAGTGATGTGCAGTATTTATGACAGTGAGCATTTAAGCTTCTATGGCAGCTTGTAGTGGCCAATACCTTACTAACACATTTTATGTTGGCTACTCAGCACATGCCCCAAGATGTGCAATTAACACTGTCCTGTATGAGGTCATTTAAGATCTGCAGATGTGACTCACTATGACTGGAGAGACACTTGATATGATTGATGGCTTTAGCCTTGAACCAGACATCCTATCTGCCCATGACTGACAGCGTGGAATGAATTATTTTCCTTGGATTTGGAGTGGTTTCGCTCCACATCCTTCCCTGAAGCACCTGTTTTTTTATTTTCTTCTCTTTTTGGTTGTCTGGGCATTGTATGTGTCTTATGTCTTTGCTGTCCCCTGACCTTACTGTCTGGTCCACAAAACACAAACCAATACATCACAAACAGTTTTTGCAGTCCAGTGCAAAATTTAAGGGTTCTTTTTCTTTTTTTTTATGATGTAGGATCCCTTCTCTATCCCAAATCTATTCACAAAACATTATGTCCTGGACATTACTTTGAATTTGAGTGGATAAGGCAGACCATAATTCACACAATGCAAGAAGGTATTATCCACCCATCCATCCATTATCTATAGCGCTTATCCTTTTTAGGACCGCATAGGAGCTGGAGCATAGGAAACTTAGGGCACAAGGCACGGTACACCATGGAAGGGGTGTCAACTGATTGCAGGGCACAAGCAATTTGGAAATGCAAATCAGCCTCCAGTGCATGACTAGAAAAAACTTTCATGCCCAGAGGAAACCCACAAATCTCACAGAGAACATGCAAACTCTGCAACACCATATTATGCACTAAAAAAATACGAAAATATTACATTTACAATATGCATAAAATATAGTAAAAAATGCCTCAATGAAAAAACTTTGCCTAAATTACAACATGTTTCCTTTGAAGCATGTCAGGCTTAACTAAATTGATATAGGTATAGCATTAGAAGTCAGAATCTTTACTGCAGGAAAGTATTTTCTTATGGAACACATTCAAATGAATGCTTATGTACCATCTTCATTTCATTCAGGCATATTCTTAAGTACACTACCCTAGTTTTTCTTATTATAGTGTTTTATTTTAGGGTGAAAGATTCCAGATTCAATTTCTTCTGCATAGAGACAGAAATATGAAAACTTTTAACCTGGTTTCTTGACATATCATCTCTATTTCTGTATGTTGTAAAGACTGAATGCTTGCTCACACATTTAAATCCGTATATGATGCCTGTAGATTAACCTGTTAATAAAAAAAGACATGAAGTTGTACATAAAGAAACCATTTTTACTTTTTCTTGTAGTTCTCATAGCTACACTCTATTAAAGCAAAACGATGTGAGTTAACAACGACCAGCACAAATTGACTGACCTGAAGAAAAAAAAAAGCTACTGTGGTACTAATCATTTCAACATCATTCTGGTTCACGTATAACCAGCTAATCCACTGTGCAAACACACATAGACAAAGACACAGAAGCTTGACAGAATTAATGTGGACAAATGTTTGCTTGTGCCACATGACTGATGAATTCTTGATTATGATTTGTATGAACATTTTGATTAACTTTCTATAACAGCACAGCTCTGACAGCTTTCAAATCAAATCACATACTATATTAATGTGCTTGTCTTACAATGTTATCATTTGTATAAAAGGTTTAAATCTACAATGTCCCTTTAATTAATTTATTAAGGAAAATTTTATCATTGGCAAATAGCTGTGGTGTAAGAACAAAAAAACTGGACATGCTTTGCATCAAACTTCATCAGATAGGCTGCATCAGCCTGTGATACCGTCTCATTTTTTATTCCTTACTACAAGGACATCAAGACTCTGAAATTATAAGGTTCTAACTAGAAATTTTTTACATTAATATATTGCACACTAAAGTTATAGCCCTTAAGAAGGTCTCAAAATATATGTCGGCTATCACAATGAGTCATGTTCCCACTACATTTTCAGAAAATTGGGGAAACAGTAAGAACCTGTATAAAATGGCAGGACTTCATTAAAAACCAGTAAGGATGTAGTACTGTCTACCTTGATGTGTACTTTTTTTTTGGACATGATGAGGACGTGTTCAAAGCACAATGCTTAGTAATGACATTGACCAGTTAACAGCATAACTAACACCTCTTAGAGATTTTATAGAAGTAATACAAACATGGCACAGAGGGGAAAGATTGAATGGTGTTCTGATTGAGTTGTCATTGGGATGTCACCGAGATGTTCCTATGTCAATGGAGTTCCACAACGACCATTTCAGGCTTGTACTGTGACCATTCAGACCTACACGATACTGTAGAAGACCACATTAAGTTGTTCTGGTGCTTACCACATTTATGGTGCTCAAGCAGCAGGTCGTAAGCGCAGATATGTCACATTCAGAGATGTTAGTATAAATACTGGATCCAATTTCTCACACCATCACTTTTTAAAAAAAAAAAAAAAAACACTCTGCACGTTGCAGTATTACAAACCTGCAGGACGCAATTACAACATAGTAAAAGGGTAATAAGTGCATGGTACAGTACATGTGTAGTGCATAAAATTCTATACGGACTGAATTAAAATTCTACACTTACCGAATTGTAAGAAGAATAAAAATCTTCACAAAAACAACAACAAAAATGTCTGACATAACCCTACAAATGTTCCTAATTCTAGGTGGCAAATTCCATGTTTATGTTTGAAATCAAAGAGTCAGATGGTGTTCTCCACATGGTGAAAATTAATTCCATTTAATATTTAATGTTGTAATTGCATCATTCCCTAGCCATATAAAACAACAGGGTTTTGTCTAGGCACTAGAAACATCTATTGTATTGATGATTTTTTTTTAAGCTTTTAAGACTAGTATTTACATGGTACTCATGAAGCACAGCTGTGAAAAATCCACAAATATACACAATACCATTTAATCAGTGCTCATCGGTTGCCATGCAATACAATATGCTTTTTCTACCCTCTGCAAACGACTTTCACACAATGAGGCCCAGTGGCAATTACAGCTTCAAATCGACATCCTTAATCAAAACAGTGTGGCAGTTCCATTTGAGCAGGCTGCATGAGCCAAAGCCCTCCTGTGTTTTATTTGGTGGCAGGAATGAGAGGCAAGAGGCCTATTGGCAGAGCAGAGGGCAAGAGGCTAAACCCAGAAGGGGGTCAAAGTCATCCCACACATCAAACTGAGCCGTCTGTGTTTAATCTAATCTGCCACTTTTATGTGTGGGCACTCATCTCCTTTACAGCTGCAGGCAGACATCCACAGGCTTCTCGTCCAAAGAGTCGCAATTGGCTCTTAATTCATCCCATTATAGCAAAGAGCTGAGGGGTATTTAGATAGGGACTGTGTTATTAGTTTAGCATAGACAACTGTTAGCCCAGAATATAGAACATATGATGCTATAGATTGAATTCTATATTAGTCTTAAAGGCAAAAAAACCCTAAATACTGTGTACAAAATGAATGTGTGAAAAGGTTGAACAAAAAATTATTTGCCTTTTTTTTTTTTAACTGAGAAACATTTTTTACTCTTTTGACTCTCTCCTATAGGGACAATCTAATAATTATTCTTTGTTACAATAACAATAACTAATTTAAATTAAAATAATACAATTAATAAAGAATCAGTGAACTTTAATTAATAACCACAAGGATCATAATACATTTGGATTTCATTTTAAAAGTTACAGTAAATATGCCTGTCCCTATTAAATCTTGAAATTGCTAAAGGAAATTATATACACTATATTTTGCATTATCCATGAACAGCTATGTGATATAAGATTTAGTCTTTGATGTTGAGGGTGTGCATTGAAAGACAAAAGCATGGCTCTGTTCTGTTTTTTTGTGGTGTTCATGCTTTTAATCCATTTGTACAGGAATTTTACTTGCCACAAAATATAGTAAAGGTTTTTTTTTTTGCTTTAGGTCTGAAGACTTCACTGAAATACTGTAATTTATAAATTGGCAATAATAAGAATGATAATGTACTGCTGTGCTTTTTCAAAAGAATTTTTTTTTTAAAGCTCACATCTAACGCCCACCCTCTCTGCAACAAATAAATTATTTGGAGAGCAATTTCACCTCTGCAGTAGGTCCTGGAACATTCCCAATCAACTTTTAAAATTTGTATAGACTTTTTAATTCAGCAATTTACAAAAGACAAAAAAAATCTTTTTTACTTCAGTGCGTATGACATTTACAAGCTTACCTTACAGATTTCCTCTAATCCTATGGAATTGACCACTGATTAGCTTGAGATTCTAATCAATTCAAGTCCATGAGTAATTTCCAGCTAAGCTCTGGATTATAGTCTGACGCTAATTTCCCAAAAGAACAAAACAGCAATATTTTCTGCTTCCTTTCCACAAGTGACATGAGCACTTGCACACAAAGTTGAATGACCAAACACAGATTTTCTGGCACAATGTGATTAATAAAGCAGGATCAAGAATAGCAAATGAACAGTTTTGTCATTTTTACTTTACTTTCCACCTTTTTAGAACGATGCAATATATCCCAATGTACACAATAATAGGTTGGCACTACAAACAAGCATGCATATTTGCACATGTGGCAAGAACAGCTCGAGCCATGTTCTTGCAAGGGGCTGAGATAGATCAAATGCAAGTCATTCACTAATTGGGTGCCCTCATGCCCAGCGTCTTCAAAGAGCACAACGTTTGTTTTGATCTAGTAAATTGAATTGGAACACGCTGGTGGCATCTTCACTGCATTGTGCATGTTCACTGAATCCCCATCCTCCTCCCCCTCTATCCCTGGGTCCACTAATTTTCTTTCTCCCTCTATGACTTCCTCTCTGTGCCACATACTTTCTCTCTAGCTTGTTGCAATATCCTCTGTCCATGGGTATGGTGGGAAAATCGCTTTTGTGGAGTCATTATAATTTAAGACAGCCCAGAAACCACACATGCACTGCAGATGCACTCATTTAACACTACAGTCACACCAATTCTTATTTGTCTGCTTTCAGGAAAAATTGACTTTTCACCCATGATATATGAGGACCTTCACTGAAATGGCTTCCAAAACAAACCTTAGGAAATAACAGACTATCTCAGGTTATCTCTGAAGATAATTTTACCTACAGTATCAGGGTTTCCTCCTACAGTTCACTGGAGGTTTTCTCAATCTGATCATTTTGGGGCTTGAAGCATTTTAGTCAAATGTATGCATTTGTACTGTCGTTGCAATATTTATAAATCAATAATCAATGTTATACAACAATTATATCAGGAACATTGATACAGGGAACACATATTTAGAAATTGAATATGAAGTTGCTATTTACTTTTTTGGCTCCTTATACTGTACATGAGTTATTTAAGATAGGATTTTTCCATATCATCTACAATGAGACCTTTAAACAACATATTTAGAAAATGCAGACTGGAGATGGAAATGGTGTGGTATTTCCTGCTGTCACATGTAATAAAACACAACAAGAAAGAAAAAGAATTTTAAAACAAAACAAATATAAAATACACATATAGGAAAAGATGACTAGCATTCAAAAAAGTTAATAACAGAGTCTAATATATTGCCAGTGTAGTGCTGCATCCTGTACTAAATCATATTGTATGTTTCTTTTTATTTGTATTTTTTATATACTGTATATCATGAGCAAAACAGTTAGTTATCCACACACCACAAAAAAGCAACAGTATATTAAAGGAAGATCATTAAATAGTAGGTTGTGCATGTGATATAAGCTATTTTATCACGCATTCAATTTAATTGTAAATTGTAAAAGTCAACAAACAATGTACAAATAGACTTTAAAGGGACATAATGTATTTTAAAGGGACCGAATATGTATTTAATACCCCCCTCAAATTTCATATTTTCCATATTTTTTAAGGCGGACAGCCCAAATAATGATTTGAAACCTTGTTATATCAAATTCCCTGAAGTTTGTAGACAAGTCATAAGGATGATAAGTGGTCTGCCTGTGATGTGTGCCGTGACTGGGGACGGTTCCACTTCTCCACGAAGACGGTCCTGTCCTCGGCTGATACAGGCAGCTGTTCACTGAGGACTTGTGACTTCAGCTGCTCGATAGTTCAGGACTGAAGTTTCCTACAGTCTACCTGAGCCTCCAATAACGAACTGGACTCAATTTTAACTTAAACACATCTCCTGTTATACTG
>JAOVVA010000048.1:11465416-11479413 GCA_028565275.1 Leiocassis micropogon
TATTACAGATCTTTTTTTCCGTTCCTACCATTACTATATATATATATATATATATATATATATATATATATATAGATAGATAGATAGATAGATAGATAAATAGATAGATAGATAGCATACCCATTATTTATAGATTAAGATTTCAGATGTGCTCATGTGGTTTTAACAATTTTATACAAATGAACACTGATGCTTATAAAACTTGTCAGTACATTTAATGCTTATCCACATGGCTTTGTCTGGTGTTTGAACATACTAAACGGGCAACCCTGAATATCCACCACACATACCAGAGGTGCACAACTAAAGTAGAATTGATGAGGGTCAAAGTGATCAAATAATTCTGATGTTAAGATCTAAACATGCAGATATTGCACTTGAGACAACTTACTTAAGTAAGCTGCTTGTAAGTAACCTTCAGCTGGCTCACTTCTGTTCTGTAGTCTGATATCTGGTTTTAATGTATATTAATTTTTACATAACTACACTAATAAAGACTTTATAATTATCCAAGTCATTTGATGGACTTTCTAATTAGTGGAAAATAAAAAAGAAAACTGGACCAATTGTTTAAAATGAGCAAGTTAAAAAGCAGTTTACTATGCATGACATTCCCTTTATCCAGAAATCTCAATGCAGCTTCTTGTTAGTGTTGTTTCCCCATGCATAGTTGAAAAA
The DNA here is from genome assembly GCA_028565275.1 of Leiocassis micropogon. Lineage (NCBI taxonomy): Eukaryota > Metazoa > Chordata > Actinopteri > Siluriformes > Bagridae > Leiocassis > Leiocassis micropogon. Next base: position 11,466,095 of record JAOVVA010000048.1, read on the forward strand.
AAAAAGATAAGAAGATGGAAGAAAATGGTTCTTTTAAAGATACTTATGTAGCACTTAAGATGATCTTACAACTAATATGCTTTTGAGAGTCATAGACTAAACCTCAGTTGGGTGATGATCTTGTCTTTGACATCTTTTATTTTGGGTATGCATAGAGGAACAGAAGACATGTCCCTGCTCTGGTAGTACCAGATATAAACTGCTATCAAAATTAAGATACAAGGATAATTTAAATACCGGAAAACATTATTTTTTTCAAGTATGGCTTATCTGTAAACCAAGATTTCATTTATTAGTATGCACATCCTAGTTCTGCCCTTCCAGGAAAATTAGTAGGCTAGGTAGCTACCATTGCTAAGTACTAAGAGCCTTGATTTTAAAGGAATGAGAAACAAGATGCTGAATAAAATAAAGGTTTCAATCAAATGTAAAATAGTAATTAAATTGTTAAATTAAGCAATATATGGTCATGTATTTATAGAAATTTTCAACAAATTAATGAAATGCAGAGCCATGTATATTTTTTTCTTTTCTTGAAGCTCTCTAGTAATTTTCAAATAATTTATGAAAGGTGCTGTATGATGTACAGACTGATGACATCAAACTGCAGTAATTAACAGATATAAGGCTATTCTAGAAATATTTTTTTATTATTCTCAAGGGTACAAATGGTACAAATGGATTAGCACAGCAAAAATATTCAGTATATTATGAGTTCCTTAATTTGAATTAAAGAACTGTCTGGCGGCAAGTTTACCATGCTTGCTGTTTGGAGACAGTACTTTCCTTAAACGAGAAAACAATTAATGTATGTTTTCTTTTGTGTATGCAAAAAAAAACTTGTATGCCTACGAAAACATTTGCTCTCATTACCAGCCATTACTGATCAGCAATGATCAGAACAAACAGAATCCTAGCCACACGCAGGTGAGAATTCCTTAGTACATCAATACAAATATTTAAATGAATATTTCTCCATTTATTATTATCAAGAGTACAAAATCTCAAAGGGCTCTCTGTCTGTAATTGTCAGACCAATCCATGACAAAAGTTTTATATGCCTACCACAACACATCTGCAGCCTACATTACCAGTATACTCAATACAAATTCATGTTTATGTTCTTAATGGATAACCTTCATAGGTGAGCGCTTTTAGTGTAACATCTCAGAGCCCATTTGCAGTAGTCACCCATCTTATTACTCTAACTTGTCAATAACATCTTTTTATTAATGGAATACCTCTTTAATCCTTGTTTTTGTCAAAGCCCCAGCTCACCAAAGACCCAGCTGTCTGTCATCTAAACCGTGCTATTGTGGAAAGAATGAGTTTCAATGAACAGCACCACATACCGCATGGCAGCTATTGTCATTCAAGATCCAAAATTGATAGAAATTGTGGATCAAAGCCTCAGCAATATGTGCATGACAAGTGACAACAATGGTTCAATAATAGGGGTATTAAACCCAAGCATATTTTTCTAGGTAAAGAAAAGAGTCACTTTTACCTCATGTGCAGACAAGGTAAAGGAAAAGGCACTTATGAAAGGAAGCAAGTCTGTTTTGGTGTCAGTGATGACAAACTGTAAAATGCCCTCAAATACATAGTGACTGAGTGAAGGCTTAACACGTGCAAGCAGTGGTATTACTGCAGTACCATTGATGGCAATTCCACTGTAATATAAAACAGCTCTGATGACTTAATGGAATGTCACAACAAGTCAGGGCATTTGCTCAAAGTGATTATGAAGCATTGTGACAAGGTTAAGTATATCTGTGCCCCTCTAAAATGTGAGCCACAAGGCAGTCTTAGACATGATAAGGTGTAACACAGATTACAGTTTACTTTATAAATAAACACAGAACATGTCAGACTCTACAAATGGATGCCACAGTGCTTTTATAATGCTGTCACAAATGTTTCAGGATCAGCTCCTTTTAGAACTATAACAGATGCAGACTGTCACACACAGACTTGTTGTCATTCAAGCAATGCTGTTACTAATAAGCCTGCTGGAAGCCTAAGATGCCATCTCCAGATATGCCTCAGTCCTACATCCTGTCCTTCAAAATGAGTTCACTTGCCTCACAGCAACTGTGTAACACAAATCTATAGGGATCTCAAAAAAGGTAAGACTTAAATTTAGTGGGAACCATGCTGGTGGAATTTCACTGATACCAAATCACACTGACAGCTAATTATATGAAGAATATCTTGTGCATGTACAGTATAAGATTTTTTTTTAACCAACAAAAAAGAAAGCAGATCAGTTTGAGGTTTTTGAGGTTTTGAGGTCTATACAATTGATGTGATAATAGTAACTGTAAAAAGAAAGCCTCTTGAAGTCACCCAAATCAAGCAAATAAATAGATAAACACAAGTCAATTCTATATAAGAAAATGCACCTACTCAACCTCATCGATCAATTTTTTCATATTTAGTATGCTAAAATTCAATAAATGCCGTAAGATTATTCCATTTTACCTTTGTCTTGCTGATATGATCTAATTGCTTTGTTAAGTGAAATGATCAAGATCGGTTTGGTTGAGTGACACAAATGCACATTAAATGAAGATATCAGCCTTGACATAACATTGAAATTGTTCATTTGTCTTATTTTTTTAGTTTCTGAATGTAAATTCTTTCATAAACATGATGAAAAGTATCATTTTATATATTATGGACATTATCTATATGTCTGCCTGTCATAATTTATGTTTGGCCATTGTTCTTAATAGTGATCTTATGTCGCTCTTAATTTCTAAAGTGTATACAAATGTTATCATGCTTACTGAAGAGATATCTTCACATATGACACAATCCTACAAATACACACACACACACACAAGCACGCAGAATTGTCCCCATCTTGCGCCGTGATATTACCTCTGTCTCCTCCTCCTCATCCTCCTCCTCCTCTTCGCTCGTTCTCGGCTCCTCGGGAGCGCGGATGAACCACCACTGGATCTCCAAGTAAACGGAGGAGGTGCCGCTCTGGAAAGCGCACGCCATCTCAATGTTCTGACCCTCCCTGGCAGTGATGTTTGATGGCAGATCGGTGAATCTGCCTGCGAAGCAAATGCGCCCATACATGAGGCATCACAAATGCGCAACAGAAAAGCGCAGTCTGTTGCGCTGTTACTACTTCATGGGCAGTGAAAATCCAGCCGAATAATATTATTCCTCATGCGATAAAAACGGCCTGGCAATTTTCAAGATCAATACTGATTCTCGTGGACGAGTATGGACTACTTTAGGGTTGTTTTTTTTTTTTCACCAAAGAAAAAAAAAGCAGTTTGGTCTAAGGTCCATCTAAATTAATATTCGTCCACATGGTCATAATAATTTTTTTTTTGCATCCACGATTTTTATTTTATTCTATTTTATTTAATTTATGGTGGTGTTGGGGGGGTGGGGGGTGGTGGTGGTATGTTGGTGAAGCAGAATACCAAAACCTTGCTTTTGCACATCCGACAACTTGAGATGCAGCTCGCGCGTGACGCCCCTTCAAAGTTTATTCTCTCGCGTTTAACGTGCAAGAAAAAAAAAGCATCAGGAGATCTACCAGAGCATACACCGTGCATGGTCACTAGTGAAGCCAAAAGGCACATTATTCAAGTTACACTATCCTCAAATCAACAGTTGTTACTAATAATAGGCGACATACCCTAAAAAACAAACAAAAAAAATCTGCCATTCTGCCAGAATCAGTTAAATCGCGATTAATAGTCCACTCTGATCAATAGAACATCTAAAGAAAACATATAGATCAAAGATTAAAGTATGCACAGAAATATGATCGATCTCGTTTTGATCTTTTTTAATCGCTTACCTTGAAGAGAAAATCCGATCTGGATGGACAAACAGGAAAAGAAAACCAATCCAACGGATTCGTGTAAGGTCCACATCGTTTCCATATGACGGAGACGGTCTCTCATCAACCGGGAAAAAAACAACGCGTTCCGAAGAAAAGAGGAAGATTCAAAAAAAAGAAAAGAAACAAAATGTTGTTTTGATGGTGTTAAAAAGAAGCTGATGAGATGTGGTTGGAATTGAAATGGCGTCTGTGTTGCATCGCTCTAACTTCAGGCTCGGATGCGGCTCCGCGTGAAGTTGAGCGCTGGTGCTCCTGGGCTCGTGTGCGCGAGCCGCTCAGATGGATGTGAGAAGAGGCGCGATGCCTTCCCTCTCGGCGCGCGTGGCCGCTGCTGCTGCTGAAACGTCAGCGCGCGCAGCTCCCGCCAACGGCGCCAAGCTACTCACTGCTCGTCAGACTGCAAACCGAGAGCCTTTAAGGTTTAAAAACATAATGCATGTGGTAAGAGTAGGCTATTAACGTACATGCTATTTTAGGGGAGAAAATCATCCTTGAAAACTGCAATACTGAAACGGAATACGTTTTCCCCACAAAGATTTTTTTTCTCGTCCGATTTGGCCAAAAAGTCCTCAAAGCAATGGTGTGGAATTGATGTGAGGTACCATTTGCTTCTGGGGTTTTAAAATCGGGTAGTTACGTCACAGCTGACCTCTCACTGCATGGTTAATGACTTTCCGAGATGAATGTGAGCATGAAAATACACATTCTAGTAGGTTTTAGCTTAGAATAAAATAGAATAGAATAGAATAGAATAGAATCTTTGCCAATGGTGCAACAAAATTAAGACCTGACTGTGCATAAAAATAAAATAAAATAGATTTAAAAGGATGTAATATTGAACAATTTGATCAGATAAAACTATATAACAGAAATGGGCATACTGTAATCCTAAAATCAGAAGGTCTTGGCACCTGTAACAACCTAACATTTATGTAAAGGAAAAAAATATAGGTCTGTGATGTACTGAATGCATTTATTTGTAAGATATACTTCCTGGCCAAAAAACTTCAGAAGAATTTCAGAAGGGACAGATTATTGCAAAGAAAACAACTTAAGACATTTGAAATGACTGAGACTAGGTTAAGAACCTCTTAACATATTATCAAAACCTTGAGGGATCAACTGTGGAAGAAATGTGTTGGGAAAATAAATCATAAATGGAGATCACTGAAAGATCTGGCGAAGTTGTATGGTAAAAAAAAAATCAACAGTAATATTGGTGGCATGGTGGCTTAGTGGTCTTGCACCTTCAGGGTTGAGGTTTGGTTCCTGCCTCGGGTCTGTGTACATGGAGTTTACATGTTCTCCCCATTCTTTGTTGGTTTTCTTGTACTGGGGTTTCTTGTAATTGGCTGTAGTGTGTGACAATCGGGAGTTAAGCTGGCAACCTGACCCCTTAAGTAACTGAAATAGAAACAATGGATATATTTTCCGATGGAGGAATACTGCCGCATGGCATGCGGATAGACCAAAATACCAAGATGTTTAATAGTGAAAGTAAGAGCATTTCCATACACACAATGTGATGATAACTCATAGGATTGAGACTAAACAGCTGTGTGGCTATAAGAAAACCACTTGTTAGTGAGGTTAATTTGAAAAAAGGTTCAATTTGCTAGGCTGCTTAAAGACTGGGGGGATGGAAAAAGGTCATGTGGTCTGATGAGTCCAGAGTGACCCTATACCAGATTGATGTGTGCGTCAGGGTAAGAAGGAAAATGCATGAAACAATGTACCATCCATGCATAGTACCCACTGTACTAGACTTTAGAGTCAGTGTTTTGATATGGGGTTGATTCAGTTGGTCAGGTCTAGGCTCAGCATCATTATGTGGCAATAAAATGAAGTCAGCTGGTGACCTGAATGTACTGAAAGACCAGGTTATTACATATTCTTTCCTGATGGCACAGGCATATTCCAGCATACAAATTGTAAATAAATTGTTCTGGAAACATGAAGGATTTTCACACATGAGCTGGCACAATGGTGATATTGTTTCCTATGGCTGAGATGGAAAATAAGGCTGTATCAACTAACAGCCACCATTTCACATGACCACTAGCAAGTGAATCTGTTAACATGTTAAAGAAATAGTAAAATATGCCTTGATGATTTATCTTTGTCCTGATATGTGTGTAAATGTTAATTTATTTTGATAACATTCTAGAATATATTTAGGATGGCTAAATGATTCTGATGAAAAGACCAAAGCCATTTTTTGGTGATTTTAACCTGATTCTTTTTATGTGGTTCTGTCCCATCAAAACCTCTGGTCATTAATTACTTCTGCTTTTAGATATGCTGAAGGATTTATCTCAGAGATTTGGTGATCCACGGTCCACGGTCCATTTTTTCTCAGAGATTTGGTGACCCACAGTCCACGGTCTTGCCAAGGTGGTAAATTAAATTTGGCTAAACATGGGTAGTCTGTCTATTTAAACATGGTTCTACCACAATTTATATGAGTGGCCAGCAAAGAACTGCAGTCCCATTGATTCCCGTGGTCAGTGTCAGAGGAGGCAGTAATAAGTTAGAACATAACACAAATAAGCTATCAATGGGGCCATCTTGTACTAAACTGTATCATGAAAACAAAGTTTTAATGGAGAACGGAACTGACTAGATTAAGAATATGGGGAGATGTGAACATTCTCTCCTGAGCAGCAGTTAGTTTCAGCTATGTATTCATTCTAAAATGAAAAAGGGAATATATTAAGACTGAATTGAAATGCAGCCAATTTGGCAACCTTTGGATTTGAATGATAGTTTGCATCACAGATGGCAAAAGCAGAGTAAGTAACAATAATGACCAGCACAATGCCAGGTGGGGAACTGCAACTGCTTTGACTGAGAGTTTGCTCGAGGAGGAAAAAAGAATGGTCCCATATGTAAATGTTAAGAAAGTGGAATGACCAGGTTTAGGAAAAGTAGTGGGGGTGCATGAATAAGAAAACTTTTGAAGCAGCATCTGTAATCTTGCTGTTCAGTAGATATCCAGTACACTGTCCTGTATCACTAATCAAATGGCAACATTTGGCAACATCAATGCACAAGATTCCAGCTTCCATACATTCCCAATGTCCCATGTACTGTACATAATCAACTTATAGTGGATCAGTTTTCTCAACCCCCTAAGTGGTTATTAGGAGATGGCACTTATTTTAAATGTAGAAAACAAAAGGGCATTTCTGGACTCTAGCAGTGACAGTTAATGTCAAGCATTAAATGGAAGAACTAGCACACTTTGTGCATTGACAGGCGTTAATGGTTGCACTTTCAGAGAGTAAAGTTTTCATTACCATCAGACAGAAATAGGAAGAATGCACACCATTCTATCTATGCAGTCCACTATCCACTTAAAGTTATAACTCCCACAACTTATGTCGATGCAGCTTATGGTAGACCAAATTCACAAACATCAAATTAGCATACTGTACTTCCATGCAGAGGCCACAGAAAATCACACACATCAGTCTTCTTTAAAGATCCCTGACATAAACCTTTCCTAGGAGACTGAGTGATGTAATTCTGCTAAAAACACATTGTTTATGCACTGATATTTTTTAAATCTCCAGACAAACCTCATAAACCCCTGCAACTTTGCCACTTATTAAATTATTAAAAACAAATAATTAAAATATAAATGAATTAAATGAATAATGTATTAAATAAATAATACAAGCAGCATGGTAGCTTAGTGGTTGTCACTGTCAACTCATGCCTTCAGAGTCGGGGGTTCGAATTTCACCCTAAGTCTGTGTGCTTGGAGTTTGCATATTCTCCCCATGCTTGGCAGGTTTCCTCTTGGTATTCTGGTTTCTCCCACAATCCAAAATCATTCAATGTATGTTGATTGGCATTTCCAAATTGCCATTAGTGTATGACTTTGTGGGTAAGCGTCTGTGGCATTGCATCCTGTGATTCGTTTGCACCCTATCCAGGATGTACCATACCTTGTGCCCTGAGTTCCCTGGAATAGGCTCCAGAAGCCCGTACCCCTTGATTGGACAACCGGTATTGACGGTGGATGGATGGATAAAGGAAATACAATTTTTGAAACACATGAAACAAAATTATTACGGCTTCTATATATTCCACCCATGCCTGAGCCTCACTCTAGCTCTCCTTTACTTTTTAAATTAATATTCAGTGAGCATGACTTCAAAGGCCTCTTTGGTAGCTTCCCTCAACACTAGTGCCCACCAGTATGTACTGGGTTTACTACAGCAACATGCACTGACAGCTTTCGGATCTACATTTTTAAACACTTGAACGTGGTCTATTTACATTTAATATTGAAGACCTGTCTTGGTACATGCTGAATGTGGGAGTCCTGTTTTTTTCTCATTCAGGCTTCTGCTAGAAGCTACTGGCAATGTGAATTCCAACGCTAAGTTTACCTAACCTAACCACTATTTGGTGCTAGTTCTGCACCTCATTATATTTGAGCACCCAAAGATATTATTATATAATCACAATATCGATTATCAGCCTTTGGTCCAAGGGGCTCTGGTACCAAGCACATTTATGGGCACCATATGGGTCTCCCAGTACCACTATTAAAGCCAGTGGGTGTTACATCACAGAATGCATGCTACAACTTCTTTGAGATGGCTGAATACTGTAAACAGTAATTTTGCACAAATAACAGTCAGAGATTTTCATCTTGAGACATGGAGCCTCTGTGTTGTCCATTATGAGGCACTGGCTGTAAGCCTGTCGACCACAGCACAACCCCCCTCAGCTTTGAGTTTGTCCTTGACGAAGAGAAGAGGGCAAGTCGTCCAGGTTGTGTCCTTAGCCCTTGCCAAGCATTGTAGAGGAGCTTGATCTGTAATTAACGTGAAATGCTGCCCGACTAGGTAATATGTTAGCTCCTCTACAGCCCATTTAATAGCAAGGGCCTCTCGCTCTATGGTAGCATTTTTTTATTCTGCTGATGAAAGGTTTCACATACTGTACAAGATGCTTTTCTCCATTGAATTCTTGTGAGAGGACAGCCCCGAGCCCTGTCTCTCACAACAAACAGTTGGTCAAATTTGGAGGGAGCTGATGAAGTGGGCTTTTAGTTGTTCAAATACTCTTTCCGCTTGTCATGTTCAGTGCACCTTTTCTAGCTGTCCATTACTGAGAAAATTAGGAATGGTTGCTGTGATAGAGGAGAAGTTAGGCACGAATTGTACTTACGGACTGCTTCAACCTTTCTCTTCTGTGGTTTTAGCAGGCCGCGGCCGATTCGGGACCCCAGATACTGTGCTTCGGCCAGCCCCAGATAGCACTTATTTGGGTTAGCCGTCAGACCAGCTTTTCCCGCAATATTTCTCGGAGATGGTGAAGGTGCTCGTTCCAATTGCCCAAGTGGATAATCACATCATTTCGATATGCGCGTATGGGCGGTGGTGGTGAAGCACTATGTCCATCAGAAGTTGGAAGGTAGACACAATACTGATAGTCACACTAAAAGAAGTTTTCTTTTTGGCTTTGGGTGTCAGGGCTACCTGCCAGTATCCTTTTGTTAGGTTGAGGGTGGAGATAAATCAAGTCTTTCGCAGCCAGTTGATGAGGTCATCCAGTTGGGGTAATGGATATAAATCAAACTGAGATATTTGATTTAATCGACAGAAGTCATTACAAAGTCTTATCGAACTGTCAGATTTGGGGACCGTAACTATGGGGCTGAACAAGGGATTGGTTGACTCCTCTATAAAGCTATTTTGAAGCATATTATTCAACTTTGCTTCTATGCTTCTAATATAAATGATTCTAATGATCATGCACGAGGTGTGTAAGCCCCGGGTCGGTAAAGAACACATTTTGAAACTGATCCAGAAGCTTGTTAAGGTTCTGATGTTGAGCTTCCGTTTGATCCTCTCCACGTTGGACACTTTACTAGTGGTTCCTAAATGGATCCTAAAGCTGGGGGCAAGAGAGCAGCAAGAGCTGAAACGTGCGGCAGCGGTTGAGTCCATCATTAAGCAGATTTATGTGATACAGCTCATTGCATTTTTGATGGAGGCTTGTGGTGTTTCACAAATGGCAAAGAGGATGTACAGGAGTAGCTGATCCCTATTTCACATGCTGTAACATCTGCTTTGATGTATGATTAAATCTCTTCATCAGGCCGTCAGTCTGCGGGTGGTGGACAGAAGTGAGCAGTTGTTTAATCTGCATCAGCCGGCAGATATCGACAGCTAAAATAAACGCCTTCTTGCAGGAAAACAATATCTTCAAAGAATTTCAGTCAGGTTTTAGGCTCCATCTTAGTACAAAAACTGCACTAGTTAAAATCGAAAATTACTTGTTTTTAGCTTCAGACCAAGGCTGCATTTTAATACTCATCTCACTTGATCTTAGTACTGTATTCAACACTATAAATCATAATATACTGATAGATCACTTACAAAATCAGGTATTCAGGGACAGGCATTAAAATGGTTTAGATTCTCCCATTCTGTAGATCTAAATAGAGAACTGTCCAGTGCAATACCAGTAAAATATGGGGTCCTACAAGGATCAGTTTTAGGACCTCTGTGTTCTCCATATACAGTACATGCTTTCCTTGGGTAACATCATTAGAAGACATGGGATTAGTTTCCATTGCTATGCTGATGATACCCAGTTATACATCCCATCAAAACCAGATGAAATATTCAAGTTGTCTAGATTAACTGAATGTGTCCAAGATATAAAAGATTGGATGGCTAATTTTCTCTTACTAAATTCAGATAAGACAGAAATATTACTAATTGGTCCAAAAACCAGTACACAAAAGCCCTCACAATTCAGCTTGCATCTAGAAGTATGTACTATTACTACGTACTAGCTTAACAATGAAAGACCTGGGTGTAATATTAAACAGCAACTTGTCCCTTTCAAATCATATTTCCAATATTACAAAAACAGCCTTTTTCCACTTAGAGATATTGCCAAGCCTAGAAACAGTTTATCTGTATCTGATGCAGAAAAGCTAGTTCATGCATTCATGAACTCCAGACTGGACTATTGTAATGCATTACTAGGTGGTTGTCCTGCATCCTCAATAAACAAGCTACAGTCCAAAATCCAGCACCTGCCAGAGTTCTCACTGGATCAAGAAAATATGATCATATAACTCCAATACTATCATCCCTGCACTGGGTACCTGTTAAGTTTAGAATCGACTACACTCAATTACACTCCTTAAGATCACAAAACTCTGGATTTCTGTAGTTCCCAGAATATCAAAATCTACAAAAGGAGCGTTTTCATATTTAGCTCCTAAGCTTTGAAATAGCCTTCCTGACACTGTTCGGGGTTCAGACACAGTCTCCCAATTTAAAAGACTCAAGACACATCTCTTTAACCTCGCATACACATAATTCATCCCATAACCTCATAATCCAGTACATTTAAATGCACACTCTCATCTAGTGCTGCTAATACAGTGGAACCTTAAATTACAAGCATAATTCGTTCCGGAAGTGGGCTCGTATTCCAAAACACTCATAAACCAAATCAAAATGTTCCATTAACAATAATGGAAAATATGAAAAATAAAACAAATTAACCTGCACTTTACCATAAAAAAAAAAAAAAAAATCCAGACAGATAAGTGTTTCTGTTTGTGCGTGCAGGCGCTTTGTATGTGTGTGTGTATGTGTGAATCTAAAGTAAGCTCCCCTTTCCCCCTTCTCATCTTACAAAGTTACCCTTCTTCCACTCTTTTCACACACATGCGCGCGCACACAACGGAAACACTGTTTTATTGTAAAAATAAACAAGAAATCTCTCTAATGACACTTGATTAAGCGACACACTAGTGGAATCACTGCTGTTAAGTTAAAATAAAAATTAACCTGCACTTTACCCTTGAAAAGAATTGCGACAGATGCACGGATGTTGATTACACCAGTAAAAGGTGTGCACTAAGACCCAACAGGGGAGACGATTACCCACAATTCCGCAGCGCAAGAGAAAGAAAAACCGTTGGCTCAGTTGTGATCATGTGACGCCCGGCTTCAAAACAAACAAAACATGATACATGATACTCGGTACTCGTAAACCAATACTTGTTCGTTTTCCGTGTCAAAATGTATTAAAAATCTTTGCTTGTCTTGCGGAACACTCGCAAACCACGTTACTCGCAATCCGAGATTTTACTGTATAATGAACGTTAGCTATGATAATTCTTTTCCATCTGTTCTTTCTTTTTCTACCCGTTTTGAGACATCTGGAGTATGTCCAACACACAGTATGTCGGCATAAAATTCCTGCTGTCTGTTATGACCCAAATGAGGATGATTCCCTGTTGAGTCTGGTGCCTCTTCCTATTGCCATCTTAGGGAGTTTTTCCTTGCCACCATCACCGTCACCCTTGGCTTGCTCATCAGGGACAATTTGACAATAGTATTTCTCTCCCCAAAGTGTCCATCGAGTGGGTGTGCATGGGCGAGGTGCATTACGGCATCTACTTTACCTTGTGGACCAACCAGAGGATTGTGGGATCCTCTTCCTCTCCGGTCAGTATGGTAGTACAATAACCCATTCTTAATTATAAAGTATGATGCTGATCGCCTATTTCCACCTTCCTCTCCCTTTATCTCTCACACCTGGCTCAAGCAATGTTTGAGGCGCGTGTCTTCACGATGGAACTGTGCAAAATTCCCATTTTTCTGGACCTGCTGAGACAGCGGGAGAAAGAGATTAGAGGGAGAGTGTGCCTCATCTTCCGCCTCCACATCCGATTCATCCTCTGTGGTCTGTGCGAGCCATGCCGGCTGTGATGGCACTGCCATTGGCTTGTCCTGGGGTGTATTAGAGTGGGGAGCTCGTCAGAAAGGTTTAAGCCGCTGTGGTGGAATGTAATGTGCAGGATTGCAGATGAAGTTGGTAATGGTGGAGTGCAAAAGTGTTTTATAATCCGTGCTCTGGCGAGTCATTGCACTGAGCAAAGCAGGCGAGTACCGGTCAAAAGTTTGGACACACCATTTAATTCTGTTTTTCTGTATTCTGATTTTTATTTTGTTCTACATTGTAAAACACTGCTGAAGGCATCCAAAATATGTAATAATCTCCTTTGAACAGTTGATATTGATGTGATGTTCTATAAAGCCTTCATAACAGCTCTAATCTGAAGTGCTGTTAAATGGTGATTTGTGACGCTGGTAAGTTTTGGTGTTTCTTTTCTGTGAAAGAAAGACAGAGCATCAGCAATCAGTAAAGAGTTCTAACATGAGTACAAAAACCAGATACCTCCAAGTGTGCCGATAATGGGGTGGGGGATAGGGAGGTGGGGGATTAAATTATGACAATTTCACCCCTGGCAGCTATTATGCAGATCAATAAATTATAGTATTTTTTATTGTATTTTAGCAGCCAGTTCAGTAATGTACGGTGGCCCTGAAGTGCAAAACAAATTAACAAAACTGAAAACAAAATAACAAAACCCAAAACAAAATAACAA
>JAOVVA010000048.1:11511208-11536373 GCA_028565275.1 Leiocassis micropogon
CATTTTGTGTGACAAACATGCAAAAGAATAAGAAATCAGGAAGGGGGCAAATAGTTTTTCACACCACTGTATATATAGCCAATTGATGTATATGATTGGTACTGTATTATGGCCGATTGGTGTATTTTCAGTGCACTTGAGACTGATTTATTTTATGATATCACTTACAGGACTGTATATATTGTTCAGGTCCCTCTTGTGCAACCAAAACAAGCCTGTGCCTTCAAGGCATGGACTCCACAAGACTTCAAAAGAGGTTCTGTAGTATTTAGAACCAAGACCTTAACAGCAGACCCTTTAAGTCCTGTAAGCTACAGTATGAGGCAAGGCGACAAGGGCTCAAACTTGTTTGTCTAGTACATTCCACAGAAGCTTGATACTTGTAGGGAATACTGCTGAATTGAAAGGGTATATCTAAGCAGTTTTACAAAAGAATGCAAACTGGACCTTTGCAGTTAATTAATTTATTTATTTATTTATTATTATTGTTATATTAAATAAAGCAAAATAGTATATTAGAAGTATTGACAACTGATGGAGAATATATTGTGCATGATTTCTTTAAGTCACAATAGTGATACAGTAGAAAGCAAAAATGTTTGTATCAAAATTGTTTTAGTTATATCAGTGTTGTCAGTGTTATCCCCTTGAAGGTTCTTGGGACATTTATTTTAACACTGATTGTGGGTTTCATCATGCTCTTTTTTCAATACTTAAGGTCTTTGTTTTCACTTAAGTCTTGTTTTTCATCTGTTTGTTTCTGTTTCCATTGATAGTGGTTTGTTTTAGATTCAATAAAAAAAAAAGATTTTGTTTTGGTTTATGTGTTGTTTAGTAAAAAATTTTCAATTCTGACAATAAAAATTCTGAATTTTGTGTAATTTTACACAATGTTATAATTTATTTACTTTAATTATTTTTTATTTTATTTTGTATTTCTTTTGTAAGTCACTGGCAGCAAATTAGAACAAAGAAAAAAAGTGTTGCGGTCCGTTGCAAACAAAACTTCATTAATTCCAAACTATAGTTTTAGTTTTAATCTGGTAGTTGACTACAGCACTATATCATAGTACACCTATACACCAAGTAGAATCCATCCATGCATTGTTGGACTGCACATCTGGGGCCCCATGTGGTTAGAACATCTAAATGGACAACAAGAAGGAATGCAACCAGATGTTAAACAGCTTCCCACACAAGGTTCATACATATTATGCCTTTTGTACACAATGTATCTACTGTATGTTTTCTAGCGAAAATATTTCCATGACATCCATACTGTCTTTTACATGCAGCAAAACCAGCGCTAGTAATAGCAGGAACTAGAGGAATAGAAAAGAAGTATTTGAAAGTGAAACAGAAGGTGACACAACAGTATCTGACATAGCTTGATTAAATATCTAATATAGTGTTTGTACAATGTCCAAATCACATAATGTCATTTCAGAAGCTGTAGTTTCTTAATGCTAGGGTAGCTGCAACAGCTTTAGCATTCTCCAGAGATTCAGTGATCGCATTTAGTTCAGCCTTGGCAGCCTTTGATTTTACCAAGCCAGCAGTTTCACTTTACTGATTATGTGGACACTTTACTGTTTTCTTTTTCGCCTTTTTCGGTGTCATGTGTTGCCTGTAACATGGAAAAAAAAACTAAAACAAGGATATGTTGAGTCTTTTTCAATGAAACGTTTAATTATAGACAAACCTTGTGTCCCGGGAAATAAATTTGCCAGATTGAATAAAAGTCGGTGTAGTGGTTAGCACTGTGGCCTTGCACCTCCAGGGTCCGGGTTTGATTCCCGGCCAGGCTCAATTCCTGTCTCTGTGTGCATGGAGTTTGCATGTTCTCCCCGTGCTTGGTGGGTTTCCTCCTGGTACTCCGATTTCCTCTACCGGCTAAAGACCTGTAGGTTAGGCATTCCCTAATTGGCATTCCCAAATTGCCCGTAGTGTGTGAATGAATGTTTGAGTGTGTGTGCCCTGCGATGGATTGGCACCCAGTCCAGGTTGGACCCCGCCTTGTGCTCTAAGCCTCCTGGGGTAGGCACCCGGACACTGTGACCCTGAATACAGGATAAAGCGGTATAGACAATGAGTGAGTAGGTGATTGAATTAAAGTCTAAAAATGGTATTTATCATGTTTTGCTGTTAAACTGTTCATCTGTTCTGTAATGTCTTTTAGGTAAAGTGCACACGTACCCAGCTGTCCACATAATATAAAAGAAAACCTGATTCATCAGACCACCTACCTTCATTGCTGCATGATCCAATTCTGATGCAAACATGTCAGCAAAAGCTCATCTGTGAGATTGGACTAGCTGGTAGTTTTTGCTCTCTGTGTATATCAGTGAGCATTGGGCACCCATGACCCTGTCACCAGTTATTGTAATCAGACTATTGCTGTTTGGATTCCCACTTGCTATGAGACAACAGCAGTAACGTTGGTCAAGTGTTATTCAGCAATCCTTATTAAATAACTTGACTTTCTTTTGTCATTTTAAAATATATAATTTACTCTCTACTTACACTACTACTTTCATGGTTTATGCAAAGCAACCATGCTTATGTCATGCAAATAGATATTATGATGAAATCCCTGCTCGGGTAATCTTCATTAGGGATGTTGTTTTCATGGTTTGTATCAGACCTTGTTCCCTCTCCAGTCCTTCTTAGCTATATTTTAGACCCCATCCTGGCTATCAAGAGGAGGAGAAGTGCCTCTTATATCGCTGAGGCATGGCAGGCCATTTTAACAGCACCCTACTCTCTCCCTCCCCCTTGCTCATCCTGCCTCTCAATCTCTGATGATGAGAGGCTGCAAAGAGCTCCTTACAAATGGAAGCGTCCAACAGGAGTCCTCTCAACGAGTACAAAAGATAATAGATCTCTTGACAGGAATATGCTGAAAAAAGACATTTCACAATTCCACAATGCTAAATATGATGACCAAGGTGCAAAGGCAGATGTAAACCTAAAGCTTCAGGAAACAGTAACAATCCTAAATGCATTTAAAAGTTAAATTCAATAGGATTTATGTGTGCCTTTGTTTCCTGGTCTAAAAGCCTTTGTTTCTTTCTTTATCTTTTTCAGAATTATTTAAAGCTCTAGACAGTAATAGCAGAAAAATGGTTAGGAGGAATAAAGCAAAATACTTTGTACAAGGGGATGAACGACTATTTCAAAAACTTTTTTTAAACAAAGTTTGTAATGAAAATAACTGACATTGGATTCAGTTATCTATACAACCATTGATAGGAGTTCAATTAACCTCATTTCTCCTGTTGTTTTTTTTTTACTTTAAAACTTTTGATTTGTGCATTTATATGATGATTAATATGCTTTATTTATATATTGTTAGATCTTTATTGCACTAGTAACTTCTGGTTAGTTCTTACATTACCTTGTGTGTACTGACTATATGTAAGATATGCAGTGTGCAATTTACAACCTGTCTTTGTGTTACTGTCTCTATGGCTGCTGGATATCTGGAATTTCCTTCGGGATCAATAAAGTATCCATCCATCCATCCATCCATCCATCCATCCATCCATCCATCCATCTATCTATCTATCTATCTATCATTAAGGACTTTTCTGTAAAGTACAGTAACAAAGAATTTGTATTTTGTTATCTTCATCCCTGCAGGAATATGCGCAGCAATTGTTGCATATGTGTGCTTTTTTCTTCAGCCATTTCTTTTCTTTCTTGATTTCCCAAGCCTTGCTAATGGGAACTGGAGCCTCATTAAATTTTCCAAAATAAGAAAACATGTATATCACCTTCAGCAGTGCTACAGTCATTTTGAAATCAAACATCCAGGAGAGCAGATGTGATCAGAGAGTAACAGACTTTTTTCCTTCTGTATGCTGCGTGAATTTGCACCTAAACAAATAAGCGAACAAATAAAAAATGAATGAATGAATGAATGAATGAATTAGAAAAGCCAATTCAGCACAAACCGACAAAAAAGTAAATGCTGGCAAATTAGAAAAGCACTAGAACAATTCAGTGGTGTTTATCAATCTAGTACAGTTCCAGTACAGTTTTTGTATTCCTTTTATCACTTTAATTTTTTTATTTAACCAATTTCTGTTTTATTTATTAATTTCAGTAAAGTTGCAGACTGAAAAGCTTAATATAAATATAAGCTTAATGATATTTGCAATGTGGCTCGTTAGTATTAAGTAGTAAGGTTAACAAAACATTCTTTACAATCCATAATCATTTATTAAAAACTCATGACTATGTAGACAGTAAACTGTACATGTTTATTTATTAGAATACCCATGATGATATGGATGATATGAGGCATATGTCTCATATCATCCATCAATTCAAGTTGAAGTGCTTGAAGAAAATAAGAGGTGTGATTTAACTTATGTCAATTCAGTGATGCAGCACAGTCAGACAATGCACCAGATTTAGGCCCTTCACTTAGAAGAAATCCAGTAATCAATAAAAGCAATATCTAAAACCGACTGAACTCTTGAACTAGGGTGTTCTCAGATCCAGGGTCTTTATTTTGTGTACTGCTGTGAGTCATCACCTGTTTGCATGGCATTGCACTGAACTGTTTTAATTCACAGCCTCATTACACACTAATCTGCATAGGAAATGATTGTGGGAAGACCTTGTAATATTATTCTTTCTTCTTTAAATTTTTTTGACCCTACCATTGATTAAAGCAGGGCTGATTAAGTCTCATCAGCCACATCAAGAAATGAGAATGAAGCATAATAGTGCTGCTGTATAATCAAGTGTAACGTACTGTGAGTTATCTGCTAATCAAGCGTAGCTAGCAAGGCCTTCCCTTTCAAGTACAAATAAAAAAAGCCTTTTGTATTTTTCTCCTCTCGAGCAAATTTAAATATATGCATGTTTCATGTTGTTATTGTGACAGAGTGTATCATTTTTAAGTTGTGTTAGAGATGTACTGTAAGAAACATCTTAAACATAAAACAGTAGTCACCATTTTAATCTTAACATACACGCAAGTTTAAAACGGTAGGTAGTAAAGCCTTTATTGGGACAACATTTTTACTATTATTTATGATAATGCCCATATGACTGAGATTACTGGCATCTAATCATAATTTGATTATTCCTATTGTTACATTATGATTTTCAGGCTGCTTACCTTATGCATACAGACATCATACCACACCCCAGAGGCCCTGTGGAGCCATGCCACGAGTGGCCAGGCCTGCCCTGGTGGAACAAGGGGACCCCACACATTAATGGGCATTGCACATTTGCACATACATTGCATATTTGCGCATTCACATTTGCGCATACATGCACATTTGCACACTTTCTGGGCATTTCTGGACATTTCCATTAATTTCCATTTTTATTTCCACTTAAACTGCTATTTTTTCTTTTGTACATATAGGTTTTTATATTTCTTATGTATTTCTCTTTGATATATTTTTTGAAATTTTTATATTTTGTTCTATTTTCTTATAGTTTCAACTATTTAACTATTTCTTGTTAATTGTTGCGAAATTTTTAAGGTCACAGGTGGTCGTATAAGCATTTCACTGCATATCGTACTGTGTATGACTGTGTATGTGACAAATAAAATTTTAATTTGAATTGCAAATACAGTGCAATCTTAGAGGAAAACCTGTTAGAATCTGCAAAATGACTGGAGTGGAGGTTCACATTCCAGCAGGACAACGACCCTAAACATAGAGCCAAAGCTACAATGGAATGGTTTAGATCAAAGCATATTCATGTGTTAGAATGGCCCAGTCAAAGTCCAAACCCAAATCCAATTAGAAATTTGTGGCAAAACTTGAAAATTGCTGTTCACAGACGCTCTCCAATTTGACTGAGGTTGAGCTATTTTGCAAAGAAGAAGGGCAAAAATGTAAAATGCTTTTTTAAATTTATTTATTTTTATTTTTATTAATTATTTTTTTTATATAAAGTAAACATACACCTTAACCAATTACATTTAGACTCAGTTTTTCATAATAATTCCTGACCTTTAATCGAAGTAATTATTGCCTTTCATAGCTCAGAAGTTTACTTATTATTTGATTCCCTTGCTTTTAAGTTATTTAACATGGGTCAAGCATTTTGGGTAGCCTTCCACAAGCTTCTTATGATAAGTTGCTGGAATTTTAGTTCTGGTACCTTGGGCCATATGGAAATTGTTCCAAAGGACGAACCAGACTTGTGGAGGTCCAGAATTGTTTTTTCTTTGGTTTTGGCTGATTTATTTTGTTTTTTCTCATAATGTCAAACAAAGAGGCACTGAGTTTGAAGATTGATCTTAAAATACTGTATACCTCAGTTGAGTCAAATGATGTCAATTAGCCCATCACATGCTTGTAAAACCATGACATAATTTCATAATTTTATGGAATTTTTTATATGTAGTTTATGTAAACTTTGGACCCAATGGGAATGTTAATTAACTACAGTATTAGTGAAATAATCTGTCCATAAACAATTGTTAAAAAAAATATTTGCCTCATGTATCAAGCATTCAAATACAAGATGCAACAGTTCTACAAATGCCATTTATTATCAACAGTTTATGTTTATTTAACTAGTTTTGCTCTGTTAACACATATCCTTCCCCAATGGGCAGAACTAGAACTGAGCTGGTGACCGAGAGTTAGTGACCAAAGTGTCCTTTGTTCCACAAACCAAGTAGTGCCTCTAATCAGGGTTAGAAAACTTGGGTTAGAAGCTATTCAGCTTTGTAGCTTGTAAAAGTTTAGAAGCAAGTTGGACTTAGAAGCAGTTACTAAGTGTGGTTTTGCTGTCTTGCTGATAGTGCTTTTGTGACTGGTATTGAACATGGGTTTTAGCAGGCAGCTGCCACTGTGGACCATACCAGCCTACCTTCCATTATATATGTGGTGGCCATTTTATGTGTGAAAATGATGTCTCATGCACCCTGAACTCCAAGGAATCCTGGCATTGGCATTTAGGGATATGTTTGTGCCGTCTGGGGAAAAAATCTATTGTTAGAAAAACCCAGTCATTTGGTAGTCAGCTGACCTCATATTTTGGACACATAACATTGCTCAATTTAGACAGAAGCAACCCCAGATCATTACCCTGCCCCACAGGCTTGTACGGTAGGCACTAGGCATGATGGGTGTATCACTTCATCTTCTTACCTTCATGCATCCATCACTCTGGAACAGGGTAAATCTGGAATCATCAGACCACAAACATTTTCCAATGCTCCACAGTCCATTCTTAATGCTGCCCACCAAACTAAAGCTTTTTTTCCCCCAATTAGCCTCAC
Source organism: Leiocassis micropogon (assembly GCA_028565275.1). NCBI lineage: Eukaryota > Metazoa > Chordata > Actinopteri > Siluriformes > Bagridae > Leiocassis > Leiocassis micropogon. Next base: position 11,518,476 of record JAOVVA010000048.1, read on the forward strand.
TAATAACTTGTTTTCTCAGTTACACAAGTCCCAATCCCTTGAGCTCTCTTTGCATTTTGCATTCGGAAATGCTCTTACTTTCAATAGTAAACACAGCCATGGGTTCTACTGATGTTTTTACATTGTTTTACAATTTGATTTCATTAAGCCTTTAAGTGATATCTCATCATGCTTATTCAGCTATCCTTCCAAGTTTGAATAATATTTTTTTCAGTTCTTCACCTATTTTTTTCAGCAGTCTCTTTAATTGTTTGCTTTTCTTGATGCAGGACACATTTTGACACCCTTATGAAATAGGAGTAAAATATTTGTCACGACCACAGGATATGTCTTCTGACATCTCAATGCATCAGTTAAGGTTAATTAACTTGTCGCCAGCTGAACCATATTAAACACTGCAGTAGTTATCCAAAGGAAGGCTTTTATCTTTTTGCTTAGTTAAATCCAGGTGGTGACTTTTTTTTTTTTTTTTTTGGCTGGGCAGTGTAATTTAATACTAAGAGTAATAACGTTTCACAGAGTAAAAAAAAAAAAATCCATCAAAAATCTTATCTTTTACAAGGAGAAGTGTCTCCTTAACTAATTGAAATTACATTAGATATTTTTCAGGATCATGGTGTAAGTCAAGGAAACTTTTATTATGGACGGTTTAAAAGTCACCATTACCCAGTGAAAGGCTTTTTTTTTTTTTTTTTTTCTCCTTCAAAATTATTAAATTAACAGCGAACACTTATGTGAACCCAGAATTAGTTGATCTGCACTGGGCACAGTGGGCATTTAAATTATGGATTAAAAAAATGTGGACACACCTTCCAAATGTATGAAATTTCCTGATTTTTACTTTATTTCTTTCTCTGTTGAAGAGCTAATGTTGAGATGTGTCTGCTACTCCAACGGCTCTAATCTGAGGTGTTGTTTGTTATTTGGTCATTTTTGAGGCTGGTAAAACTAAATGAACTGCTCTTTTGCAGCAGGGGAAGTTTTGGTCTTGCTTTCCTGTGATGGTCTTTATGAAAGCCAGTTTCATCATGGTGCTTAATGTGTTTTGCAAATGCACTTATACTAGTACTGTCTTACTAAGTACTATTCCAAAACAGGAGACCTTTGTGTCTTAAAACTACTGACTGTTGTTGTTGTCACTTAATTACCTAACTCCATATGTGTTATTTCTATATTTATTAAATCCCCAGTATTGTTCTAGAAAGCCGAAAATAAATCAAAACTTGTACCCAAACCTTTGCATTTTATTCAAGATTTTACACAACAGCGCCACACCTTGGTAACTGGCTTTGCAGCCATCAACTGTATGCAGAGCTTTATATTCACAGTTTACATTCTCTGCCCACTCTCTGTGGGGATTGCATGAATAAAAAGGTCACTCAGCCTGGAATGAGTGCTATAGGCAGAAAGAACAGAGACTCAGCTGTCTACTGGGGATAGTCAGTGGTGCTTCGGTTCTCATTTAAAGCATGAGCTCAGCCACTGGTGCCTGAATGTTTAAGTTTTATCTCTAGTGAGCAAGAGGCCATTGAAGCCTGTGGCAATGTGCCTCAAACAATTTGACTGAAGGGGATGGGGGGTGGGGGGAGTTGTGAGAGAGAGAAAGGGATGATCTGTAAGGTTGTAATGTAATAAAGGTAAATTACACCTAATAATTACTATATAAAATGATTGCAATAATACTGACAAACATTTCAGAGTTACTGACGGACCAAATGGTGTGTGTGTGTGTCGGAGAGAGAGCACTTTATTCTTATTCGACTCTCCTTGTCTTGCTCTCTTGACACTTGATCTTACTGTATATGAACTAATTTATCATTTTATATTCATTTTTATAATAAAAAATTGAGTTCTTGTAAAATATATGCCTAGCCATAGCATCTTTAAGTGGCTTATTCAGCTCACCTTCTCCCAACCATGAAAACAGGTTTCATGTATTTGTAGCAGCTTTTCAACCAGATATTTCAACCAGAAATCATGATGAAATCACATTGTTTGATTCAATTTCACTTAAGAAAACAAGCTTGTGATATGTGATCATTTTAAGGTTTCTTTATGAGAGAATTATTTGTATTATTACTTTTCCTTCCATAATAATTTGGCATAAGCTACTACTTTTGTGAGTTGAGTGTAACAGCATAGCAGTGAGTACAGTTGGCAGCTCTATAAGTGATCCAACATGTGAGTTATAACTTGGGGAATATTAAAAAAATCTATTAACAGTGATAAAAAAAATGTGCAAGCTGCATGTACAATTTTTAATACATATGCTGTAGGTATTATAGAACTTTGCTGTATGTGTGTTCGAGCTGACTACATTTTTATCTCAAGTGACAGACAAAATACAGGAAATACATAAAATTAATGGACAGGGGAACAGTTTATTTAAAAGAAACTACTAAAGTACGTAAAACTAAAGTAAATTACTTGAGTTTGTCAAAGGATTGATTTTAGGTAACAGCATACAGTTCTCTAGGTTACCATGGTGATCATTGAGCCATGGTAAGTATAGTCTTCTATGACTATGCTTGACAGGTAGAAAAAGAAGGGGGGATATTTTTACCCACAAACCACAGTACTGTTCTATGAGTAGCAAGTAAGATATTATAGTCAGTTTCAGCACTTTGAAACAAGCTGATTATTATTTAGTCTATTTAATTATTATTATAAAGTCAAAGAATGCAGTTCTTATGCCAAAATGTGAAACCTATTGCCCTAAGGGATCTGAATACAGCTGTACTGAGGTGATGACCAAACAGCTCCTGTTAGTTGTAGGAGACGACTTCTCTTTTCTTCTGCTTTGATTCATAACTTGTGGAGGGGCTGGCCCTGTAGTCAGAACACTGCTGTGGGTGCCGCTGCATTACAGGGCATGCTTCCATTTCTGCTGATTGGAGGCTAAGATCCTGGCATCATTTATGTTGGGACAGCGGTTGTTTAGATCTTCCTCAATGTTCTTGATCCATGTTTCCTTTGGTGCCGTTCTCTGGATCTTCCACTGGGTTGGTCCTTGTTACCAGAGGAGTTGGTGCGTTAGTCGAGTGCTGTTCATTCAGCAGATGTGACCGAACTACTGCAGATGTTGAACATACTCTTTAATGGTTACCTGGTAGTGCACCGCTTATGGATAAATTTGTTTCGAACACGGATGGTTGCAGATGGAAATTCCCAGTATCTGACGCAGATACACTTGGAAAACCTCAAGACTGTTAAGATCGGACTTGAGGATCAACCATGTCTCAGATCCATGAGGAAATGTTAGAAGAATGAGTGTCTAAAAGAGGCGGGTTTTGGTCTTGTGTAAGGTGTTCTGCTTCTGTCCAATTCTGCTGTGGATGTCAACGACAATGACAACAGCAAAGCCAGAGAAGGGAGTTACAACCATGGCAAAGCAAGAAGGCAGAACAATGTCATCAGCTGAGCAGGAAGGTGACATGATGTTCTAAGCCAGGAAGCTGGAGTTACCCCTCAGCAGAAAGCATGGGGGATTTAAATTCATCATCTGAACAGAGAGGCAGAGCGACATTCTCAGCAGGGCCAGGTGAAGTCATCAGGGAAAAGATGCAGAGTGACTTATTTAGCTACCAAGGCAGGGGTCATAGCTGATTAGGCACAAGACATGAAAGCAGTGGTTCCATGAAATGGTTTCAAACCAGAATAGTTCTGATGATGATGATGATGATGATGATGATGAAGCCTGGGTGATAAAGATAACTCACCTTTATGTCTACAAGTCTTCCCCTCTAAACCTTACCCCACACACGATTACTCTGCATACAGTACATTTCCTACATTGCCACAACAATTTCACAGTGCCACTTCTTTCACAGTCACTCTGCTTTCTGCACACTGAAACTCACCTTTGAGTCTCTAAGATGTCTCCTCTAACAGTCACCCAGGTACACACTAGAAACCATCAGCCGCAACCGATAGCCACTGCCGTCTTTGTTGTCTTCATGGCTCAGTCCTAGTCAACTCAGTTAATTCCCTGAGAGGAAATTGACCCCAGGTCATAGTGGTAATGGCTCAAAAACCTGGCTCAAAAAAAATAAAAATACGTCAGAGATAGTTACTATCTTAAGAGCTAACAATAATCCAAGAAACATCTAGTCCTTAGACAAAAATACAGTTGCATTAAGGCATAAATACACAAATATATAGAGATTTAGATTGTATATACATCATGATAGAACTGGTATGGGGTTGTTTTGTTGGGCTCCGCCCCTTACTCCCAGAGAAAGTAACTCTTAATGCGTCAGCATACAGTACCAATACATTTTTTTTTACAATTTCATACTCCCAACGTTATAGGAACAGTTTGGGGAGTGCCCCTCCCTAAATACGCAAACATTAAAATAAATTGCACGAGTGCATAAAGCAAGGTCCATGAAGACATGGATGAACAAGTTTAGTGTGAAAGAACTTGATTGGCCTGCACAAAGTCCTGACCTCAACCCGATAGATCACCTTGATGAATTAGAACGGAGACTGTGAGCCAGGCCTTCTCGTCCAACATCAGTGTCTGACCTCATAAATGCACTTTTGAAAAAAATGGTCAAAAATTCCCATAAAAGCAATCATGAACCTTGTGGAAAGTCTTCCCAGAAAAGTTTAACTTGTTACAGGGTGGGCCAATATCATATTGGAAACCTTATGGATTCAGTATTGGATGTTTCTCAAGTCCATATGCATGTGAAGGCAGGCAAGGGAATACTTTTGGCAATATAGTGTATATATAGTCTTGCAAATCAGTAACAGGTAAAGGCAGAAGGTCTCCATCTAGTGTCCAAAGTATGTAAAATCTAACAGTTTAAAAGTAGCTTCAATCTAGCTTTAATATTCTGGATTTATAGGAAAGTTGCTTATTTGTTTATACATGTTAAAATGTAATACCATTTCCTCCTATGTGACATTTTTGGGTGACAATAAAGCACAACCATATAACACCATGCCAAGGATGCTAGAATCACAGAAGAAGATGTTGCTCATATTATGTTTTTGTTATACTGTAAGGCTTCGTAGAAACCTGTGGTTTTGCCCATCACTTTTATTTCTTCATTTGTTTATACTGTTTAATTATTGCAATACATTACATGAATGCTGACCATGCTCCTGTTGTGATGCACCTGTTGCATCACTGTATGGTCTTTTCCAGGTTTTAAGGCTGGCTAATGGAAAGAGAAGGAATTCCTGGTGCTGAATTGTTAATGAAAGGTCAGCTGCAAAAAACGTTAAGAAAAACCAACAACATTAAAGGGTATAATGGTGAACTGATAGTACTGAGGGTAGTGCTGCTGCCTCACAGCTCCAGGATATGCGGTTTAATTCTTTGTTTGTGTCCACTTCGTGGGCTTGTGGGTGTCCCCTGAATTGAACTGGCTACACTAAATCTCTTTTAGTTGTGAATGAGTTTGTGAATGCATATGGCAATCGTGTTGGCATAAAAAATATATCTTCCTTCCACAACCATTACCAGGAAGAAAAAAAAAACGCAGGTAATGAAAATTATGCAAATAAATAGCAAGAAATTTGTTTGTGTTAATGTTTCTCACACAAATATCTCTGTATCTACTACTGTAGCTACCTAGATGGCAGACAGTGCCCCACAATGCAGCATTTCCAAGCTTTATTGGTTGTACCTTCACACAGACAATTCATTAAAATGTTATTCCTTGCCCTAATATAAAATCATATTTGCAATACAGAGGAATACTATTTTACAAAATAAAAATAAATGTCCCATTAAACATCACATGATGCCTTTAAAAGCTACACATTAATGTAAAAGCTGTAACATTTGTGTAACCTGTCCATTGTAATAAATGACAGAACTGAATTAAATGTATGTGGAATTTATTCTTTAAGAAATTAATATACAGGTATGCATCACTGACATATTAACTTGCATTTACCACCAAGGAAAGTTTGGTCCATTAATGCTCCTGTAATTCTCGATCCAGGTAACTCACTGCCTGACTGCCTCCACACTATATGTATATACAGTATATATAACTGTATAACAGCCAGCATGTCTTTCTACTAATGCTCTCCCAAAGAGTGAATTTCCATCTTTGATGGATTGGCACCTTTCAGAAGGTGTTCATCCTTATCTGGTTGCTCCAAGAGCAGCGCACAGGCAAGGGGTGGCTTTAAATGGTATATTGCCCTCTGGCCTAGATCTTTCCTGTATATTATGCTTTCATTCAGCTAGTTTATTTTTGTGTATTTTAGAGTTATTGCCTCTGATCTCATGGTATTAAACCTCTTGTTGGGCAAATATAGGTGTAAAGCCCTAAAACTCTACCATTAAACTTTTTGCCTTTTATTTTTCTACCATGAATTAATTTCTGACTTTTTTTAAAAAACATACATATTGTATGTAAAACCATATATAAACATATATACATACAATAAAATTTTATATATGTATGTGTACACACACCAATCAGCCATAACATTATGTAAAACAGGATGTAGCTGTGGATTTTCTTTCTTTATAATTTTCATGAAAACCTGCAGAATATCCTAAGCCCGCAGTATACAACTGCTGAATGAGTAAAAAAAAATTCCCATAAAGAAAGGTTAGAGCTTTTATTCGCTCTCCCCGAAGATGTCATATCACTTGTCTAGTGAAGCAAGCATATTATTTTATTTATGTACACACAGGTGAATTCATCTCATGTGCAAGTGAGTGATCATCTTGTGTTTTGGACCACAAAACAAAACTATAAAAATAAAATTAATAATTTGAGGAAAGGGGGAAAAACCCAAGAAGGAAAGATTTCTTGGTAGATTTCATACATGACATGCTGGACCTATGATAAGAATACATTTTTATTTATATTGGACAAGATTTACTACAATAGGCTATAATGTAATATTTCTGTTGGCTTAAAAGTAACTGATATTACTTCACCATAAGATTTTGTAAAACTGAATGTTGTGGGTTTTCATACCATACTGTTCACTATTCAATGTATACAGTTACAATAGCCTGCTTTACCTGCATGTTTATGTTCCAAGACCCCTTTAATGCCTGAAAGCACAGATAGTACCGTACCTTTTATATACCTTTGAACAGAGTGCTATGGAAGACTGAAGAATAGACAGTTTGTCATCTCCATTTGCTAATGAGCTATCCCATTACTCCCAGGTAGCATTCTGGAACAGACTGCAGAAACTCAGTTACCTATCCTCAATCCAAGAGGATACACCTGTCAGCCATAACATTATGACCACCTGCCTAATATTGAGTAGGTCTCCCCTTTAGCTACCCTAACAGTGATGCACCTTTACTATCACAACCAACATTAACATTTTCAGCAATTTGATCTACACTAGTCATCACAATTTGGCCCCTTAGCAAAGTCACTCAAATCCTTATGCTTGCCTGTCCTTTTCTGCTGAACAGCTTCACCTACTGCCTAATATATTACACCTACATCCAGTCACCATTGTAATGAGATATAAAAAATGTAGCCACTGTGAGAAGGACCAAACTGTAATAGCTAGATCATTGGATCAGAGCAACTCCCAAACTGCAACTCTTATGGGGGGTTTCCAGGCTGCAGTGGTCAGGACATATAAAAAGTGATCCAAGGAAGAAAAAATGGTGAACTGGCAACTGGGTCATGGGTGCCCAAGGCACACTGATGAACATGGGGAGTGAAGGCTGGTGCCTGTAGTCTGATCCAATTGAAGAGCTTCTGTAGCTCAAATTGAGGAAAGGGTTAATGGCAGTTCCAGTAGAAAGGTGTCAGAGCATACAGGTCATTTCTGTTTAGGTGGCAAACTGGGTGACCCACTCAATATTAGGGGGGTGGTGAAAACATTATGGCTGATCAGTGTATGTTCAAGTGATTCAGGAAATGACACTTCAAACTAAGCAGCTCTTTGGATAAGCAAGCAAGAGAGAAACAACAGTTGCATGATCAAATGTTGCAAAAGTACAGTACAGGAAGTGGGGTATATACTGTACTGTAGACTGATGATAAAGTTCATGACATGTCTTTTGTCTTTGCCTAGTGTGATAGTCTAAATTGTAAACTACATCTCAACTCCTTGTGATAGAAAAGGTTTTTATAGATTGTATGTCGAGGAAGGTGTAGTTATTCAAAATTATGTTCTATACATTATATTGTGTTGTTTCTTCATTTTCATTAACTTGTTACTAATTGTATCCAGTTAACAATCTAACAATCTGAATTTAAATTGGGAGGATTTTGAAAGCCTTAGTCCGAGTTAAGCTCCAGTTCCAGTGGCATTTACCAATGTCCTGCTGAGAGAAAGTATAAGGTAGGAATAATCCCTAAATAGGGCAAGTTAAATGCTATATAAAGGAAATTATATCACTCACTCACTCATTCTATACCGCTTTATCCTGTATTCAGGGTCGTGGGGACCTGGAGCCTATCCCAGGAGACTTAGGGCACGAGGCAGGGTACACCCAGGACATGGTGCCAATCCATCGCAAGGCACACACACATACACACACGCATTCACACACTTCACAACGCCAATTAGCCTAACCTGCATATCTTTGGACTGTGGGAGAAAACCAGAGTGGAAATTATATCAGTTTAATTTATGTTAGACATAGTAAGCAATAAACAGGATCTTATAATAAAATAGAACAATGTTAATAATATGTTTCAAAAATCTATGTGAATGTCTTCTATCTCTCTCCTCTTTGGAATATATGATTTGCCAGCATACAGCGACAGTAGATTTTATAGGTGACTAATGGGCAAGTAGCGTACAACATGGCATACAACATGGCTAGTATATATTTGTGGATGTATATGTATATAGCATGGGTGAGGGATGGCTACTCTCTTACATACTGTAGCTTAGGGGTATTTTAATAGTTAATAGAATTTGGAGTAGTTGTCATGAGTAGTTGGGGCTTTTCCACTCTAGGGCTGGAGCACTATGGCTTTTTCAATAATTCCTTTTAATGTACCTACAATATGTCAGTTTTACTTACATTTTTTTGTCTATATAAAATGCTGAATGCTATACATTGTTTGCACTTAACAAACAATAAAATAATTGTAAATACAATAAAATATAACTAACTGTTTTATTATATAATTGATGTTATGCACTCCAACATTTGGAATTCACATTTTCACATGTTAATTTTTTTTTATGAAAAGAAAAAAGAAAAAAAAAGGGAACACGGTTCACACACGGTTCACGCAATACATTATTGACAAATACACAACCTAAACTGTAAATTAATAGCTGCGAATATGTTTAAATCATTATGTCTTAAGGTTATAAAGCCTGTTTTTTCACTCTTATACACATTTTATGAATCTTTTGCTCTTCATCTATAATGCAAATCTTTCAACACTGCTTTACTGTGTTTGGGTGAAAAAATAAATGGAAAGTATTTACCTGTGAGAAAGGTATAGCTTCCCTGAGCAAAAGGGACCCTGTTTCATTAGCCAATCAAAAGCACGATACTTTCGTAACCATCAGTTGAGCTCAGTTTCATTAGACAATTATGGGGTCATTATGGGGTCTTGACTAATCATCAAAAATAAATGCATGAAATTTGATTGCTTACTACTCATTCACACACTCACTCGTTATCCTGTACAGGGTCACGGAAAGCCTGAAGCCTATCCCAAGGGACTCTGGGCACAAGGCAGGGTACACATCCATCACAGGGCACACACATTCATACTCCTACTCACACACTACAGGGAATTTTTTGTAAACACAAATTTGTTTAATCTGCATGTTTTTGGATTGTGGGAGGAAGACTGCTGGCTACTGATTAAGTAATTTGGCTGAGATTGTTTTAGTAAATTTACATTTGTATTTCACTTACATAATTTAGCAGCCTTAACCAGAGTGATTTATATTAACAATATACTGTAATCGTATACAAATAAAATTTAATTTAATTTATATTCGAGTTTTTCTAGTTTCTCTGTCAAAAACCCATCCTCGTGACTACAAAGTGTATTATCCGTTGCAGGTACCTGCAAGAAGGCAGTTGGGGGAGTGCATCAATGGGAAGGTATTGAAGAACTTGTACTGGTCGAAAACAAGGCATGAAGTTGCATTCTGGATCAGTTGCAAAGCAGATTTACCAGCAGTGAGTTAAAGTACCCAAGTATCGAGATAAAAAGGGACTCATTTCATTGGCCACAATTAACAGAAATTCATAAATAAGTTTGGCAATGTAAAGTAAATTGAATATGTGGTTGTGCAGTGACAAAGGGTAAGTTCTGAGAATTTCCCAGGAGATCACAAAATTTTGATATGTGGATGCATCTTCAGATATTTATGGTAGGTCTCTAAGAAAGTGGTAAAGAGGAAGACCAGAAAGGGACACAGAAATAACCCTTGTGGAACGTGTGCAAATGTGTGCATAGAGCAGATCTGGATCCCATCCATGTCACCTGTATGATACAACTGTCCCATCAGGTAAGAAATAAACCAAGAATGACTATGTTGTGACAAAAATGTCAAGACCCATGAAGATGGACTCATAGGAGAGCGATGAGATTGGTGAGATGTTGTATGACTGTGTCACATGAACCTTCTCAGTATTGAAAAAAAAAAGGTGCAGTTTTGGTGTGACATTGCAGATAAAATAGAGATACAGGTATACATGGCATACACAGCACATTGAACTGCATAGAGCATGTTGAAAAACTGAGGTAGTTATAATGGGTTATTCCAGGATGTGAATAACCTTTGCTGTACTTAACTAGAACTTATGAGACCATTTATAATGAAAGTTATCCATTCTATTTTGAGGCTTCATTAATCAATCAGTTAATCAATACTAAATATTGGTGAGATTGTTTGAAGAATTTAAATAAAAGAAATCAACTGGAAGTATAATAATAATAATAATAATAATAATAATAATAATAATAAAATAAAAATAAAAAAAGCAACTTACCCATATGTACAGGTATTTCATTATAACCATCCTTACAATTATATTCTATGACTTGTGACATTTTGCCAACTACCCTTATGGAAAAAAATATATGGCAATATATTGTAAAATAAAGACATACATTTGAATATATTTTAATATGAAAATTGGCAATTCCTTATGCATTTTTCAATATATTGTAATATATTAATACAATATATTATTGTTTATATTGTGAATATATTTTTTATATCTTTTTTCTATTGATTATTAGAGAAATATATTTTCTTTGTGTAAAGGTGGTGTTTAAATGAAAGTCAGTGGACTTTTCTTGCAGTAAAATCCATTATGGACAAGTACAGTAGCTGCCATCCCTTGTAATCCAACCTCCCATGGATCTGCCTCTATGTTCCTATAGAGACTCTGTGTTGCTATAGACTTCCTTTCCTCTCTTTCTTATGCAATACTCAGTGCACTGAATGCTTTGCAGAGTCCTGCAAAATCTCATACCCTACTTCCACAGCAAAGCACTCCTATCCTTTCTGATCATTGACACTGTGAGCTTCAGCAGAACATTTTTTAGGATTCAAATCTCAGGAAGATGTTGGGGCTGAGTTAAGTTTTTTCACAGGATACAAAAACTTGCTTACTTCCCATAACAGCTATCAGTCTTGTATTGTGTTGTATGCTTTGTGTTTGAGGTGCTTGTTTTTCTGTTTTTCAGCTCTGCTGAAATTGATGTACTTTGCCTTTAGTTTTAAAGACTGATTTTTATTCATCTCTAAAGCAATTGTATATGCAATTGTCTTAAGCAATTAGTCATGCTTCCATGAGCAACTGTCTCCCAAAGCCTTCAAACTGCACCTCAGGATTCCTTTGTTGTTTCATAGGGGCATGCAGGGGCCTCTGCCACGCCCTAGTTGTGCAGGATGGATGGACAGGGAAAGACATAATAGACTGATTTGATTGGGAATTCTATGCAAAATCTTATCCTCAGCATATGTAATTCTTTCACAGATCATTTCACAATACTCTTTACCCTTGGCCTTAAAAAAATAAATTAAATCAAAATAAACACTACACAAATGTGGCAAAGTCTAGACTCTACATGATCCACTGCCTCGTGGATCATTTGACTGCCTGCATTGCAGCAGTCAAATGAAGTTTGGTACACAGTTAACTATACAGGGTAAACAAAAATTACCAATCTGACCAGTTGCACACAATTACAATTTCAGTATTAACCACAAATCTTAAAGATCTTGAAACAAGATTTTACTCTTTACATGATTTCTTTAGTTATAAAGCACTATGTATATCTCCTTGTCAACTGATTCTTCTTATTGCCCTAAATGTCTGTTTAAAAGTGAAGAAAATGTATGCATGTTGTATCTGTATACAACGTAGTACACCATAAATGTTCATTCATAAAATGTGCATAATATTTGACCCATCAGGGGGTTGCTAGACCCTTCTTTTTACTTGGTGATGTGCCCCAGTAATATCTCAAATTGGAGTTTTAACATGCTCCTACTTGGTGGTGGTTTAATTTGGTTTGTGCAATTGTGCAAACAATCCAACGTGCACCTGGCGATCTGTATGTGTGTGCATGGATCGGCACTTGAAACAAAAAACAGAATTAAGCAAAGCACAATGGGACTAACGTAAATGTTAATAAATACAGTGGAACCTTGGATTAGCGGGCTCATATACTAAACACTTGTAAACCAAATAAAATTTTCCCATAAGAAATAATAGAAACTCAAATTATTCGTTCCACAGCCCAAAAAAATAAATACATAAAAAAAATTAACACAAAATATTAAGTAAAGATAAAACTAATTAACCTGCACTTTACCTTTAAAAAAAATAAATTTTGAAAGATAAGTGTTTCCGTTTGTACGCGCAGGCGCTGGGTGTGTGTGTGTGTGAATCTAAAGTAAGCTCCCCTCTCCCCCTTCTTGTCTTACAGTTACCCTTCCTCCACTTTTTTCACACACACACACACACACGCACACAACAGAAACACTGTTTTATCGGAAAAAGAAACAAGAAATCTCTCTAATGACACTCGATTAAGCGGAATCACTGCTGTAAAGTAAAAATGAAAAAAATTAACCTGCACTTTACCTTTGAAAAGAATTTTGACGGAGCAGTGTTTCTGTGTAGAGCAGAGAGAAAGAGCACTAAGACCCAGCAGGGGAGGCGATCACCCACAATTCCGCAGCACAAGAGAGAGAGAAAAACCGATGGCTCGGTTGTGAGCCATTGTGATAAATAGTTTCATAAGGTCCAAGTAAATAACTTGAGGACTTCGGGAGCACATGTGTAGAGGGCGGGTGTTGTAACAACGTTGGTCTCGCAAGGGGAAGATCCGTGAGGTGAAACTCTGCTGGGTTTAGAATGAGCAGATCCACAGGTGTCTCCGCCGAGTTCTGAACAGGCAGATCCGCAGTCACCCATGCGTGTGGTTGCTAGGTGACGTCAACATATAAGCAATCAGAGTCAATGCACTACACCTGCAACCGTGTTTATTTAAGGCCCTAGAAACCAGCATGCAGGATCTGCGATCAATAGGTAGCACCAGGTACGAGAGCATGATGCTCCAAGAAAAAGACAAAGACAAAGTGCAAGAAGAAAGGCAAAGACCAAGCCAAAGTCTACACAAGCAGCCACCGGCTTAGAGAGAGAAAGCAGCATACCATTTGACAACTGTGCGCTCTCGGTTTAGTTAAGAGAGAGTGGCACACAGTACGATTGGCATGCATTCTCATTCTTAGTTAAAGTTGAACAATCACATAAATAAGACATAAGCCTCCATAAGAGTTATTTCAGAGCCCCGTCCGGTCTCGAGGAGACGGCAGAGCTCTGTTTGTTTTGTGGTATCAGGTTTCTTTAGTTTCTTTTTAGTTTTTAATTAATAAACCCATGCTATCTCCGAATGGGAAGGCCTTTCGATGCTTGTCACAAGCTTTTTCACATCCTTGTATTTTGCTGACCGCCTCAGAAGCCCTGCATAAGGGCTCTTATAAACATTATTACATCTCATTTTCATTTTGCCGAAGTGGTCAATCAGTTGACATATTTTTCCTACTCAACTGAAATGGAATCTGATCAAGTACAGCCCCTACAAATTCATGTAATCAGTCAAGCTATTACAATTCCCAGACCGGAAAGTAAGTTAGATTAGCTAGCTAGCTCAGTTGGAACGACTCTGAAAGGGAAAGTGATAAGAAACCCTTTGCTTACTGTTTTCTCCAGGAGCAAAACACAGAGTAAAATACAAACTTGAGCTTTGAGTATGATAATTCATCTCACTTAGAAGACTGGAAATGATCCCATAAAATTGAATTCCTTCTCAGATGTCTTCTCACACCTTCTCTGACCTTAATCTTGCTCATGCCACTAATTTTCAAAACAAGGTACAATTAAACCTTGGATTGCGAACATAATGCATTCCGGAAACGTGCTTGTATATCAAATTACTCATATATATCAAAGCAAATTTCTCCAGAAGAAATAATGGTAACCTAGATGATTCGCTCCACAGCCCAAAATATTCATATAAAAATAATTAATACAAAATATGAAGTAAAAATAAAACAAATTAACCTGCACTTTACCTTTGAAAAGAATCATGACTTGTGTTAGATAATAGTAGTGTTAATTTTGTCAGCTATTATTAATTTCATCTTAGTCCCGGGATAAATGTCCCTGTTAGTTTTCATCATATTTAGTCAATCTTATCCTATTTCTTCAAATTTTAGTCGACTAAAAGCCTGGACATTTTTGTCTAGTTTTAGTCAAAGGAAACTTTAAGTATTTTAGTCTAATTTTGGTCAATGAAAACGTAACATTTTAGCAATAAGATTATTATTAATTAACCCTACAGTCAATCTAGTCTAGCCAAAACCGTTTTTTAAGGTTTTGCACAAAATAATTATCTTAATTATCTTTTTAAATGTACCGTTTCATCTGCCGTATATGGCGCCTCATAAAAATGGGCCCAAATATCATCTCTTCTCTTTCGCCTAAGGATTACTGCTGTGATCACAAAGAGTTAAAGATGACTGAGTTTGTAACATCCCGTCACTATATCAGGAGTAGTTTGCACGCTCTGTGACCCGGGAAATACTGCTGTTCGTGCCATAATGAATGAACAGCATATTGCAACCGATTGTGGCAAAAATGATATGTTAACGAAAATAAAGACAGATATTTTATTTATTAATTTTTTTTAAACCACATTTTAGTCTCATCTTTTATCGTCAACAATACTGCATGCTGATTTCATCACTGTCGCTGTTCATTGATATCTACAACATCTCGTCATTGTCTCATCTTAGTCACAGGAAAAAAGATGTCAACGAATATTTTTCTGTCATTATTTTCATTGACGAAATTAACACTAGATGATAAAAGAAGCAGGAGCGGGGAGGCTACTGTGCAGGATGACTTTCACACACACACACACACACACACACACACACACACACACACTAACGGAATCACATCTCTCTGACAGAGTCTTACTGGTTACTAGAATCTTCTTCATTTCTTTTTTTTTTACTTGTTTGTGTAACAAGGAACCTCTCTAATGACTCTTGTTTTTGACTTCTTTTGAGGATTTTGCGGAAATGTGACATTGCTTTGTCATTTAATTCATTGTTGCAGTAAAGTGCTAAAGAACAGTCATTAGACTTGGATACAAAATTAAAAATGTTTTATGCACTTGCACACAGGATCACCAACAATCCCACAGTGCGAGAGCGAGAAGAACCATAGGCTCAGTTGTGACCATGTGATGCTCAGCAGACAAAGCGTATAAATACTACAGTACTTGTATATCAAGACCTCACTCATTTAACAAGTTAAAATGTATTTACACATTTTGCTCGTTTTGCAAAACGCTCGCAGACTAACAAGTTACTAGCGATCCAAAGTTCCATTGTACATCATAAAAGATGACGAACCAATTAAACAAAGATCCTGACTCATTCACCTTGACTCATGTCTACAAACATCTTAAAGCTCTCCTAAATGTAGACATTAATAAAGAATCACTATGTGTAAATTATCAAATAAAATCTGCAGGCCATCTGTGATACCTATGCACTGTAAAATCTGGAAGAATCCTTTTCAGTCCCACCTAAATTAAAGTGGTTTTCTGTGTCAGAAGTAGCACTTTTCAGTGTCTCATGGAAAGGTGCATAAGAGATGTTTTTTTATGATTTAATTATGTTTTCCAATACATTAGAAGAGCATGGCATCCAGCTCATTTATTTCCTTGACTGAGTGTGTATGGGCACAAGCTTTCACTAGATAAGTGTACTGTAAGTTTTCTTCAAACCTCTTTCCAGCATCTATAACCCATTTTCTTCAGGGATGAGTAAAAAAACAGATTTGCCTTGCTTTGGGTGAATGTTGGAGTGATGCATCTTAGCATTATTATATAATGCATAATTGAGAAACTCACCTCCACTCCTGCTCTTGGCTATTCTGATCCAAGGTTGCATATTTACACTTATGACATTTTTGATAGATGCCCTTGTCCAGAGCAAATTATGCTCATATAATTATAAATCTAATCAATTAAGGGAAAAGGGACTTGCTCAAGGGCCGAATAGTGACGTTGGGGTAAGCTGCCGCAAAAGACAACTGCACATGTGAGTGGCATGTGAGGGGGGCAATACAACGTCCCAGGGATGGTACAAAGGTGTACTTGCACTGCCTGGACCTGGACATGTAATCCTCACTTCTCTGTCTGTCTGTGGTGCCAGTGCTGCCACCCAAGTCAAAGATCTTAGATTGTGTTAAATCTCCTGATGACAAAATAATTGTGATTATGATTTTTGTCATAATCAAGCGGCCTTACTGTCTTCATACACTTTTAGCTTTAAATACATGGCTGTTAAACAAAATTTGGAGGCTAATGATCTATATAGAAGGCCTTACAGAGAGTCAGAGTATGCCATAGCTTCCCAAGAAGGGTTCAGCTCTCATCTGCTGAGATGGAACCAGATCATACAGTATCAGTAAAGATGCAATCACAGCAAAAATGTCAGAGATATGCAGTTCTAATCTTAGCTGATTCGCCATACTTTGGGTAGGTAGAGTCCCTCACCATGTCTCCAGTGGCTGTTTCTGCTGTGTTTGAGGGAGAAAATCTAAACAATGGTCTCATGATCTTCCCTTAATGAAGCCAGACTAACATTATGCAGATTAAAAGGTCCTTCCAGAGGGAAAATCATCAGTTTGTTTGAACTAATCCATTTGCTGACTACAACTTGAACCTTCCAGTGCCCCTATTAATTCTTAAGGAAGGAAACATCTTTGGCCTTGCCTACCAAAAGCAAATGTTAGGAACAAGGGCCATGATGCAATTTGTCTTTTTGAGGTTGTTTGATCACCTGTGCTTAAGAACCTCTGTGATAATATGGGCCCCCACACTGGAACACTGGAAATGATAAGATCACATTTCTGTTGGCCTAAGATGAGCATGAGTGCTAAAAGAAAAGTAACGGTTTGTAAGTTGTATCTACCAGACAGTCCTACTGTATCTGAATTAATTCAGTCAGAAACCAAGATTAAAAAATATTCTTATACTTCACAAAACCGCACATGGAACTTCACAAGAAAGCTGATAGTCAAACAACATCAATAAAATAATGTTTATACCCAGGAGACATACAGTAGCAGTGTATGTTTGTGAATAAACTCTTACGGGTGTGTGTGTTTGTGTGGACTTGAATCATGGCTTTGGACATGGAATTAATTCTATTGTTTGGGGTAGAGTTTAGATTTTGCAAATTTATAATTTTCTAGAGATCAAGAGATTTTCCTATTGCCTAAAGCTAAAATGTTTAGATATTATCACTTCAGAATATTACTACCACTTCAGAATATTACTACCTAGCAGAAAAGCTAGTTCATGCATTCATGACCTCCAGACTGGACTATTGTAATGCATTACTAGGTGGTTGTCCTGCATC
>JAOVVA010000048.1:11580200-11595674 GCA_028565275.1 Leiocassis micropogon
ATTTCAGAAGGGGCATCTTATTTTAATAAATTAAAAGAAAATCACTGGGCGGCTCTTTATCATTGTAGAGTGGTTGTATACACACTCTCCTAACACACATTTCAGTCCAAACAGCTTGAAAAAGTGCATGTAGCACCGTATGACCCCTTTAATATAAAAGATTCAACTGATAAAAGGTAATCAAACCAAAGATATGAAATCAGCCAAGGCAAAAGCTTGAAATAAAAATTATGTAGGCTGTGTTTACTGCTTTTGAAAAAATTGCACTTCAGATACTCTTACTGGTGTAGTTCAGAGATTAGTATTCTGAACATTATGATTTAAATAACCTATTGTTTGATTGACAGGTGAGGATGTGGATTATCTGATAAACTCATTCCATCTATTATTTTTCACTCCATCTATAAACTGCTCTTGTTTAGATGCCACTAGTTGGATTTGCATCAAGAAACACCTCTAAAAAAGTACTGGTTTCCAAGCAAGCTTGAAATGGAAGCATGAATAATTAAAATGTATAACAGATACAGAAAAAGATTAATGACATCTGTTTTTTTCACTGTAAGATAATTTGTGTACTGTACATAGTTTGCAGATTCACATATAATAATTTAAATATTATGCCATTTACTAATAAGTATTTTGATTTTACGTGTCCATTTTCTAATCTTAATAAATTAAGGGTATTAACTTATAGAGAAAAAAAAACAACAAAGCAAAAAACAAACAAACAAAACAAACAAAAAACTGTTTCATCTTTTGTCTTTAGCAGAACGTCCAAAATGTCTCATAATATTAAGATATTTTTATTAATAAAGTGGTATGTCGCTATAGAAAATTGAGCTTCAGGGTCTTACCGGCATATGATGACTGAGTCAGTAGAAAGGATATCCTTGCGTTTCATACTTACAGCAATCTGGATAATGTCAAAGGATCAATGCAGAGAGCCAAATGGTGCATGATGTGCATTCTAATGAGTGCCTAAGCTTTAAGTGGAAACACTCAAATTACAATTATGTGTCTCATAGATCCAAGTTTTTTTCTGGAAGCATCCATACAGATGTTCAAACTAGTATTCCCATTTCATTTATTCTAAAAGCATTTCCTTCTGTCTATTCTATTCCATGTCTGCACACGATGAAACCGGTCCAAATTTTTTATCCATCTGAAACAGAATGTTTAATTTTGGAACTCTCATTCAGGGACTCAGGGATGCAATTTAATGTGATGAGTCCACGCTTGGCAATCTGTAGTGATAGAAAATTAATAGCCACAAAAACATGTTTTCCCTGGTCATCTTTCAATAAATGGAACATATAAGCTAATAGAATATATCTATATTCCAAATAGAATGTGTATTGTTTTATATTTTAGTAATATACTGCTAAAGGCCTTTGGAAACAATTTTCATGCCATTTCTAAGAATTACTTTCAGATTGTCCTGCATTACGAATAATTAGCTATAACATTACAATGCAAAACATTATCCCTAACATTATGTAGGTTCCCCTTGTGTCACCTGGACATCTCTGGCCCCTCCGGGCATGACACTAATAAACCCCTGGATTTGTGCTGTGGTGTCTGGTACAAGGACATTGGCAGTGTATCATTTGTGTGCTTTAGGATGTAGAGTGGGGTCTTCGTGGATCAGAATTGTTGGTCAAGTGCATTCCATTGATGTTCAAACAGATTGGGATCTGGAAAGTTTGGAGATCTCAGGGTCCCGAGCTGTGGTTCACTGGGTATTCTAGGATTTTTTTGTTTTTGGCTGGCGTTGGCTTTTTCAGTGATTTGTGCTGCATCAGCGTTTCTGTGGAATTGAACCAGGCGGGCTAGAATTTGGTCCCTGCAGGCATGGGTGAACCTTGGGTGCCGATGATCCGGTCACCAGTTTCCCTGGATTATTACTTAGAATCAAATTTGTAGTGCAATCTTATATTATGACCATGACAGATAATGCCAACAATACAAAATACATAAAATTGCATCAAGCATGCAAGTACTGAACCTGCAAAATTCTTAGTGCATGCACAAAAGAACAATAAATAGTAAGCCTTTTGTGGCATCTGTGAAATGGACAGTGATCGTTACAAATATATTTCGGTTGCAATTAATCAAGTGGGTTTAGGAATATGTATAACTGCTATGATAACACTCGATAAATAGGCAATTTATATTCTAAATTGAATATGCAGCCTATAATCTGAAGTGTGGTAATATTTTCTCGAGTAGCAATTTATTTTCAATGCATGCATTTTAACATAGCAGCTGTGTAAGAGCCAGGGTGATGGATGTAAGGACCAAGACTGCTGCGTAATGTGATGTTTGTAGAAGTTACACAGCTAGACTTAAAAACTAAGCCCTGCATTGTTCTTTTTAAAAAAAAAAAAGTATATTCCACTGATATTTGAATTACTTTTTTTGTAATATAAGTAAACCAACATATGGTATTAATTCATTTTTTATTTATTCTATTTATTTGCATCTACAGCTTTCTAACAAGGGCTGAGTAAAAAATCTTGGTACATAAATTTAATAAAATTTTGTTTGCGTTGAACAATAGACATTATGACAAAATACCTATGCAGATCTCTAGGTGTAAATTTATCCCCTGATAAGCCAGCCATTTCATTACATTGTCCATGAAGAAAATCCATTTAGATGACACGAGGAAGAAATGAATCTTAAAAAAATTATAATTGGTAACAACAGAATGTGGAATTATAAGTAATCACTCTTCTACAACAGTATAACATAATGTCAAACACTGAACTCTGTAAGCAGTTCTTAAATCTACAAATCTACTGTACATTATCCAGTTGTGACTATCCACTGAAACAATGGGGAAGTCTTGGCCATAAACTGTGTTTTCACACAGTTTCAAACCTTTAGCATATCCTTGCGGGACTTTCCACAACAGATGGCCACAGCATAAGGTAAGTCAGGATTGCAGAAGCTCTAAGTTGAAGAAATATGTGTATGAATCACACAGGTCCAGAAAGTAGGAGCAGCCATGGCATCTTCAAATGCATCTCATAAAGCATAACATAAATTCTTTATGCCCATGAACCATTTTTCCTAAGAGCAGAAACATGATAAAATAAAAATAATAAAAAACTAAAAAACTAAATAATTGACACTGTATTTGAGTGCCAAACACTAATTAGGAGGATGTTCTACTGCTAGTGTGCTTTGTGGTAGAGAAAACCTATGTCCCCTGTGTAGTATTCATTATTCTGTCTACTGATAAATTACCTGCATCCTTCCATCAAAGCAAACTTGGAAGCTCATAATAGACCAGAAGTTTGCTCAGATGTCGTATCATATGTAATTGGTAGTATTTTGTAATCACAGCAGAATATTAAAGAGAACACAGGTAATATACCCATAAGATGTTTTTATATATTCAACCTTTTGGTTATAGTTAAAACTGACTACTACACACTTAACTGACTGGAACTTGTTTCCCCACTTACTGGAATATCCAAACCTGCAATAGTTAAACTAGTTTCAATAGTCTAATCTAGAGGAAATAATTGAACAAGTTGTACTTAAATATGTAACAAAAATATTTCCTAGCTTGGAAATATTTCTGATATGAAAAATGGTATCAATGTAACTTTATCTAGATAAAAATTAGAGACTAGAGTCAACAATCACGTCAGAGTTTTTCCCTGCTATATAACTAAAAGAGCAGCAAGGATCACTGCTCCTAACTGCTTCAGGTTTAGTAGAAGTTCCTCTGTGTTAAATAAGACATAGTTACTCTACATCCAGTATTTGTCCTTGACACATTTCTCAACTTTATTAAAAAAAAAAAAAAGATACTTTATCTGTTATCTAGTTTGGCTGAAACATACAACTGTGTGTCATTAACACAGCATTGAAAGTCAATACCAAATGTATACTGTACATAATAGTAACCCAAGGTTGCACATGGTTGCTGAAAGCAGTAGCTCTATAACACAGCCTTGCGAGACATGAAATCTTTCAAGACATGAAATCTCTCTTTTTTTATATGCATAGAGAAGTCACCATTGACATTTACAAATAATAACAGTCAGTCAGATAAAACACAAGCCAGAAAATAGATGTTCCTTTAGCTCAAACAAAAGCACATTGCTACATCCACTATACACTTCTCCACCCACACACATTGCAATGAAAACTCCCAATTATGCATCTAGGATGGTAAGATAATGACATAGTGATACCCTAAATACACTTTAGTGGCTTCATGCCAGGCACACTGTATGTTTTGTCATCCTGAAATCTTGACAGCTGGCTGTTAACAAAAGTAAAAATAATATAAGAACCACCCCCAGATTGGACTGAATGTGGAACTGATACAGTATCTCAAGATACGTAGCCATGTCAGTTAGACCTTGCTAAATGCAATCACATTTCAGGGCCTTGAAGATCTTGGGAAACTATAATGGCTTGAAAAAAGGAACACGAATGACTTAAATAGACGTTTTGCAGTGCACTGCTAGGGGAAATCTATAAGAAATGATGGTTACCCTCATTGTCTTAAATCATGACAAGTCAATCTATATAAGCTCTGTTAAATAAAACTGCTGACTAAAATACCTGTTAAGTAAATAAATAGAATATATGTAAAATTATGTAATTAAATCTACATATTTGTGTTGAGTGTTGGATGTTAATGTTGGAGCAAGGCAGACTGATGTCTCTGGTCAGTCAGAAATTGTTTGTTTGCTTGTTTGTTTAACATTTACATTGGCTCAAACCCATGTTATCAGCCTGTTAATGTTTTACCATGGATGCATATGACAACCCTCTTTGCTTGTACTCTCACCTCTGCTTTTCCACTATCGGCCCATCCATCCATCCATCCATCCATTCATCCGTCCATCCATCCATCCTTCCATGCATGCCTGTAAGCACCATTCAGCCATGCATATCTTTTCATCCTTCCATTCATTTTGTCAGTATAAGAACGGATGGATTTGCAGTAAAATATTTACAGACTAAAAGTAATACTACATAAATCTTTGAGGGAGAATTTTTTAGAAATATATCCAGGCAATGCTATGAAAATAGCAACAATAACCCTTCATTTATGCAGTGATACTTTTATTTACTGAGCTGTTTTACTGTACTATTAATAATGGGTAGTAAACTAAAAATTCACCAAATTTCATCTAGAAATTCCATTCCTCTGTGATGCTAAAGCCATCTGTTGCCAGGAGCCTAGAGAATGGATATTGTCTGTGCTGTTTTTTATTTATTTATTTATATATATATTTTTTTTATTGGGACATTTTTAGACTACCAGATTTATTAGAGTAACACTGGCCAATTATGGTTGTCTGTGAGCTCATGCAACTGGAAGCGGGTGGATAGCACGTTCCTTATTTTCTTAATACATTTCCTATTACACAGAAATATACGTGGTTAAACCACGCATTCGCATATGCAACCCGTAACATCGGAAGGATATTTGTTCACAAACTTGCCTATATACTATCCATGTTACCAGAGGATTCAGAAGGAAACAAACATGGCAAAACTCAATGAGCTTAGTTTCCAATGTGCCGCCAACTAAGGTGGGGATAATTGAGGACTCAACACAACTTTTTCTTGAAATTTTCTGACATTGATGATGTGTCAGCTGACTATACTGTTCCATCTGTTTACATGCATTTTGCATCTTTTGGCCATGTAAGGGCATGTCACATTAAATTCTGAGGATGTACCCAATCTACGCACCAAAACAGTACATGAGCAGCAGTTGAGAAAGAAGGAGTCAGTGGCCTAATGCACAAGAGTACGTAGGTGTTAGCAGTGCACTCTTCCTGGTTGATAACTGTTGTTAATGAGAGGTGGCGTAACTAAATGAGTTAAGAATTAAAAATCACTAAAATTCAAGAAAATCGGGCAAAAAAAAAAAAACAGCAACACCATCTGGACATTTGAATATGTAAAAGATGTTTTGATTTTTAAGAAAAAAAAATATTTATGTTGAAAAACCTCTGAAACACTTGAAAGTCTGTACCATTTGTAACTAAATAAGTTTACCAGCATGCCAAAGTTTGGAGTATATTGATTGGCAAATGAAGAACCCCCTGAGAGCATGTCTAAACTCTTCTGAAGAACCCAACCATAAATGCCAGAAAAGAATGATAATAAAAGGGAAGCATACACTCTCTGCCCTCTTCTTATTTGCTCTCCTTTCAGCATAGACACAGCATACCAACAAGCCATAGATTACTTCAATTAGATTAAACATGTGTTTTGACTAGGAACAATAAGTACTGCAAAATTTGCATGACAATGCTGCATAATTCTGTTTAGCTTAATTCATTTTTAATAGCTGAAACAGTGTAGGCTGATTACACCACTAATGTGTTTTCAGTGGTGGCATGTTTTGGGAGCCGCATACTATCACCATTCTTACAGTTATTCACGGGTGTCATTTACCCTTATTAGTTTTTATTGTGTCAGAGTCACCCATCCCCCTCCCCACACACACAAAATTCAAACCTAAACTCATTTGGATGAAAAATTAGTTTGCTGTTTCTTTGTTTGGCCTAGATGGAGACAAACACTAGCTGAATGTGCTTCTGTTAAAACAAATGAAGTAGGATTTTTAAAAAAAAAGGAAAAGCAGTAAATAATATTGCTTACTATAGACTTGGAGGTTAATAGGAAAATAGTCCTAGCTTGTTCCAATTGCTACAGTGACTTGCAATATCAGCCTGCCAGTAAAAACACTAACTAACTAATTAATCTTTTCTTTGCAGCACAGGCAGACTCTATGAAGAAATATGACTGGTTATTGTTTCAGCAGCGGAAGGGTTTTGTGGTCAAGGTTTTCACTACGATAAGTCCCAGCTTAAACTTTTTGTTAATTTAAAATCCCTAACTTGTCTTGAATGAGTAAGATATGAGCTAGGGGATAAAGTCGAAAAAAAAGAAAAGTTATTATATAGGTAATGTATAGCTTTTGTATATTTAGCTAAGGACTAAAATACAACAGGACATGGAGTCGCATTAACCTAATTCATGATGGAATGTGGCACATTACTTATGTTATAATAGTTGTAACTTATCTGCTACCTCATGGAGTTTTAAAGACAAAAAACTATATATAACTTGTCATATCGCCAAGAAACTAAACATCTGGACGAGTTCCCAGTGCCAAAAAAGGTAAAGTTACATGTTTCCTCACAGAAAATATCAAAGCATAACAACAATATGCATATGTTTGCATGGACTGTCTGTTATATAAGTCCTGATGTAAGTCGTTACTATAGAAACAATACAGTATTTTGATATATTAGAACTATGCTAGATCCATGCTGTTAGAGACAATGTATTAAAACTAATTAAAGGGTATTAACACTACTCTGGTATGAATGCTATTAATATAGCTCTAATATCAATTTTATATTGTATATTTTTAGAATAATATTATGTCTTGAATATGTGGTAAAATGCTGTACTTGGACCATATATGTCACTTTTCATGGCATTTACTGTTCATTTATGTAAAACTGATAATTTTTAATTTACATTCTACAAACAGTAAAGGCATCCTTATTGTGTAAACCCATGTCAGAGGATTGTCATGGACAAGTCTATGAAATAAGTTTGTTTAGTAGTTTAGTAGATTTTGACAGGTTTTATCTATATTGATTTAGTTTACAACATGGTGTTTAGACATTAATAATCACATCATGCTTTAGAACCCATCAGGAGGCTGATGTAAAGTGTTAACAGCATACTAAATTCAAGTATTCAGTATGAGAATCATATACTTTGGGTCTTCACATTTTGCACATGAAGATTTTTGTGCTGTGAGACTAGGTCAGTAAAAGGAGGGTTTGGTGTGCCACTGGGCCTGGAATCCCACTGTAACCTATTTCTCTCTTTTAATGAAGCCCCTCCAGTTGTGTGCACTGCATGTGAATCCAGAACAGGATAATAGATCATACTGATCACTGACCTTATGAGGGTGTCCTCTGCCATTTCCATGTTCTCATACACTACCTTGAGCAAATTTCTTAAAAGTAGCAAAGTACTGTGGAAAAGCAGGTAATTTAAAATATGGCTGACTGCAGTTGTGTAAGGATCAAATGAAAGGATTTCTGCAAAGAGGAAGCAGGTCTGTGGACGTGTGTGTGTGTGTGTGTGTGTGTGTGTAATAGTCATCGTTTATGTTGACAGTTTTCTTTAAAATTTTTCCAACTTTGCTAAGTCTTATAGCTTTTGTATGTCAACACTTCTGTGGGTATAGTATAGTATAATGCAGTGTGCCCAAGTACTGCATGGACAGCACATATGACATAAATTATTATTATTATTATTTTTATTAAGTATTATAAAGTATTATTATTATATTTATATATATATATATATATATATTTTTTTTTTTTTTTTTGGGGGGGGGGCTATTTTAAATGTTCAGTTATTGTTAGCAAAGAGAACTGCATAAATACAGTAGACATTGGAAAAGTCCAATGTTTTATTTTTACGGGAAGTTGTAAATACTGTGTTTAATTAATGCTGTTAAATTTTCATGATTACTTTGGTTAATTCTTATTAATGTTTTAAAATGATTTTCAAAATGTTCTATTTAAGGTTGTACTATAGTATACAGTATACCATACACCGTTCAGCTACAACACGAACAGCACTGTCAGGTGAATTTATTACCATTATCAATTATATAAACTGGTAACAGAATTATGGGCACTCAAGGTTACTTTATGCCTGTGGGGACCAAAGGCTAGCCTGTCCGGTCTGATCCCATAGAAAATTACACAAATTACTGAAAAAGGTTAATTCACAACAGAAAGATATCAGAACACCCAGTGCATCACAGCCTGCCACTTATGGAGCTTAGCAAAGAGTTCATCGATGTCAGCCTCCAAATTCCCCAGATCACAATTTGACCAAGCTTCAACTGGTCAAAATACTAAATACTATAATATTAATCAGTACTTAACAATATTAAACAGTACTGAATGTTTTAATTGGAGTACATATACAGAATATAATGAAACAATATATTAATGCTAAATTATATAACTAAAATTACTTGAATTGTACCAATTTAAAAAAGACTCTACTACACTTACAGCTAAATAAAACACAACTAAATATATTCAAACCTCTGGAAACTCAAGTGTCCTTCAGTGCTCCATTTAAGCTTGTCTTTTGTTTCAATTGTGTGTCTTTCCCACTTTCGCCCTTTTCCTGCGGTGGAATCAGAACAGGTCGAGCAGAAAAGCACAGTATGTGAAGGAGCTCAACATGGCTACACGAGCTGTCAGACAACAGTGGAGAGACAGCTTCTTGGCACAACTGCTATGGAGGCATTCACTCAGTGATGGCACTGGTGAAGAAGGTCAGCGCTGTCTGCCTTGCAAAGCCACCATGCCTTCACCCTGTAGTATGCCTGATTATTTCTGACATACAGAGGCCTCTGAAGCATAAGCAGGGGGTACAGGAAAGAATGTATGCCTTTGGAGGCTAAATTTCAAAAGCAACAATTTAAAAGGACAACAAATAATTATATAGAACAGTAGTCGAAAAATGTAAGCAAGATAATGTAATCCCGGATAAGTTGAGCGTACTTAAATTATTTCAATTAACTGATTTCCTTCAATGTTTAAGTAACACATAATAAACAGAAAGAAAATCTATTTGAATTCAATTAATATAAATTTTTAATTTACTGACAATCACAGTTTACGTTTATTCTAATAAAAGTCAATTATGGTGCCCCTGAAGCAGATTAAAGTTAAGGGCCTTGCTCAAGGGTGTAGCTGTGCTGGGCTCCAACCTTCCAATCAGTAATCAAGAGACTGCTCATATTCCAGTTGTCAGCCTTATTTAAAATAGATACCCAAAACCCAGTCCACCACAGTCCAAGGCTGCCAATATGGCCTCCAAACTCCTTAGATCCCAATCTGATCAAGGCGCTAATGTCCCAGTACCTGCCAGGACTGAACACCAGAGCACACTCCAAGACATCTTGTTTATCATGGCCCAATAGCCAGACTCACCACAGGGTCTCAAGAGATACATACACAATACTAGGCATAGTAACAAGCATAATAACAGTATAACATACAGTACAGTACATTAATAACATGTAATACCATTATGATCAATTGTAGTGTGCCTAAATGAAAATGATCACTATGCAAAAGAGAAAAAGGGAGCAACTGTTTTTTTTAACCCGTCTTAGACTCGTCTTGCCAGAATCTTAATCAGAGACAGATTAGAGTGAAAACCTTATAATAGTGCGACAAAGTAAGATTTGTTAAATAATGAAATAAAACAGCAAGTTATGTTTATTTAAGTTGTTTGCTCAAATACACATTTTGGTACTGTATCTGTCTCTATAGCCATTTGATGCAGTATTATATGAATGTAAAGTATTTAACTTTTGTTAAGAGGTATATCAATAAATAATCTGAAAATGTCTAAATGTTTAGTACTCTAATCAGGCACTCTGAGTAAAGCACATTCTGTATTTGTTTTTACTGCAAATACTTGGACTCTCTCTAAGTCTTTTATGTACAGGCCTAACAGGTTTACCCTTCAATTGCACTTCAATAAAGCACTCATTTAGAGTCCCATTAGAATCTTATATTGACCAGTTAATAAGCTCCACAAAGAGGGTTAGTTTTTCTAATTTAATTTCTATTCAGTATCATTTTGTTTGGTCTGTGGCAATAATGAGATCCGCACAGCGGATAGTGTTGCAACCTTACCGGTCCAGGGTCCCAAAGCTGAAGTTACTATGATATTTCTGTGTCTGTTAGAACGAAAGAGGGCAATTAGGTTAGGTTATATGATTTGAATCAATAATAATGTCACTGTTCCCATAATCTCTCTCTCATTCTATCTACAGTATCTTTTAAACAGTAATGCATGCTGAGTCATGTTGATTTTTTTTCCTGCTTTTTCAGTGTGTTCTTGGACCTTGAACACTGTCATCAGTAAAAATAACTCCTGGCAGTGCTGAAATGTGCCTTTTTTATTACTCTGGTTCTGACATAAAGATTCTGTACTGAAACCTTTGCTTGCTGCACTCACTTTGGACTGATTATGTATGCTCTGACTGTACAACAAAAGTAGGAGCAAACTTGTAAAATTCAGAGTCTGATATTACAACTTGTGTGTGGCCTCAAATCTCTCAGAGCACTCACACTTCACAAAGATAGACCAGCTAATAAAATCTTTGCTGCAT
Organism: Leiocassis micropogon; assembly: GCA_028565275.1. Taxonomy (NCBI): domain Eukaryota; kingdom Metazoa; phylum Chordata; class Actinopteri; order Siluriformes; family Bagridae; genus Leiocassis; species Leiocassis micropogon. The sequence continues at coordinate 11,591,428 of JAOVVA010000048.1, forward strand.
ATTTATTACATAACAATAAGTGTAATAGTAGGATACTATGTTATGACCTAAGTTTAAAAATACTTTAAAAGAGAATTCTGGCATACAGCTTGAATTTAATGTATCATTTGCCATGGTGTGTAGTATTATACTACATATAGTATTACACAGTGCATCACTTATTGTCCACGTTTTAGCAGAATTCATGATTTTATCTTGATTTTGTATTTCAAGAACAGGTTTGAGTTTTATAATTTTTAATTTATCAAAAATTTAGTAACGCCAATTAGCCAAATCTGCATGTTTTTGGACTGTGGGATTAAACCTGTGTACCCGGAGAAAACCCACCAAGTAGAGGGAGAGCATGCAAACTCCATGCACAAAGGCGGGAATCTAACCCGGACGCTGGAGGTGCAAGGCGTCAGTGCTACCCACTAAGCCACATTTTTGTGAAGCTGCTTTGAGACAATGACCATTGTTAAAAGCGCTATATAAATAAAATTGAATTGAATTGAATTGAATAAGCCACTGTGCCACCTGATAGTTTGTCTATTTGCTTCACACAAGAATAGTAAACTTATGTGAGCTAAAAGAGCTTTCACAGTATTTATGATCAAGAATTCTTGATTTACATAATTTACATGAAAATGGTTACAAAGTGATTTCAAAGACTTTAAAAATTCACTAGTTCACAGTTAGGCAAATGGAGACAAATGGCAAATGGTGGCTACTTTACCAAAAAGTGGACTTTCAAATAAAATGAACAAAGAGCACAACAATTTATCAATGAGGTAAAGAAATAACCCTGAGTGACAGCCTAAGATTTGAAGGCATCATTGTGTTCATGAGTACAGTATGTAAAACATTGAACAAGTAGGGTGTCAAAGGAGGCATTTGCTTACTAAAAAGATAATTGCTTCACGCTTGAAGTTTGCAAAAGAGCACATTATGACTCCACGGCGGTATTGGCAAAATGTTTTGTGCACTGATAAAACTAAGATTGAACTGTTTATTCAATCTTTTTATTTGTACAACATTGTATAAAAGGTTGTCAGGAATGTGTATGCGTGCGTGTGCGTGCGTGTGTGGGTGTGTGCATGTGTGTCTGTGAAACCTCTCCAAGTCTGTACTCCCTACCTTCTTGGCATACTCATTTAAGCTGACTGATTTTGTCTTGTGATATGCCCTTCCATTCTTGACTAAGGGCTTGTTCCAGGGCTTGGTGATCCTGTGAAAGGGTGCATGCACCAAACTCGCCTGTAGAGCATATCCCAGACATGTCCATTGGGGTTTGAGTCAGACGACCTTGCTGGAGATCATTGCATAAATTCTTTTCTGTGCCAGGTAAGTAATGGTGAGGCTGGCAGTGAAAGGACAAGTATTGCCATGCATAAGAATGAAATTCTCACCCCCTGCCCCTGATGGGAGGTGTAGTCTAGCACCTCCCTGGTGCTTTCTTGACATAGAGCTGGTGTTATAGAAAATTAAACACCCCTGACCAGTCAGAATTGAGAATTTAACAGTGCAGTGGTACAAAAGCATTTTAAAGGATAAAGTACATGCATATTTATTTACTTCACCTACATTTGTATTTCTCTGGCTGGCTGTGTTTCTTCGAATCTCACAGACTAAGTTTACTCTATGCAGGCCTGCCGTGTGTGGAAGCATGAGAACTGTTTGAAAGCAAAATGAGAACCAGTGTTAAGTAAAACATTTTTTCTTTTTTTTTTCACTGTTTAAAATGCAGCAAGATATATTGCACACTGATAGAAAATAATTTGTTCATGTTTTCCTTAAGTCACAAGAGTGTTAAAAAGCACAAATGCACAAAAACACTCATGTTTTGATTGTGATTTTGTTGTGAGTCAAAAAGAAAATAGTGACAGCAAATTAGATCAAGGAAAAAAGCATTAAATATTATTGCACTCAAGACCTCAATTTACACAATACGCAGCCTCCTTCTTTACCAGCCTTAGTTTTAGTTTGGTACATGATGACATCTCCCTATCATAGTACATGAATGCACCAGATGTTTTCCATTTATGCATTAACCAAACAAGGTTAATTGCATTACAGAAGTAGTCAACTAAACCAGACGAAACAAACACATATAAATAAGTATAGATTAGTATATAACATTGTGTTCAAACAGCATCCAAATTGCACAATGTCCTACACAGAACGTATCGCAGATGTTTAGAAATCCATATCTGTCATTCATTACTGATGTAGTGACTGCAATGGCAATAAATGGATTTTTCTTGGCTTTAACATTCTCTAAAAACTACTTGGACACATTAATACCACTCATGGCAGCTACTGCCATGAGTTGCACTGGAAGTATCTTCACTTCACTGATCACATACCATAAACAAGGGATGTGATTGGCTTGTCACATAGTGTCCTATGTGCTCAAAAATCTGATAGCTACATGTGCTTTGCTCAAAAAGTTTAGAAGTTTAAAGCTTCTAAAATAAAATTATAAAGCAGTTTTCAAATGAAACATCTTGTTAAATACAATCTTGTGAGTCAGGAGAATAATAATTTGCCAAAATGTGTAGAAGATGGTAAAGAATGGTAATATTGCTGTTTATCATGTTTTACTGTGAAACTGTTAATGTATACCTGCACAGCTGTATATGTTAGACAACTGGCCATTTGCAGTGCTGACTGCACAGCTGTTATAGCCTGTGATGGACGTCCATAAATTAATTACATTTCATATGTCTAAATGTTCATAAACCCCCCTTTTTTTAACTGCAAGCCTACTTTCATTCACACTTTATGAATGAAGTAACCTTAGTAACCACATTTTGCCATCCTTACAACTATAACATGCAGAGAGCTCACTGTGGAGTACTTATTGTAAATTACTTTAAAAGAAAGAATATATCCTGTTTACCCACATATGAAAGAGACAATCTAGGCTAAAACTTTGTTTTTCTCATTTAATTTACCACTATGGCATACATAGAGAGCATCTCTCACCTGAGTTTAAATAAGTGATCGAAAGAGGATTTAGAGATGAGATAATAGATTAACAATGCATCCAGTTTTGGATTTAGTCTAATCCTTCCCACTTGGTTTGTTTGGAGTTAAGCTGTTGTAGGTGTGTACTGTAGGTGTGTGATTATGTGTGCATTGGATATCTAACAAACATTTTGATGGGAGCACTATAAAATGTAAAAGTAGGATGTAAGCATGATATATTAATTTATATTTAGGTTTAATATTGTGTAATATTTTATTAATTTGTTTAAATCTTTGTTTCCTTATTTATTTTTTGATCTGATTGATCAAACTTTTTCCGCACAAGAAGAATACACTTATGTAAACCATGCCTCACCAGAAAGAACGTTCAGGTGATCTATGATCTAGCATTGTGGGTTTACATAAAGCTAGAAAGGGTTACAAACTGATTTCAAAGACTTTAAATTCACCAGTCTACAGTTGGGCAAACAGAGACACTTTGGGACTGTGGCTAAACTACCAAAAAGTGGGTGCCCAATCAAGATGACCGGAAAGAGCACAACAAAGACTCATCAATGAGGTAAAGAAACAACATCTGTGTTCATAAGTCTACAGTATGTAAGACATTAAACAAACTGCCACTTACTAAAAAGAATATTGCTGCACACCTGAAGTTGTGCGAAAAAACACAATGACACTCAACAGCGGTATTGGCAAAATGTTTTGTGCACTGATGAAACTAAGATTGAACTATTCAGGAACAACACGCAGCACTCCATCTGACATAAAAAGGCCTGCATACTGTACTGTATAATCATAAAAACATCATCGCAGCTGTAAAGTATGATGGAGGAAACATCATGATTTGACCTGCTTTGCTGCATCACAGCCTGGCCAGCTACATTCCTTGAGGAGAAGATTAATTCCCAAGAGTATCAAAACATTCTTTAGAATAATCTGAAAATGTCTGTTTGTCAGTGGAAACTTTGTAGAAGTTGAGTGATGCAACAGGACAATGACCCAAAACATCAGAGCAAGTCCACAACAAAATGGCTTCAGAGAAACTAAATCCGCTTTTTGGAGTGGCCAAGTCAGAGCCCAGACCTCAACCTATGGAATGATTTAAAGAGAGTCCTACCCTTGAAGAAGATCAGGTCACATTTTATGACAAAAGGAATAGGTTTTCTTGCCGCTGTGTGTGTGTGTATATATATATATATATATATATATACTCAGCAAAAAAAAGAAACGCCCCTTTTTCAGGACTGTGTATTTCAACAATAATGTTGTAAAAATCC
>JAOVVA010000048.1:11606321-11616896 GCA_028565275.1 Leiocassis micropogon
ATTTAAGTGTGACAAACATGCAAAAGAATAAGAAATCAGGAAGGGGGCAAATAGTTTTTCACACCACTGTATGTATGTTATTGCCTTGCCTTTTTTACCACACACACAGAGATAACCAGTCAAAAGTGTACAGTAGGTACACCTGCTTATTACAAGGTTTATATTTTTTTCCTCTCTATCTTTGTAATTCTGCATAACTATTATAATATAATAATAATTTTAACTGCAATAAATGGCCAAATCATTACTGTACACTCATTTGGTTCTTTTGGTTTCAGCCACAAAGCTGAAAGCACAGAATTGTGTAGAAGGTCTCTAAATGCTGTAGCTCCAACCGTGTTCTAGCATGACAGTGCCCCTGCACACAAAGCGAGCCCCTTCCAGACATGGTTTTTGAAGTTTGGTGTGGGAGTATTTGAATAGCCTGCACAGAACCCTGGCCTCAACCCCACTGAACACTATTGGGATTAATTAAAATGCCGACTATGTGTTTTTCGCCTAACATCAGTGCCTGATCTCGCTAGAGCTCTTGTGGCCGAATAAACAAATCCCCACAGCCACACTCCAAAATCTGGTGGGAAGAAAAGTAGAGGTTATAATAACAGCAACAAGGGACTAAATCTGGAACAGAAAGTTCAACAAGCACATATGGGTGTTATAGTCAGGGGTCCACAAATGTTTGGAAAATAAATGTATAAAATATTACAATTTGAATTATATTGTAAGCAAGGAAAGTGTTGAACAAATCTGTGATTGGCAACTGAGACAACCCAAGACAGCAGACCCAGGCAGTAGCAACAGTAAGCTTTATTATAAGCTTTAAATGGGGAACACAAAGGATAAGAAACAACAGTTTGGCTGTGTTCCAATGGAAATTCAGTGTCTCTGTTGGCTCCTTTTCTCTCTCTCTCTCTCTCTCTCTCTCTCTCTCTCTTAAACACACAATCACACACAGATACACAAACACACACATATGCCACAATCTGACAGAGTGAGCAAGTGAAAGAGAGAGAGAGAGAGAGAGAGAATATATGCTATAACAGAATAAGCTACAGGTGTGCCATAGTAATCAGCCATACATGATTCTTCTGCATACTATTCAATTCAATTTCAATTTTATTTATATAGCGCTTTTAACAATGGTCATTGTCTCAAAGCAGCTTTACAAAAATGAAAAGAAAATTTAGAAAGAAAATTTATGAAAGTGTTTATGTGTATGAAAAATGTGTCTAGATAATAATGAGATTGTCTCTAATGAGCAAGCCAAGGGTGAAGGCAACAGTGGCAAGAAAAAACTCCCTGAGATGACAATAGAAAGAAACCTTGAGAGGAACCAGACTCAACAAGGAATACTACACCTGAGCAATGACCCAACCTTACTCGCAGCCACCCACCTGCACCAATATTTTATATTGTGAAGCATTTCATTCACCTGGAGTCTCTAAAATTTTTTTTACTGTCATATAAAATACATTAATGTTTTGCATAACAATGAAAACTGAATGTTTTCAACCACCAGCTTCCAATGTTGTCATGGCACCTACTGCAATATTCAGAATTCTCCACTGCCCAAGCAAACAGAAATGCAAATAACAAACCACTTTTATTACAATCTTAAATGGCAAGAACATATAGCCTACCAGAGTTTATTTTAAATAATGCTTTAATTAAATTAGAGTGTCAGACTTGAGATAATTTGATAGTATCAGTTGGTAGGCTAAAGCATGCAACGTATGTCATTTTCCTTCTTTAGTAAGCCTTGTGTATGAGGGCAGCATCACCAGGATAAAACTGCTCCGCCACAGGGTTAGGAGGATCAGTCAGAGAAATTTTGTATTGATTTGCAGTGATGCATCCATCTAAGGGGACAAGTGAACTCAAGTAACGAGAGCAATTGGCTACCACAGCAAAACAGTCACCATGTTTGTTTAAATCATATGTAAAAGCATATTAAAATTAAGATTAAAAGATATTGCAAGCATATCCAAAGTAATGTATTTTAACCTGGATCGCTTCAGTTTTATTTGTTTTTCCCCACTAAAATTGAACTTTATTTTCAAGCTCTTGTTCTGGAGTAACCCTTTCTTGTATACTGTGTGACATTCCTTGCTGGAATTCGACATGGCAACTCATTATCAGCGTATTACTAACCGCTTACTAAGTCAGCGTCACTTGTGTTTAACGACAAAACACTAATTTGTGGAGAAGAATTACAGTTGTCCATCATTATAAAACTCTTCATTGAATTTCTATTAATTACTAGCCAAATTCTCTTGTAAATTCTTTATCTTTGCTTTGATGTTCAAGTCTGATAAATGAGTGTTTAGCCTCTTAACCTTGATGGTTTTTGTGTCCGTCTCAGCTGCAAGTTTGCAATGCATGCTGGCCTCTTACTGTCAACCTTACTCACATAACCACTCATGCCAGGTAATACACCTTCATCCCATCTGCCATCCAAATGGATCACCATACGCTGGATGCCTTGTCACCACTTATTTCTACCTCAGCCTTGCCAAACACCTGTAGGCATAAACCAAGGGCACCTTTCAAACTGAGGAAGAAAGGTCAACACTCAGTATAAATCGATTAATCATTAACGTCTGCAGGCATGTGATTCACTCCCAAAGGATGTCACTATATCTGCTAAAAAGTGAATGTTTTTGCAAGGAGAACAGCTGTCACAGCATGGATAAATATCATGTCTGAAACACTTGTGTCCACAGGATGACCTATATTTGGATTTTATTTTGAAGTGCGTTAAAAAAGCTATTTGTTTTACTTCACCCGACTACTGTACTTGATATTTCACAAGTAATAAATAGTGAGGTCAGATTCTGAGGATATTAGATATTAAACATACCCTACATAGTAACTAACGGCAATATTTAAAGATGAGGTATTCATACATCATTAAGTAAACCGCCACCAATGGTAAATGTTATACTAAAATATTGTTCGTTCATTCATCTTCTATACCGCTTGTCCTGTGTGCACGGTCATGTGGGCCTAGAGCCTAACCCAGGAGACTTGGGGCATGAGGTGAGGTACACCCTGGACAGGGTGCCAGTCAATCTCAGAGCACAAACACATACTGTACACACACTACAAAAAAATTGAAAATTCCAATTATCTGCATGGTTGGTCTGTCGGAGGAAACCGGAGCACCCAGAGAAGACTTACCAAGAACAGGGAAAACAGCTCCATGCACACAGACCCAACGCAGGAATCAATTTTCAAATTTGTTTTATTATAGTGTACAAGTGAGGAGTGCTAATTCCTTCTGGTGTTTTTTAGAAAACTTGTAACCCAAAGTGAGAACAGAGCAATATGTTAAAAAAAAAATAATAATAATAATAACTCTGAATATTGGCTGCTATGCCATTTTTCATCACATTTTTATCACATTATTATTATTTAGATTATAATGCAAGTCATACAAGGTAGATTTTTTTATTTGATACCAGATTTATGAACACAAAATATTATTTTATTTTAACTCACACAAACAATAATGTGTTCTTTGCAACATGCTTTTACATTCTGGAATCAAACAAATAATTTGCAGTAATTACAAAATAACATCATATTATAATTAGTATGATTATAATCTTTTTGTGCCTTGTTTATGACAATTTGCCCTACTGTATTTTGAACTTGTTGGATTATTATTATTTTTTCTTTAACTCAAACAAGTAAATAGGGGACGTGTATTGTACAGTAGTTTGTTTAATTAACAGAGCAAACCTACAAAATATGCGTATACTTTTTTTAAATTTTATTTATTTATTTTGCCTAGTCAGTTTATAAAATTCCATCAAATCTAAGATAATGTAAGACAATTTAAAGATATAAATTACCATTTCTAAGCTTTTTTTATCTTCTGGCAGATAATTTTATTTCTTTTTAGAAATTAATTCTTTTTCACTTAAAATGTCATTATATGCAGTGAGGGTTATGTAATCACTGATCATAAGGTGACAAACAATTTAACAAAAATAGTCAATGGTATTTGATCACAAGATTCAAAGTAAATTCAATGAAGTCAATTCAGTTTAAAAATACTGTCTTTATAAATAGTTTTATACTGTTGGGAATATTACATGGTAGTAAGTTAATTGGGCCACATTTGAAATCTCTGTTTTGAGGAAGCGTTGCAGTGCTTGCAGAGGTAATGCTCATCTAACAGCCTAGGCTATGAAAACATATATTATTTCCTGAGATATTTCCTATCTAGATTTTTTTAAACATTCCAGAAAATTAGGGCATGTTTCTTCTCTATTAGTTAACGTTAGCTATAGCTGCTGAAAGGCTACAAGCAACTTTTAAGAAGGAATGTTTTCTTGCATCAGTGCATCAGTTGATGTTGTGAATCAATCGACACAGCTTAAATTTTAATACAACATGTAAACGCACTTTGTAAGGCACTGAATTATTGGTTCTCTTGTATGACTTATACTGTACTTTATTAATGACTGGATGTTCAATCTCGTACACACATTTAGATTTTTTTCATATCAATTAGAAAAGCAAAGTGGCAGAGCATCATTCAGGTGTGCTCCGGCCGCATTACATCTATGCTCCAGTGGCATTAGTGACAAGACGTAACTTGCCATATATATTACTGTATATAAGCTACTACTGCACATTTTTTTATCCATGCTGTGGGCTAGCTAATTAATGAGCTGTATGATTTGTACACACCTGGACAGAATAATTATACTATGATATAAAAAAAAATTTTTTTGTTTTTCGGTGGGGGTTTCATAAGTTCACAAAAAGTAATTCACATGTTACCCATGTGCAATTGGGTTTTGGGGTACGTCAGGTAGAACAAAATGCATCATTACTTTTATAAAGCGTACATTTTACTACTATGGGAATGACATTGCAAAAATGTAGAACTCTCAAAATGAGCATATTATTATTATTATTATTATTATTATTATTATTATTATTATTATTATTATTTTAGTCATAGAAACAACCAAAAAACACATGATCATGTGTACCTGTGCTATTTCTTTGCCTATGTGACCCCTCTTAAATTTTTCATTCAGTCAGGTTTGTATACAGTAGTTGTTTACAACTAGGTTGTGCTGAAAGAAGGATATGCTACTCTATCCTTTCTATACCGCTTCATCTTGTATGCAGGGTTGGGGGGGGGTGTCTGGAGCCTATCCAAGGAGACTTATGGCACAAGGCAGGGTACACCCTGGACAGGGTGCCAATCCATTGCAGTCCACACACACTAACACGCTCATTCACACATTATAAGTACTCAGACGAAACCCACCAACCACGGAGAGTACATGCAAACTGAGGCGAGAATCGATCATTGTCGGAAACTGAACCCAGACCCTGGAGGTGCAAGGTGACAGTGCTAACCCCTAAAAAAAATTGCAAAAAAATGGCTAAAATGCTCCGAGTTTAAAGTGCTATAAGCCATGCCTGTCCTACAGTCTGATTATGGTAATGGTCAGATGTACCATGAACCAGACATAAGGGGTTCAGCACTCAACACCAGTTTAGTAAATGTGAAGAATTGACTAAATGTGATAAAAAAGTAAATTTACCTGTGTGTGTGTGTGTGTGTGTGTGTGTGTGTGTGTGTGTGTGTGTATGTTGATTAATTTACTACTCCAGAAACAATCTAAATGCAAATTGGACCTCTCTCTATCTGTATGTTCCAGGACATAATGAGGTGTGCATTCAAATGGCCTGCTAGTGTTTCATTCACTGAGAAAGCTAAGTTAAAATTTAAGGGAATGCCTCATCACAAACTGGAATTATTGTCATGTTAGATCAGAGAAATGGGCATATGTGTTGTCATAATGGTCAACTTAGTCATGCACATTAGTATGCATATTAAAGGCATTACTTATTCTTCAAGCCCAAATAATTGCCTATAGATCTGTAGAAATGTAATAAGCAAATCACATTATACATTTTTATTGTTTGTGTTTGGTTTTTGTTTTTCACTACTGACAAGTGATGCTGGCCCTGAACCCACAAATGGTTCTAGGCTATCCAGTCCTTATTAGATGCTGCTGAAAAGCAGGTCCTAATTTTATTCCTTGCATCCTTCTCTCCCTGAAAATGTCAATGCTTAAGACATGAAAATTCAAAACCCTGTCTAGTATTTCACCTTCAAAAGCTTTAATGTATGCTTAACCAGATTGGTGTGGTCAAATCTAACATTTTATTAGTTTTTTTTTTTTTTGGTCCATCCACAAGAGTAGCCCAATGCTGAAAAGCCTCTTAACTGTGTGGGTGTAAATGATTGTAGGAGTCTGAACCCTGATGCCAGAGTTCATCATTCAGGCCACATCCAAACAATCAGCTCTGGCTTACGAACACCAGCGTTGATGTTCAAAGCAAAGTAAGATAAGAGCTTTACCACCTCAGTTGACTTTACAGAGAAAAGAATGGGTGAGTAAAGTTAAATGTCAGAGCACTCTTAACATGCATAGACTGATAATCTAATCTAATAAATAGATGTACCAATAAAGAGATGTAATAAAAAAAACTGGTTGACATTTTAAAAATTGATTATATTTAAAGAGAGTAAGGGCAAATGAAAGAGCAAATTTGCCTGTAAAGTCTTTCCTGTCAGTACCGGAATTTTCAGAAGAATTGTCATTTACTGGAACTAGAGCACAAATATGAATTCAACTGCAATAACAAAATAGGACAGCAGCTATAAAATCCATTAAAATTTATTTAGATGTCTTGAATGTAGAGGCAACAGCTATGGATTATAAAAGAATTTGTTTACTGATTCATTTTTGTTTTCTATGTTTTCAAACCTACACATTTAGACATATAAAAAGTGTTTGAATTGATGTACAGAAGCAGAAACATGGTCATTTTCAGAAAGAACACACATTTATTATTATTATTATTATTATTATTATTATTAATATTATTATTATTATTTCTCTTGCAGTCCGTATTTACCTTGCAAATTTAAAGGTTTATGTTCTAAATTAGTCTGAGCAATACAGCAAGAGAATTTCACTACTGCAGTAAGGCTATCAACCCAGTGTACACAGAAAAGTTGTTAACAAGAGATAAGATTTTCATAGGTTTTGAATTGTGCCTGCTCATACAGGCAATGGAAACAAACCAATAGGGAAAATGCCTCTGGATATGTTAGCATTTCTATTTGTTCTGCACACAAACCATAGCCCCCAGACACTGGTGGCCTTCTTAGTTGACAACCTCAGACTGTAAACCCCAATTGCAATTGTACTTGATAAAGTGTTCATGTCCAGAAGGCTATGTTACCTGCAGAAATGCAATAAGTGAAGAAAAAGTGAGTTAAAATGTCACAATTCAGCAGTTAGTGATCAAATGGGAACTCTGTAAATGGCAAAATCTCCTAAAATGCCATTTTGATCCCCAGCAGACATTCACTGAGAAGGGTTAAGACACATCAGCCCAGAAGGCTGAATAGAAGACTTTTTTTCCCTTTCGACAAGAAAAGAGGTGAGCCTGTTTAACTAAAGAAGGGGCACTATTGTATATCACTTGCTTCCAATTGTATAAGATTGTGAAATATTTAATTATCTATGAAAAAAGTAGCATATTTGAAATAGAGTACTGTATTTGTGGAAAAATACAATTTGAACAATTTTGACAGATAATGCAAAAGGAAAGCAAAGTCCTCTCTCAGAAATCCTCTTGCAAAATTATTCTGTTGTATGTCCACTGACATTTTACAGTGCTACTTATAGTATTTGTGGCAACAGTGAAGACCATCCATAGACACAACAATGGGTTTTCACCTTCTTGCTACAAAGGCATTATCAAACAGCACAAGCCACTGGAAGAAGGAAGTTACTGCCTGATTCTATCTAGGTGTCCAAACAGATGCCCTGATTACTTGGTGCATCACTTAAAGGCACTGTGATGTGCCTCCAACCCAATAAGTGCAACCAATTTCACTCTCTGGGATGAGCAGCCTCAGGCAGCATATGTCCAAGTGAGATCCGTCCTTACCATGAATTTGCTAAAGCATGGTTTTGGAGAGCTTGAACCAAATGAGATGTTATTAATTAGTGCATAAACACTTTGTGGCCAAACAATTATGAAAACCTGATAGTAACACCCCTATGTGGTCAAACTGTTGCCAAAAAGTTGAAAGCACACAATTATCTACAACACAGTATCTTTGTTTACTTTAGCTTTCACTGGAATTAAGGAACCTGCACAGGTTGCCCTCTATACACAAAGTGAGGTCCAATACTTACCTCAACACCTTTGGGATGAAATGTAATGTCTTATGCCAGCTGAATCCCAGACCTCCTACCCAACATCAGCACCTGACCACAAACTTTTGGCCGCACAGTGTATATCTATAATCAGAAAGATATTTGAATTTTTGTTTTTAAGACGAATAGTAAAAAGTGAAGTTAATATCATACCATGTCAAAATGTATTTCTCCTTTAAGTGCTTGAGGAAATTGAATTTAAAATAATTATTTATAATTAAATCCATTTGATGAGGCAGCTTTTATTTATTTATTTATTTATTTATTTATTAAACCTAAAAGTCTGTGAAGCGTTTCATGAACCTGCAGAGAAAGATTGCATGAATTAGTTATGAATTTAAAATATAAAATAGTTTTCTATGGAATTCTTTAATCTGATTGATTAGATGTTGTTAAGTGATCAAATACAGTATATAACAGCGGCTTAAAAATGCCCTCAATTAAGTTGTATGTATAAATTCTATAGCAACAGTTGTACAGTCAATTCACAGTAACTTGTATTGTCAACACATATATTATATGCCTACTAAGTTTTCCGTATTGAGAAGTTACGGATTTTTTTTTTGTTTTGGGACGCTTTTGCATGGAGTCTCCAGTGTAAGGCCTTTGTATCATTTATACTATTATCTGTAAAGTTATTACAGAAACTAACTTGCTTTATAGATGTTCTGAAACAATAAATGAAATGTTAATGGTGATAAACGGGTAAAATGTAATAATAAATGGTAATAGTTACAAGGTATGACAATGTTAAACTGGCAGCAAATTGCAGTGGTTTAAAAGGAATAAAATGGAATAAAAATATTTTTTCATTATTTCAATTAATGTACCAGTTTTAGGAGTGCCATTAGGTCCAGTGGGCATTGTATTTAGTAAATGATTCAGTTTATAATTGCTGCTTTTGCCTTTACCTTCATATTTATATTCATTTTTAGATATGATTAGTACTGTAAGTAACCTTAGATACCAAAATATAAACACTGTGAGCATTTTCTATTTTCTTCAGCAGCTGAAATCTGTCTGACTGCTTTCTCTTTCCCTTTGATGCCTCGGATACCTGTCTCATGAGTTCTGTCCACCCTCTTTCCATCCACTAAAGATTAGGCACCTTCATTAAAGATGATGTGCAGGCTTCTGCTTTTGGAGGCATACTGACTGACTTCTCACTTCATCTTAACTTGTTCTATTCCTGTCTGAGAGCCAGATGGGGGCTGCAGGATGTGGTCTGTTTCTCTAAGACGGCTCATGTTGTTATGAAAGAGAAATTCGAATATTACAGATGTTCATCTGAGGCAGTAAGGGAATGTTTAAATGCAGTTTAGTCTGATTTTTTAATTGATGCTCAAGAATAGACAACAAAGTTACTTAAATTTAGAGTATAAATATTTTTTTATTAATCTGTTCACTGTTTACTATAATGGCAATGCTTCGAATGTAAACTGGAAATATTGAGCCTTTTTATTGGACCATTATGTGGGGCAGTATTAAAGGTCACCAGACCAAATACATTTTTATTCTTGCTTAATTGGTGTTTGGTGGTGTGGAAACAGTTCTTGAACCATAGTGAACATCTCTGGTCCTCCCTAAAAACAGGAAATTGCACCATGTGAGAAAGTGATTTACATCCAGGGCTGAGCAAATTTATGATGACATTTGTGTCACATTACATGTCAAGTTTTTTTGTCTAGGTGTGCAGATTAAAAAAAAAAAAGGAACTCTATACTGACAAAATAATTTGCTAACTACAATGTCCAGTGTATCTAATGGCACAGCAAAAGCTCACACATTAATTAAAACAATTAAAAAGCATTTGCTTCCTCTTACTTTCTTTCGTACATTCTTTCTTGCTTTCTACTGTACTTTAGAAGGCTTTCTAGCCAAAAACTCATTAAATACTGTAAAACTCAAGTGACTAAAAAGCAAAATAATTTCTTAATTAACTTTATGAAAGCCCTTTCTAAAATGCCGTACTGAGTCGAAGAAAACCAATGATAATTAACTAAAAGATACATCAATATGGTGGCATGGTGGTGCAGTAGGTAGCATTTGCTGCCATGTAGCTTTAAAGTACCTGAGTCAATTCTGAGTTTGAAATAGTCTCTAAATGGATTTTCATGATTCCCTGTGTCTGCAAGGACTTCTGAAAGTTTCTGCTTCTACTTCCAAAGCACATGCCAGTAGGTGGATTGGCAATACTAAATTGGCTCTAGGTGTGAAACAACGTATATGTGTGTGTGTGTGTGTGTGTGTGTGTGTGTGTGTGTGTGTGTGTGTGTGCGCGCGCGTGTGTGTATGTGGTGAG
>JAOVVA010000048.1:11617418-11630758 GCA_028565275.1 Leiocassis micropogon
TGTGTGTGTGTGTGTGTGTGTGTGTGTGTGTGTGTGTGTGTGTGTGTGTGTGTGTGTGTGTGTGCGCGCGTGTGTGTATGTGGTGAGCGCATGTGTGTGCATGCATGGTGCCTTATGATAGACAGCCACATCCCCACCTCATGGTGTGTGTGCGCTTGTGTGTGCGCTTGTGTGTGCTCGTGTGTGTGTGTGTGTCTGTGTTGGTGTGTACGCATGCGTGCACATGCATGGTGCCTTATAAAGGACAGGTGCATCCCCAAAAGTTGACCAGTGTTCCTGATTCTGACAAGCATAAACTGGTTATAAGAAATACAGTAAGATCCAGAAGTATTTGCAAAGTGAGACAACTTTCATATTTTTGCCTCTGTACACCATCACAATAGACTTTTTATAAAATGACCAAGATGTGATTGAAGTGTAGACTTTCAGCAGTAATTCAATGGTTTCACAAAATATTGCATTAGTCCCATTTCAACAGGCTTAAAATGTATTAACTATAACATACATATTAACTATAACATATTAGGATTATAAATATTAGACTTCTAAATTTCCTCCCTTAAGATGTTTTGCCTGATCTGTACTGCAGCCAAGTTTAGTTTCTGCATGTTTGTGGGTCTTTCTGGGTTGATCCTACAGTAATTAAGTGAAAAGCATGCTCATTTCGCTTGAGACCATGTGACTGACTCAGGGTTTAAGAACATTATGTTTCTTTGCCTTAGGTTGCTGAACAATCCACCTGGACTGTGAACCTCTGTCTTAATAATTTTGCAGCATTTGAATCTATCAAACTGTATAAGTACAGCTCTATACACTTTAGAGTTCATTCTGCTACTTACATTATCAGCTACACCATCAATAAACACCAGTGACCCAGTTCCATTGGCAGCCTAAATCATGTTTGACAGAACATGAGCACTTCCTTTCCTTCTCCATATTCTTTACTTCAAATCATTTAGGTTTGTTATTCATGTTATTCTTTTTAAAGTTTATTTTGTTTTTTTTTTTATCTCCATAATCTGTCATGAAATAACAAAAAAACGCCACTATTGGCCATTAAACTGCTTATCAATCAGATGTCCAATTACTTTGAAGCCTGTGAAAATGTAGAAAATGTTTAATTCAGCCAAGACAAGAGTCTGTATGAATTCAAACTTGTACTAATGATATCCTCCTTCAAATGAGTCCAGAATCAAGCATTCAGACCAAATGAGAAAACATTCTGTCATTCGAATTTAGATCTCCAACATGTACTCAAAAATAATTAAGGCAACAAGCTGTTTCAAGGCAAATTATTTTTAAGGTAATAATATTAGGTTTCCTTTTCATTTAAGCAGATGATGGTGTAGAGCCTAAATCAACTCATGTAACATTAAAGTCACTGTAATAAATAAATATATGATATGAGAAGTTCTACACATGTCTCCTTAGTAACAAATGAAATAATTTAGCAGTCCAGAGCAGAATCATCACCATTAACTGCGAAAGAAATTTTAAATCTGTACCAATTCAGCAAATTATGGTAGAAAAGGAATCAATTAAATCGAAAGACCTGGAGACATTGTGGGTAATTGCATAAGGTTTATGAACTGTTGAATTCTTATTATTCTAATATGAGGGACTTTTGAGAGTACACTTAATTCTCTATATAACCTCCTGCTATACTAATTCACTTATCCCAGTGTTTCACTAGTCCTTTGATACCATCAAGGTACAAAGTTTTATCAGTATACCAGAACAATCATCAA
Source organism: Leiocassis micropogon (assembly GCA_028565275.1). Taxonomy (NCBI): domain Eukaryota; kingdom Metazoa; phylum Chordata; class Actinopteri; order Siluriformes; family Bagridae; genus Leiocassis; species Leiocassis micropogon. The sequence continues at coordinate 11,619,167 of JAOVVA010000048.1, forward strand.
GACATCTGAAAAAACTGGCCTCCCAGAAACTCATTGAATGGTCCAAACAGATGGAAATTGCTGTGAATGACAACAGGAGTGTACAGGACTTGTTTGTTTGTTTGTTTGTTTGTTTGTTTGTTTGTTTGTTTTTCCCACTCTCTGAAAGTTCAGAGGAACAACTACAGTGGGCCCTTGGCCAGAACCATCATTCATGAACGTATACCTTCTTTAAAATGTTCGGCCTATTCAAATGTTTTACTGCAGCTAAGCGTCTCATCACCATATTGTGCTTAAAGTCTTCTGCAAATGGCAATCAGCTTTACACCTTTATTCATAAGAAATTTCAGCACAAGTCCTGTGTTGCTTTGAATGCCCCACATATATCTCTGGTGATCTCTAGCTTCACATTCTACCTGAAGTTTTGCCCTCAAGCACAATCTGTCTTGGCTATAATATTACTGTAAGAGTAGTACAGTATGTGTGTAAATAGAGTCTTCTTCTTGTTGAAGGTTGATAATCCACATATTTTTTTCCCCCTTAAATATGAGCAGTGGGTGCCACTGAGACCTGAATTCCCCATTCAAACAGGTATTTTATTAAAAATGGGCAGAATATGAACCCAATATTATAAAAAAAAAAGTGTTGTGATATAAAAAATATTTCCCCCACCTTCAATCATGTTTATATAATTATGCATATATATACTATGATTAAATTAAATAATCTCAAGCAGCTAATTAATCACACGGAAGTGATAAGCTTGTGCATAATTATGGCTTATTGGCATTCAGGCTATGCAGCAACATAAAGCTATGGATACTCACTGTGCATTAAACACAAAACAAGTTTATCTTTGGCATTTTAAATGCCTCAATGCTAAGAGAAAAACATCAAAGAAACCAATATTTATGATAATAACACTTTCACATACAGTAATTAACACAGCCTCGCACACAGCATGGAATCCAGCACCGATAGAGTCAATTACCACAGGAAGCTTTAGCAGGTCCATATTGCCTAACTACATAACTACACTAAAATAATCACAGAATGAAAAATAGAATATATATTTAATACATTCACAAGATATTCAAGCCAAAGTAATATTACTCAAGAAAAGTTTCAAGCTGTACTAATTCAACAGCACTGTACTATCCATACCAATACTTGTTAAGAATAACTGTTAAAGTGCTTAGATTTCCATCATTGGATACAGTAGATCCTCACTTGGTTATTAAGTTACTATGTATCAGTCAAACACTGTTGGGAATTTTTTTTTTATGGGAGGAGATTAATGCAAGTATGCACATGAAGAAAAATGAATACTTGATGAGACATACACAACACAGTGGCAGTTAGGAACTTAGTGCCACTCTCGTTTTACACCTCCAGGGTTGAGCATTCAAATCTCACCTCTAGTCTGTGTGCATGAAGTTCATGTTCTCCCCATGTTTGGTGGGTTTCCTTTGGTTTCCCCCACTGTCCAAAAACGTGGTGGAAGCTGATTGGTGTTTTCAGGTTCCACGCACCCCTACACATAATAAGCAGTATAGAAGATGCATGTATAATAATCATTATTATATACAACCCCCTTGATCCCTGCATTTCTATTTATGTATTCGTTCCAATTTTGCTTATGCTGTGTCAGCTATATTGAGTGTTTGAATGTAGTCAATGATTGCATCCACCCTAAGATGGGTTGGCACATCCTTGGGATAGGATTTTCAATTCCTAAAAGTCTTTCATGATATAATGAATTATTAGGCCTGCAATTTTCCCATATGCAATATTATTGCAGGCAATTTTGTAGATTAACTTGATGATTAAACACTTTTAAATTAAAATGTTCATATCTCATTTGTTCATATGTATAAAAAGACCTACAGTACCACAAGTATTGTTTTCTTACTTTGCAAATATGAACTCTGTCTATTAAAGTTATGAGTCAGTATTGTGCAATGTTGTCCTTGCCAGTGGCTCTTAATGCACTCCTGCATGGATATGAATAACTCTCGCTGTCAGTCACAGACTCTGATTCACAGTTTCCCTTGCTGTCAGCAATAAAACGGCGAGAATCCTTTACCCCTGCTAGTCCATCCACCCTCTCAGCCTAAATATTTCAGTAGCAGGTGTCATATAAATCAATGCTACACTTAAGGAAATCAATAGCATTTGATTAAGGCACAGAATGAAGAGGGATGTGTTTCAGGTTCAGGCTCAATGTGCATGGCATACATATTTTCTTATCAGTTTCCGGTGTCTGTGGTAGCTTGAGACCTTCCACGGCCTGAGAAACATTTTTAGCATGTGCCGGAAATTATGTTCGATCAGATTTATTCCTAGATTTATTTATTTGAGACAGTTTTAGCCCAAGCAAGATAATACAAAAGTCTGGCAGCAAAAAAAAGGCAGCATAAAAAAATGAGAAATTGTTTAGCCCCCAAGAATAGGTATTTGTGAACACTCAAGTGAGAAAGTGCCAAAAGGCAAAATACTACCTAGAGGCAGTATACAAACAAGAAAGTTCCCAAAAAGGACTTCTAAAATTACCCACAAATAAGGTAAAGAAATAATATAGGTCGCACACTGAAATCAGGGTGAAACAGGACAGAAGCTGTTAGTAGACGAAACTCTTCGGAAGCTCAGCCTGGAGGATCCCATGGCACTGGTGCTTCAGAGGCTGGTGACAGAGCTATAACTCTCACTGACAGCAAGCTGGATCCTTTAGCCTGGCACTGTGTGGGCACTGAGCCGACTGGTGCCAATGGCAAAAGTGTGCTCTTCCTCACATCAGCCTAAGCCAAGCAGCAATATGGCTTAGTGCATTCAAGGGACATGGCGGTTATTCTGGCAACCTGCTCTTTCTGCATAGGAGGATGTGACACCACTAGGAAACAATACATTTTTACATTCTCATATTCCAGAAACACATTATACATAAATCTACATTTTAAATAATTCCCTGCTACACCTTATAACACCATGCTGTTGAATTTTCGAATCTAATTGTTTAGAAGGTGTTGATTAATTGCTTGAACAACAGATCTGACACTAATTGCAGATTTCTCGGTGTAGTAATGTAGCTATTAATTCATTATTGTTTCTGTAGATCTAAAGCTCTTCTATAGCTTATACATCATTGTTTCTACAACTCATTTGCAGGGACTGATATGGTGGACACTCCACATAACCCAAGTTTAATAATAAATGAATGTAGAGGTAAGAAGAATGCATTGTAATTTTACAAAAAAAATGTATAAATAATACATTGATATGGCGACACTTTCATATGGTGAGAGGTTTGTTTCACATTTAATGGAAGGAGTATTTATTGTCATTTTTTTTTTGTAATAGTCTGCCATGAAAAGGTCTTTAGGACAGACAACTTGCATTTCACAGTTTCTCAGTAACACATATTAACTTTGGAATGGTAATAGTCACTAAATCACAAAAATTAGACATTCTGTATATCTACTGTACTTCAATCTATTTGCTCATGTGCTTTGAATTAACTTTGATAAGCTTTCACTTTTTAATGATAAAATTGTCTTCATAGGATGGAGGTGATATACCCCATTAATTATAGTTTAATTCTGAGACAATATTGTCATAGTGCATTTTAAAGGCTTAAAAAGGAAAACATTTAAATGCCAAAAATGAGCTTTTTGGGGTTAAAAAAAGTAATTTCAAACATCATAAAAAATAAAGCCTTAGGAAGCAATTAAATCTAAGTGGAAAGTGTTTTATACCCTTTTTATATAGGATTGTCTAATTATCTTTAAAATGATGACTTGTGCATGTCCCTGTTTTAAATCAACAGGAGCCTGCACATTAAATTATAACCTTATTCGGGTGCAAAGATTATTGCGCATTTAAGCCAAGAGCAGTTAAGTCCTTGTAGAAATAATTACTGTGTGTATTATTATGAATACATTTGGAAGGGTCACAAACTAATGTAACAGATTTCTGTAGTGATGATAGTGCTGGCAAAAAGTCTAGAATTTAGTTTTCCTTAGCTATAAAAAGAGGTGCACTATGGGTGTCCAGTAAATCAGTAGCCTAACAATTTTGTTCGGAATAAAACAAACATTTAACAATTTATGATGTCATGAACACAATGTGTTTGAATTTATGTAAGCAATATGCAGAAACCAGCTCGGGTCTAAGTGTTGACAAATCATAGCAGCTGCCAGGGTTAGCACATTAGCACTATTTCTTTGACAAGAAAAGCCTCTGCCATTTGTGTGAATCCTGAAAACTACATTCTGGCTTTATGAAAAGAACTGGTGTCATTAAATTTCACTTTTCATTTTTCTCAATCAACCCCATCATCAGGGGTGCATTCAGCCATCTGAAATGCCATGTGGTCTGCTTAACAATCCCACCGGGACCACAGGCACACTTTTGTGCTTCAAGTAATTAATTTCCCCGAAAAAGCAGCAAACTCGATTGAAGATCTGCGGAAAGATAGATTAGGCTTTTGTGTGGGCAGTGCAGTACTGGTGAATGAATGTACGGCCTTGGTTTTTGATTTGACTGAGATGAAGACAGCTTTTACAATTCATAGAGTGGGTAGATAAGGGCAGCTCCATTTATGCAGATAAAGATAATGGTATTGTTTTAACCACTTCAAAATTGCATTTCTTCTCACAAGAGACAAGAGTAGAAATGAAATATATACTACAAAATATGTGCTACTGAACCTGAATCAATACTCAAGCTGATAAGTATTTAAAATAATATGGGAAGCATTTACTACACATAGCAAGTCATACCCTTCAACAAGTCAGGTTTATATATATTAGTATTTCAGAGTTGAAATGAAGTTTATTGTGTATTGTGACATTTTATAATAATACAATGAAAGAATGTACATTTATACTTGTTTTTTTTCCTTTGTTGGTTTGTTTGCTTGTTTGTTTGTTTATCATTCACTAAAATTCTGTAACTTTATCCCAGACATGTTTGTGCTTTTCTTTCCTTCCTTATAGTTATAATTCCAGGGTCTATTCGGGAATAGACCCTGGAATTATAACTATAAGGAAGGAAAGATTGTGTCTTATGATTTATTGGTATTCTTATCTAATATTATTCACTTTATTATTATTATTATTATTATTATTATTATTATTATTATTATTGTTGGGTTTTATGATTTATTAGTATTTTATTTAAAATAATACAAAATATTTCAACATAATGAAGAACTTCATTCAGACATTTTATTTCAGCCATTTAATTTAAAATTAAATGTACATAATCTATAAAGTTTCAATAAATTGGGGTTGTTAATAATTGAAAATTATTTAAGTGTTCTAAAAACACAGAGTTTGTCCCACATGTTATAACAGAAACGATGTTCATTATATGTGATAGAATCTATAGAGGACAATTGGATTGCCTGAAGGAAATGACAATATTAGTCATCAATGGCCATGAACTGTTTAAAATTCCTTTATAACATGCAGGTTTACTGCAGATAGCAGCGACATGATGCAGCATGGCCCAGGCCTCATCAGCCTCCTAGTTTCTCACCAAAGGTCTTCCACACAAAACACACACATGAGGCAATGGTAAGGCAAACCATCATCCGTCAGATTTCATCTATCTCTGCACTCCACTGACTGCAAAGTAGTTTAACCTTGGGTTCAACGTCCTTCAGTAAATAGGTGTAAATACTGAAGAGGTGTCTGCATGTTTCACTGAGCAGTTTTCAGCAAAAGTGCAAACAAGCCAGAGTGTGCCAGGTTATATGTCTGTGAATAATGTTTTTTTTTTTTTTTCTATTCCTTGGCTATGTTGCTTTGCTGATGGTATCTTGTTTGCATGTGTGCTGGTTACTTTATAAATAGATTGCCAAACCTTGGTTCTGCCACATGTGGCAGATAGATTTGAAGATATCCAGCCAAAAGAGAAAAGAAAGAAAGAAAGAAAGAAAGAAAGAAAGAAAGAAAGAGAAATAACTCTGTCTAACATCATCAAATATATTGCCTGCCATATTTGGCTCTCCAGCAAATTTTACCATCTCCCAACCCTGTATTCTATTTCCAGCTTAATATGCAAGAGAAATACATATTACATATGAGACCTGTTCTGATGCCATTGCGCAGCCAATATTGAGGGGGGGATAACATTGCCATTTATCTGACTCCTGCTTGCAATTTTGGATAGAATGTCTGTGGAATGTGTAAATAATGATGTAGACTATTCTTTGTCCAATCATTAGTGTTTAATTGGATATGCAGCGTATATAGTCAATCAGTTTAGTAAGTTATTTAGTTTATTATTTTAAATGTCAACTGTTCAGCTAAACTAATTTCTCTTTTTCTTTGGTGACCTAATGGAAATTTGATGGTGGAGCTTCTCTTTCAGGTTCCTTCTATCTGTCACTGTGTGAGAGAAGGGGTGAAGGTTGATTCTTGATTGCCTGGCACATGCTCCATGTAGGGCAGTGGCTCAACTTCACTTTCAACTGTGGCTTTAGCTCATTTTACACTGTTATCCCAGGAGTCTGAGGCTTTGGAGGCATGGCCTGGCTGTGGGCTTTTGCGGATGCCGCTGCGGCTTCTGCTACTGCTGCAGGCTAAATCTGAGCAGTCAGCCCTAAAGATGGCCCACCCATCCCTCTCTCTTTCGTCTCATTTAACATAGTGACAGAGCCACAGATCAATCTGTATCTTTGAAGGCAATCTTTGAAGGCAAGCTAGAGAGACAACTTCATTCCCCTTTCAATTCTGCACACAGGAATTTGCCAGGCCTGGAATGCATCTCCAAGCTGTCTCATTAGTCTTTGGGCTTCTCCTCAGGTCCCATAGTGCAAGTGGAACCAATTTCACATCACTGTGTTCCAGCAAAAAGTTCTTCTCAGGCTCTTCACTTGTGTCTAATTTGTTATCCAGTTTTTAGCATGCAACAACATTCAAATAAAATCAAATTATTCCATAATTACCTTAAAAGAAACCAATCAAAAAGCCCTATGAACAGATATTAAATATGCAGGTGCATAAATGTGCTTGAAGTCTTTGTGTTAAAGTACTATTTGATGTCTATTTTTAGGGATTACCAAGGTTGTGTGTGCAAACAAACAGAATGGAAATTAGATACTATGAAATTAACACGCTATACTCTTGGTATGCATGCTAATTTAATCAATTATGTGTATCAATTCTCAGTCACGGTCTTCAAAGTTTGGTTTTGGGAAACATTACTAATAAAGACATCTGTAAAAATTTATTAGCTTTCCCTTTCTGTTCAACAGTGACAATCCTCTGCATGTAGAAACTGTGATTTTTTTTTTAATCATAGTATAATTTTGATACAGTTAAGTTGTTTAAATTGCATTTTAGTTTTATTACATTATATTATATAGATATTGGACTTCATACTGTACTATCTTTCTTAGCAAAGGATGTTTTCTGTACCAGAGGAACCAACACCTTTACTTTTAAGTGTACTTTCTTCTGAACTTCAGAAATGTAATTAGCAATGACATTGGCAACACCCTCAGCTTTTACTGCCCTCCTATTCTTTGACAATCCTTAAAGTATCTTGTGACATAATTAGATTGAGCATAATGCACCCATCATATAAATGATGAGTGTCTAAAATTTGTTTAGAGGCCACTCCACTGAGTAACCTTGCAGAAAAATGTTTGTGAGTATATGTGCATCAGGAATACCATAAAAATGTCTTTTGGCAGAGTGAAATTGTAAGTGCAGGAAGTTGTATTTGGTATGTTTGTCATTTTGTCTGCTAAGTGACCTATCACACAATGCAAAGATCCCTGCAAGTTTAGCAAAGCTTCCTCCTGGGGCCACGGGGATGTCACCTCCTCTACTATTTGCCTCTGGGACCTTTGTAGAAGTAAGCTGAAACAAACAATTTGTTTCTTTGACCTTTTCTAATTTAAATTTTGATTTTGCACATGGCACACACTAGTGTGTATGAAAGTTTGTACAGGAGGAAATGAGCTTAGGGATTGTAGTGTTAAAAAGGGCATGTGGAAATGCAGAACAGTGATGTCATGAACTAGACCCCAATTAAACACTTTGCATATACCCAACGGATCAGTTTATTGATGGTTGATTTTTTTTTTTTTTAATGGAATGATCAATACTATTTAACTTGAAATGAAACATTATTTTCATTGATTTTACTCCTTTATTTGGAGTTAAAATATACTGCCACTCCTAAAATTGTGAAATAACCAGAGATCACCAGGCATTATTGCCTTTTTTGTGTAGACATCATTCAAAATCATTTTCATTTACACATTTCTGAAATCTCCAGTATTGTTCTAGAACACAAAAAATAAACCATCTTGTGGCCAAATTTGACTGGTGCTCTCTCTCTCTCTCACACACACACACACACACACACACACACACACACACACACATACATATATATATATGGCTTCTACTGTCTACTTTTAAATGTTTAGGTGATCTCTATCATCATGATCAGGATTTTTACCGACCACATTTCTTCCACAACGTTGAAGGTTCAGCACACTCCTTACAGGTTTTCATCATGTGCCAGACATTTTAAAGCCAATTCCAGTTATTTAAAAATTACTTAATTGTCTTGAGTACTTGATGCACAGCACTAATTTGACTCTTCTGAAGTGGTGACTTTGCTAAATTGTAATTGGCATAAAATATGGTTACATTTTTAATTACATTTTAAAAATTATTTTTGTGCATCTTTTCATAGGCAGCCAGTGCCATGGACAAAATAATTGACAGTCAAGGGAGCCTCTTGTAGTGCAGAGACACTTTAGATTGCACACTGTGGAGCTCACTGCAGTCATAGAGTTATATACATATATTTGTTTTCTACTTTAGTGATGGCTATCTGGGTGTAAAAGCAGTTTAGCTGAAGTTGTCTCAAAATTGCTTACAGGAGCAAGCAGCTTATTCCATTGATCCAAAGACAGCAGTTATCTTTTAAGAGGTTTTAGAATGTCTTATTGACAAATGTATTGGAAATAGTTCACTTGGCTCTAGAGTCAGGCATTTTCCATTTTCCCTGGTAAATTAAACCCACCATTATGAGCACAAGACAGCAGAAATGTATGACTCTATTATTACAATACTACTATTACTACTACTACTAATAATAATAATAATACTTATTATTATTATTATTATTATTATTATTATTATTATTATTATTGTTATATGCACCAATTTCTAAATTTCTTATAGAAATTGCTATGAATTTTAGGTATGCATTTGCCTTCCTACAGTATTTTAAATAAAATTTGAAAATACTGTAAAAAAAAAAAAAAAGTTTTGACAAGTTAATGATTATTAGATACAAAAAGATCTTCTTGGTTGTTCAGTAATATTCACATACTGTACATGGAATGTGTATGTACATGGAAGTATACATGGACACTACATTTTTAAAAAAATAATCTTTTAGCAGCTCCTTAAAAGGCACACTCCAGGTAAAATATGAAATTTAACCATCAATGCAAACATACCTACACCTGTCTTATAAGAAGTACCAGTACCAAAATCCTGAAAACACCTCCTCCTGATTTTATGCTTATCTTGGAAAGCTAAGTCAGAGCACAGGATCAGCCAGGATACAACATCTCTGGTGAGAATAGGGTTAAGGGCCTTGTTTGATGGCTTGACAGTGGAAACTTTGGCAGTTCTGGGGGGCTCGAACCCCTGATCTTCCGATCAGCAACCTATAGTACATCCTCAACCGTTTGAGCCACCACTTCCCTAATGTAATAATTATATCTGTTTTATATATTATAATGTTACCTTCACAGTGTTACATTTACCTTTGTGTGTATGACCTTACCATCCATGCTACTTATAGTTACATGTTAATAATTATATGATTTGCTTTGATTCCTGAGATTTCCGCCCTCAGTTTGACTCCTTTTTCCTCTGAACATACAGTATGGAGCTTCTTTGCTCTATATTTTGTACTAAATAAAGATAGATTTATGTTTTTAGCATCTGCTTTGACACAAGAACCAGTAACTCTGTTTTATCATCTTTTTTATTGTCCTCTGTTTTGAAGTAGTGCATAGTCATAAGAATACATTATTTACCAGTGGTGTGGAGATTGCTTGAGTGTTTGTTAATAACAAGAGATTTCTTACCTGGTTAAAAATACTTTGTCATAATTTGATTAAATTATCCATTGAGACTTTGATTTAGAAATCAAATTGACATCAGATGAAATGTTATCCATATATTAATATGGATTAGCATTAACAGCACATAGTACTGTTTCATTGAACTAACATTTTCAAATGGAATTACTCTAAATAATAATTGGTACATACTGTACTGTACTGTATTTTAAACAGTATTTGCTTAACAATTGAGAAAAGTAGGAAAATAAAAGTGTGTTCCAGTTACCTAATCCGTAATGGCATTGAATTAGAATTAGAAGCTTCATTCATTCATTCATTCATTCACCCTCCGTTTATCATATACCGTTTATCCTGTATAGAGGCAGTCCTGGAGCCTGGAGCCTAGGAAACTTAGGACAGAATGCGGGGTACATCCTGGACAGGGTGCCAATCCATCACAGGGCACACACACACAACGCATAATTTGGGAACACAAATTACCTAATCTGCATGTCTTTGGACTGTGGGAGGAAACCAGAGAACCGGAAGAAACTAATCAAGCTATTGGACATTGAACTTGGTATGTACTTTAATCCTGTAGCCATATAAAGATAAACTTAAAGCTGTATATGTTACTATATTTTCTTTTGTGGAAAAGTAACTGAAAGCTGCTAAAAGGAGAACGCCTCAAATACTAAAATCCTTTAAGCATACATGTTTATCCTCCTTGAAAGAGTTCACTGCCTTGCAACTTAAAGTCAAGCTTCTAACAAGAGCTCAGTCATTGAAACAAATAACTTTGTTCTTGAAACACTTAACCTAAAAGCGTCTTCTGTCTACATCTAATGTATTATTCATGTGTGTATACCATACTTTTTGTCTTTTATTTAAAGTTATCTCATGCTTTTAAGCAAGTTTGATCTTGGGGTTCTGAAAAATATTTTTTATATAATAAATAATAATGGATACGAGCATTTGGTATTCGGGGAGAGTTAATGAAACATGTTAAATATTTTAGTGGGTGTAAGTGCATAAAAAGCACAATTGTCTACATGTTCCCCACAGATATATAGCTGCATGTTGCAGAATTGTTTGTATTCTGAAGTACAGACTTTCTTGCATGTGATGGAGCCAGGGGTAAGGAACTAGTTACACTAATCCCGTGCCTTGCTTTGTTTTTTCCGTCTATTAAGTTCAGACTGCCTTGCTGCTGTAAGTGGTATCAGGAAGTATCATATATTTAGCAGCAAGACAGCACTTGGATCAAAGGCATAAAGCAATAATTGAGCCCTTTGGAACTCTCAAATCAAGTTTCAATCTTAATCCTAATTTATGTGTAAAAGTTTAGCCTGTGACTTAGGTACAATGTTGCACTGATTTCAAACCTTTTAATAGTTTCAAATTCATTGGATTTTAAAATACTGTATAAGTCAGTTAACTGAAGTACAGAAGCAGATTACAAATGTGCACAATAAAAAATTGAAAAAAATATACAGCCTAAACAA
>JAOVVA010000048.1:11634072-11653004 GCA_028565275.1 Leiocassis micropogon
ATATATATATATATATATATATATATATATGTATATATATATAATTGTCGTGTCTGTACATTGAAGATATTTCCGAAAAAATAATTTGGGAGATGAGACAAATTTAGAACAAATTTAGACAAAAATAGAACAAATGTAAAAACTACTAAACAAATTTTAACAAGTTTTCACAGGTGCATTTGGCCGAGCTTGAGGTAACATATAGGTTTTGTTTTATTACAATTGGCTTAGTGGAAGAGAAGAAATGCTACTTTGAAATTTAAAAGGAAAAACGCCCTTATATCATAAAATAATAATCATCATCGTCTATACCACTTTATCCTGTATTCTGGGTCTCAGGGGGCCTTGAGCCTATCCCAGGATACTTAGAGCACGAGGCGGGGTACACCTTGGACAGGCTGCTAACCCATCGCGAGGCACACACAAATACACACACTCACCCACTCATTTACACACTACGAGCAATCTGCAGGTCTTTGGACTGTGGAAGGAAGCCTACAAAGCACAGAGAGAACATGCAAACTCCATGCACACAGAGACGGGAATCGAACCTGGCAGGGCATCGAACCCGGACCATGGAGGTGCCAGGTGACAGTGCTAAGCACTACACCACCGTGCTTCCCATAAAATAATCAAAGATATCGTGTAAGCATTTTAGTTTATTCCAAAATTCAACAGATGGTGTTGTACATTTGTTTAAACGCACTTATGAGTGTGCAATTAAATTTCACATGAACTAAGTTGTGGGCACATCTACTGTATTATGATACTAAGATCATAATTTTTCAATTAAAAACCAACCCAAAAACCAATCGACCACATAAAGTCCACAATGTAATAGCAGGAATCTTTTTGAGGCTTACCCTGTAGGTTTACAGTCAACGGATGACAACTTGTCTACTAATACACTGCAAGAAAACAAGCATACAGGAAAACTATACTGTTACAAAGGAGTCTGCAATAGTTGTCTGGAGTGAAAGCAGGTAAAATATCATTCAGAAACACAAAACTGTACACACAAACACAATGGAAGAAACATGAGTGGAAAATGACAAAGAGAGGGGGAAAGCAGGAAAGACAGAGGAACACAGCTGTCAGAATGTCCATAGTAGTTTCAAGCTTTCACACATACACTGGGGAGAACTATATGGAAGAACGTGTAATAAATTATTTACTTGTGTTCATTTATTTTGCACCTTAAGTGTGCGCAAGTCAGGAATGAATGTTATATGGCAACACAATATACACCACATTTTGATGTGAATGAATGAATGAATGAATAGATGGATAGACAGATGGATAGACAGCCATCTTATTTTTATTAATGTTGGTATCATGGCATACAGTATGAAGAATTTTTTGTACATGTTGTGATAACTGAATAAATGTGTGTTACACAGTTTTTTCTTTGTATCATTGTGATTTTTAAATGATTGTAAAGGTGCAGTATTTAACGTATTGCAGTACTCTTAAGATTTTTCACAAAAAAACTGTTTTTTTTTTTTTTTTTTTAAATAAGCCCTAAAATGAAATATTTTGTCGCATAATCATATATCAACAAAATCCTAAAACATTCTGGAGCTTTTCATCCCTTGAAGCTTGGATTAGAGCTGGCGTAATGTGTTACCCACGTCAACACAGATAATTTGCTTGTATTGGAGTCCAGCTTTGTCTGGATGCTAAAACCGTGGAAAGTGATAGAGATGCACTGATTGATGATGTGCACAGATGCACAGCAATGCTCTCGTCATTAATGCTCTATTGATTAATGTCTGTTGCAGGCTCTTGTGGTAAAGGAGTTTGAATGTGTCTGCTTTCAGAATAACAGCAAAACACGATTGGACAGGCTTAAAAGCATGAGCTAGATCTATCAGTGATGGCTGGTTGTGATATTAAATGAGAGGGCTAAAATCGAAAAAGTCTATCAATAGCTCAAAAATTAAACTATAAAGCATTGAGCAGTGCTTTACATCACAATGTCTAATACGTGGCATAATAAGGATGACGTTGGCAAATAGATACACACACTTTAAGACAAATTGAATGCTCCATTTTATTTATTTATTTATTTTTAGCCTTTTAAATCTGTAATGCCCTAATGTGTCAAGCTGTACCTGCATGTTGCCAAACATGGTACACAAAGCTGCAATCTTTCACTGAACCAAAAATAAAGTTAAACAAATTGTTGTCTGTCTGTACTGTATGTCCTTGTTGTGTGGTTTGCGAACTATGCGAGTTCATATGTTTTTACTGCTAAAGATGTGCCAGTCAAGTGGGCTAAAATGTAATTGTAATTACATTCTTTTTTTCGCTCACAAAGTTCATTCAAATGAGATTTAACGATCAAGTGTTCCTGATGTGCATATAAGATGCATGTCAGGAAGACACAGCAAGATCATGTCGGTCAAACTGGACAGTTTTTTTTCACCTGTTGGGTGAGCCTGTGCTCATATTAGGCTCAGATTCCTGTTCTTGGTTAACACAGGTGAAACATGGTCTTCTGCTATAGTAACTCAGTTATCTCAATATTTAATATTTTGTGCATGCTAAGATGCTTTTCTGCTCAGCATGGTTGTCATTACTGATTATATGAGTTACTACACTCTTCCTTACAGCATAAACCAATCTATCCATTTATCGTAAACCTCTTTTTATGAACGAGGCGTTTCCATTTACAAAACAGTCACTCACCCAGAGTAGTTTTTTGTTGTTTTTCACACCATTTTGTGTAGACTTTTAGAGACTGCTGTGTGTAAAATTCCCAAGAGATCAACAGTGAACATTAATTATAGATTTTGCACTTGGTAATGCAAAAGTCATAAATAAGCTCCATCAAAACAATCTGATGATGAGACCAAAATGTTTCCTTATGTGAATGTGTTTTTACCTTTAAAAGACAGGGAACAGCTTAGCCCTGCTAATTTATTTATAGGAGCTTCTATTGGACTGTACTGATATGTTAGAAAATTACTAGGTTCTAGAAGTAAAACATCTTAACCTAGCAAATCTTTGGATTTGGTAATTTTCTTATAAGTGTGATGCAACATGCCACATCAACCTTTAGCCCAAAAGCAATCTTTTGATGAAAAAGAATATATTAAAAAAAACTGAATAATTCAAGAAATATCTATGATCAGAATGTAAAGGGAGAGTGGTGAAGGCTTTACTGTACACCTAAGAAGAATAGTTAGTGTTTTGTTGACTTTTAAAGCCTCTGATACCAAATTCACCCCATTACTGCTTCATGCATTTATTGATTATGTACCACAGTGCAGAGACCACATAATATTCTAGCTGTTCATTCTTTGAGGTTAGTAGATTGGCATTTGATAATAAGCCCTGCAACAAGGATCATAAATTATGGAAGGCCAACATCTACAGATAAACAAAGCTACAGCTTACCTTGGAGGACCCTGAGTCATAATGATGTGATGATGGGTCTTGTATTTTGCCATTACTCATCCATGTCAAGTTTCTGATCCAAAGTTGAAGGTAATATTAAACAAGACTGATGAATAAAGGCTGGAAAATATGGCTGGGATATTTTATTTAGATGAAATGTAATTGAAGAGAATAGACATGCAACAGAAATGTCATACAGTATATTATTTTGGAAAGCATTTGGCCTTATCACTGGCTCATGACACTACCTTTCCTTTATGTACAGTTTGTACGCACAGTACGTATGCATCATATTCCAGTATTTTCAATTCCCTGCCTAAAAGAAATTGCTTTCTGGGTCATTTGCCTCCTCAAGCACATTCATGATGCTAAGGCACATATTGTATACTCACTTATTTTAAAAAGAACAAAGTGATCAATACAAATGTTTTAAACCAACCATAAAATACTAACCTTTAAAACATACAGGAACCTTGCTAAAATGTATTTTTTTTATAAAGCTAGGTGCATATTTGGTATAAATCTAATATGATTTGTCCTTAGGAGATGATACAGCTGGGAATTGAGCTTCTGTACAAACTGCACTCCATCTGGCAGAGCCATACTCTAACATTAAAACTGTATTGATTAGAATTAATGATGCTTGTCACACACTATATAAGTATATTAACAGAGAACAAAGGCCCACTAGAAGTGAAAACTGTGCTAGTGAATAGCCCTAACTATTTTGCCATATTTTAGATGTGGATAAATCGAAACATCTGATTGATGGTTTAGTCATTTGTCATGAATTGTTTTAATATGTATAGACTGCTGTAATATAAAGTTTAAGTTACAAGTGTCAAAGTTGAATAAATAATCAGTTCTAATGATTTATGACAGAAGGTCAGTCCACTATATTTTAACTACATTGTCCCTGAGCATGTGTGTGTGTGTGTGTGTGTGTGTGGTGTCCTGTGATGTGGTGTCATTATTCTCCAGCATAAAGTATTTACTAAAGGTGAGATGGGTGAACAAATGAAGTATATTATCAAGTAATGTAATACCTATGTGCTCAGGGGTATGCCTACAGCATTCTTATTCCCCAGAATAGTGTAACTTGTGTTTTTGAATGTACAATGTTGGGACAAAATGGTATAGCTAACACTTTCTTATTATCTAAGCTCAGTATTTAGACATCAGTTTTTAGCAAATTGTCTAAATTGTCCAAAATTGGAACAGTGAAGAGAAAATCAGTAAAATATGCTGCACTATAAGAGGCTGTCTGCACTCAAACCTCTGCAAAATGCAGCACGGTCATAAATTAAATAAAATATCATTAAAATACTCCCCTTTTTTTCTAAAGCAACTACTTTTTCACCCATTTTCTGTTTCTCCTTTGGGGAGATTGTAGTGTCCAATCCAGTACTTGCTTCTCTATGCATCAATGGCTCTAATGGCATCCGCTCGGGAGTTCGTGACCCTTCACTAACACTTGCCTATGCCCTTAGGATAACTTTAAAATTTCAGTTTCCACTTTACACATTAGAAAAAAGTCAAAGCTGAACACAAACATTAACATTACAGCAGAGGACTGTAAAATGCTTGCCCCTGCACATCCTTTTGCACTTATACCAGTTTATACCTGTCAAAAGTTTGGACACACTTTCTAATTCTATGGTCGTTCCTGATTTTTATTTCTTCCTACATTGTAAACCAGCACATGCAATAATTTCCTTTGAACAGCTGATATTGAGATGTGTCTTCTACTAATGCTCTGTAAAGCTATCATAATTGCTCTAATCTGAGGAGCTGTTAATTTGTGATTTTCACAACATGATGTTGCTGCCCCATGCTTCACGGTTGGGATGGTGTTTTTCAACCTTCTCATTTTTCGTCCGGACATCTAACCTTAGTCTCGCTTTTTATGGAGGCTATGGAGCAGTTGTTTATCCTTGCTGAGCATCCTTTCAGGTTATGTTGATATCAGTCTCATTTTACTGTTGAGATGCTTTTGTACCTGTTTCCTGCAGTGTCTTCACAAGGTCCTTTGCTGTTGTTCTGAAAATTATTTGTACTTCCATTGATCTTTAGGAGACAGAATACATCTCTTTACTGAGCAGTATGATGGCTGTGCGGTCCCATGGTGTTTATACTTGTGTAGTATTGTTTGTACATATGAATGTGGTATCTTCAGGGATTTGGGAATTGCTCCAAATGGATGAACCAGACTTGTTAAGAGCCATATTTATTAAAGGCTTTAGCTGATTTCTTTGGATTTTCTCATGAAGTCAAACAAAGATGACCTACTCCATTTAAGTCAAATAATATTAGTTAGCCTATCAGAAGCTTCTAAACCATGGCATCTTTTTCTGGATTTTTCCAAGCTGGCATGGTGAGCTAAGTGTATGCAAATTTCTGTCCCACTAGAATAGTGATATAGTAAATTATAAGTGAACAGTATTGGACTAAACAAAAGTTTGAACACACCTTCTAAATTCTTGTTTTTTATGCCCTTTGTGTTCTGTAAGACTTTTATGGTGATGCTTGATTCCCAACATGTACTTTACTTGTCTCATTTTCCTGTTGTCCTGTATTTTTGTCCCATTAGTTTGTGTATTTAAAGTCAAACTGCATTCCAATCAGCAAGTAGTTCTATGCAAAGTAGACTGCAGAGGTGTTAAGCCATGTTAAGTTAAGTATGATTCCAAACTGCAGGGAGCAAAACTGATCACTTCAAAGGGAACTGTGAACAGTGTAGGGAACAACTGAATAATGCTTTATCACTTCGCCATGCAAAATTTCCTATTAGGTCATTGCTCCTTTCAGGAAAACTGAAAAAAAAAATTGAGCTCAAAAAGGCATTTATATATTTATTATCATTCTTATTGAAGACAACATAATAGTAATATGACAATAAGAACTTGTAATGAATGTAACTGACATCTAATAAAATGATTTGTTCATGATTGTACACAATTTCAATAATCTTCATTCTGTAATACTATCAGTTTTTGTTTTAATAAATATTCAATATT
Source organism: Leiocassis micropogon (assembly GCA_028565275.1). Classification (NCBI taxonomy): domain Eukaryota; kingdom Metazoa; phylum Chordata; class Actinopteri; order Siluriformes; family Bagridae; genus Leiocassis; species Leiocassis micropogon. Next base: position 11,640,492 of record JAOVVA010000048.1, read on the forward strand.
TAATGTTTGTAGAGTAAAATTTCCACAGTAGAAACAACAGGTACCCGTGATGCTTACATTATAGCGTAAAATACAGTGGAAGTCATGTCTGCATTGATGACGTGGCAGCATCTCCCAAATGGTACAACTTATGTAAAGGAAAGTTCCCTTAACCAATATTCGCTGAGCATGGAGAAGGAAGTGCACTTTACAGTATACTGTGGCACAAAACAGTACATTTATTTTATTTTGATACATTATTTGTCTTATGTTTGTGATCTTCTCTGTTGTAAATGATTTTGTTGTCTTTGTTTGGTCTCCTAGTGTGTTTAATTCACTTAATTATTAGCATCAGCAATAATCTTAGTTTATAGCCTAGCCATAGTCAAAGTACTCATTTTGCTGTTTGGATTGCCTGTTCATGTATTGTGCCTCAACTCCCCTAATGACAGCCACTAACTCAACTCAACTCACAAACTCAAGTTTTTTAGTTCTTTTTTTTTTTTTTTGTCTTGTTTTGTTTGTTTTTTAACAACATTAATAGTTTGGGTTGGTTGTGTTTGATGGAAAAGCGATATGGGGCTTAAAATTACATTTAAAAATTGCTCAATCTTTCAGCAATATAATTAAAATAGAATTGCAAATAGCACCATTATCCTATTAATTTTTTTTCCCCACCGGCCTTCTCTGACAGAACACCTTCTGTGTAAGAATCGCCTAGTAAATCACACACACAGAAACAATTCACTGACTGGGCTATTAAGAAGTCTGATGTTACTAAATACAGTTGGAAAATATTTGTCAGGAAATAAATGACAAGAATAACACTTTTATCTGTTATTGCTATTGTAATATGAATTACTTGTAAAGTAGAAAAAGTCTTCAATAAACAGCCTATATACAGAACTGTAAACATTCATGTGCCCAATGCAAAGAATATTTTTAGAAACTTAATTTATAGTCTGTGGTTGTTCTTTTAAAGCACAGTAGTTTGTAATCCATTGGCTTGTGGTCCATAGTCAATAACTGGAAAGAATTCTGTTTTAAATCCTGTAACATTAATATTTTTGAAGAAACTGGTTACACCTAGCTTGCGATGGTTTAAATTTCAGACTTTTTACAGATGTGTAAAACAAACAGAGATTGAGTGGTTCTGTTCAAAGATAACATAGGCTATCTTATTTTGAAATATAAAATTATTGACACATTAATATTTATTATTTTAGCCTGCTTAAATAAAGGACAATTATCATGAACAATTACAGATTTTTATAATTTTTTAACTGTTTAATGAAGCATTTTTACCAGCAAAGGAAAAATGCTTCTTTTTGACATTTACACACATTGTTAAAACACTTTATGTTCCTGAACATGTTATATTTTATTAAAGCAATAAGATAAAACATTTGGGGATTTTTAGATCCTAATTTAAATTCCAGATTGTATTTCTACAAAACGTAAAAAAGGCAAAGGAGGTGAACACTTCGTCAGGTACTAGAGGTGAAAGAACATTCATTCATTCATTTTTTTCCCCCACATTTCCCTGTGGTGGTTGCAAAGGCAGACAGCTGACAAAAGGTCATCCCCATGCCAACTGTGACATATAATCTCTCCTGAGATCTCGCCCTGGGGTCTGCATCTACAGTAGTGGGACTTGCCTGATACAGCTGTACCAAGAGCCAACTGGGAGCAAACCACAGGTTCCTCTTAATTCAAAGGAACAGCCTCTCTACTCTGAAGCTTTCCTGGCTTGTCGAGTTCCTCACCCTATCATAGAGATTAAGCTCAGGTAACCTGCAGAAGAACCTCTTTCCCACTGGTTGCATTATGTGACATTTTTAAGTCAGTTTGCACCTTTATGTGAGGATAGGGGTATAGTCTGACTGGTTAACAGCAAGCTTTGTTCTGCTTTCAGGTAGCAGTGTTTTCTTAGGGCTAATCTGACAGTGTTATATCTAGCAAATGGCGTCAGCTGTCTTACTACTATTGGCTCATTATGGGGGAATATATGACGTATGATCTATGGCATATCTACTGTAAAATGAAACCTGTTTTCTCCTGTGAATTACTACAGTATATCGTTTTTGCAAAGGTGATTGAAAAATGTCACCCCACTGTTTTCTGCCATAATTCAATATATTATTACTTTTTTCTACATACCAAAAATTCCTCACTGCAGCTAAAAAAATTAAAAACAATGATAGAAAAAGCATGGCTTTTCTACAGCTCAACTAAAATCATTTAAATTATCATACTGTACAATAAAAGCTGTTTTGTACTTATTAATAGTTTTATGTAACTCAGGCCGTAATTCTTTTTCAATATCTCTGAGAATTAATGTACTTTTGATAAACAAAATCCTTTTTTCTTTTCAGATCTCACCACTGAACAAAATCACATTATTTCCACAAGCATATACTGTATATTTTGCCTCTTTTGTTAGAGCGCAAAATGGATGTTATTTTAACCTCTGGGTGCTGCATTAAGCGAGAGATTGTGGATGAAAACTAAGTGGGGAAGTTCTAAAAATACAAACATTATTGCATTATAAACTACAGAAGAGGAATCTGTCAAGCTTTCCCTTGCACTCGAAACTTTTCTTTTATGTCCACAGTACATTGCTTACAGCATTACCTACAAATCAGTCCTGAACGCTTCTAAAAATATGCACAAAGAAATCTTTTTACCACTTAGGTGTCAGGCTTGTTCTACCCAGCATGTCTAACTAAGTAATCTATCATAACTTAATATTTAATTACATTCTGGTGATATTTTGGCAGAGGGCACAGACATGGTGCTTGTATTATTAAAAAGGCTGAATCATTGTGTGGTGTTTTCCATGTGGACTTGCAAGATGTTTTAAACACTGAGAGACATTTGAATGTCAGCCAGTGGCTCACAGTAGCTCAAAACAAAAATAAGGTTTTATTTTTCTGCAGCGACTCAATTATACCACAATGACAAAGGTCACATTCGGCACTACTTCATTCCAAACAAACGGCACCTCCCTCGAATAAGTGAGGACTGTTTGTCCCTGCACCCTGGAGCAATGAATACATTCCCTGACACCATTTTGAAACACTCCCTCCTCTGCACCAAGCCACCTTAATGATGTCGGAGATGCTGGAAAGATACCTGAAGCCCTCAGGCAAAGATTACCCATTCGGAGCTGGCCTTTTCAATATTTTTCTCCTTTTGCATATAACAAGTATCATGTTTTAAACATCACTCATTGTGAGTTGAAATCACAATGAGGGTGAGATAAACACTCCCTGATCTCAGTAGTATATAATCTCATTGAACAATGATGCATGGTTAAACAATTTATGCCTTTTGCACAAAGATCCCTATTGGGTTTATTATTTTAGTCTCTATCCACTATACTGTATGCAATAATATTGAGAACTGGTTTTAATAAGTAATAAATGATGGTGAGTTTGGATTGAAAGATTTCAATAAATAAAGTGAACACTCAGTAGATTAGTTTCATGTCAGAACAGAAATTATTATGTATTATATTAATAATTAGAATTTATTTTGGATGTTTTCTTGCATTTAAAGTGAAACATCAGTCGCTGGGTAGTTTTAGGACACAGAAAACCCTTTTCTTTGTTTCTATATAAAATAATGACAAAGATACAAAGTCATGTGATAGACCACTCTTGTGTTTTATTTCATGGTGGCATTTATGGATAAAAATGATTTAGTGTGGTTTTTTCCCTGCTGAAAAAAACATGACATTGCGAGAAATCAAGCAACTGATCACAAGTCATTACAGTTGTGTGGAAAATGAGCAGTGCAGCAGTTCTGAGATTTTGAATGTGGTATATAGTGTGCATTATGGTTATTGCATAGATGCATCGCTGTCTCTTTAGATACTGATGAGGAAAGTGCTTGCTGGAAGCACCATCAGTGGGTAGTCAAATGACATTTTGTTTAACAGACAATTAACAAACGTGAAAACAATCAACATGACAATTAACAAAGATTAAAAACATGAACTAAAATTTTCATTACAAAATAAATCTTGGATGACATTAACAATTGTGTGTTCACAGTAATATTCACTATAGCAAATGCCAAAAGAGCTGTGTTGTGGCCACAAAGTGGCCTCAAAATCACTCACAATTCCAGCACATTTTTAACAGCCTCTGTCAAATTCTCTCATCCTTGGAAATTCTCATACTGGTCCCATAAATGTCTCATAATTTGCTAGAATATTTCCTGAACATCATCAGGATGTACCTCAGCATAAACAGTGCAGAAGGGTGGGAGTAAATAAAATGTGCGCTGAACGCTGCCTAAGTAGATTAGCAATTGAAAAGCAACAGTGAACCTCCACATGTCCCAGTTAACGCTAACACAGGGACGAGTGACAGCTATGATACATTACCGATGGAAACCAACGCAACCTGAAAGCGATCAATCTTCACTTTAATTCAAAGCTCCTCTCTTCATCATATTGTCAAGGAGCTTGGACGCTTAGTGTAATGCCCAGGCACAGTGATGGCTAAAGCAAGCCGTTACCAGGAAAAAAAGATGATTGATAATCTTGGGGTGAAAAAGCTGACACTAGAATCTTCTCATTTGTTAGAACACTAACAATGACTTTGATTAATCTCTGTTGACGTTTCATAAGAACCAAATTTCACTCAAAATGAAGGGAAAGGGGCTTGAAACATTAAACTTTACACATTTTGTCTCACTGAAGATCTCAGTTGGTATTTAAGGTGAAACATTTCGGAGACAGCAACATTTGCAAATTCACAACAACTGGCTGGGAAAAAAAATACTGATCAGATGTCACTGTGGCTAAACTCTAGCACACAATTAGAATGATGACATTAGGTTTTGATCATTGTGTGTGTGTGTGTGTGTGTGTGTATATATAATATGCGGTCATAAAATAGTTACAGTAGCTAAGAAAAAAAAGAGAAAGAAGTCACTTACGCCAGAAGAATTCGGCAGAATTTCTTACCCCAAGTCACCCAGGTTTTTATCTTGTCACAACCCGCCAAACCATGCCTACACCATGGATGAGCCCGGCTCCTTCCCGTCCTCACTCCAGTCCGTGTATTACCTTTTGCTGCCTCAGTCACCGCTCTGAACACACCTGCTGCCTGTTTACTCTCATCATTTCCTCTATTTTAGACACTCGTAAAGCGCTGCTCCTCGCCAGATTATTGTGCCGTCCATGCCAATATTCCCGCATTTGTTTTGTCATTTGCTCACCGTGTTATTGACCCTGTTTTGTTATCGACCTCATTCTTGCATAGCGTTTTTTGGATTTACTGCATGTGTGGATTACCGGCTTTGACTTTCGCATTGCACGCTGACTACGAGACTGTCTAGCATTTTTGGAAATACCGCATGAGAGCCAGGGGGCTCTTCTCAGCACGCATCAGCAAGACATTCAGCAGGTTACTGAAACCCTCAGAACCGTCACTGACACCCTTGCCTCCCTAACGGTTCAGATTCAGCAGATGCAAGCCTCACAGACCCCAATTCCGGTCGCACCTGCTCCTGTTGCTACTTCACCCTCACCACATGAGCCACGCCTTCCCGCTCCACCTACTTATGATGGTGACCCTAATACCTGCCGTTCCTTTTTATCCCAATGTTCTCTTGTTCTTGAATTACAAGCCTCATCTTTTCCTACCGAACAGTCTAAGGTGGCATACATAATAACTCTCCTGTCTGGAATGGCGAGAGAATGGGGGACAGCAGTATGGGACGCACAAGATGCCTGCTCCGCCAACTTCAGGACATTCACTAATGAAATGAAGAAAGTATTCAAACGCTCTTCTACTGGACACCAGGCAGCAGGTCAGATTCTAATTCTTCGCCAAGGATCTCGCTCTGTTTTTAATTACCCCGTTGAGTTTCGCACCCTGGCAGCCTCATGCGGCTGGGATGATCAAGCCTTGTTTGACGCTTTTCTTCACGGACTTTCGGATCCAATAAAGGATGAGCTATCAGCACGGAAGCTACCTTTTAGCCTTCAGGACCTCATTGACCTTGCTGGATGCATCGACGCTCGCAAATGCCTCAGACAACAGGAGCGAAGTCTGGACACAAGGTCATTCCAACCACCAACCCCTCCTTGTCCTTCAGAACCTCCCGCTGAACCCATGTTGGTGGACGGTACTCAAATTTTTTCAAAGGAACGCCAGCGACGACGGGATGAAGGGGCCTGCTTCTACTGCGGTCAGTCCGGTCATCTATTACGGACCTAGGGTTAGGGTTAGGCAAAAGGCAAGGCCCCTCGTTGATGCTGGGAGCAAGGGGGGGCCCAAGCCATGTGAGTTTCCCAGATCACTGTTCTTGTTTTCGGTGTCCCTAATTTATGATAAGAAGCCTCACGCCACCCATGCCCTTGTAGACTCTGGCGCTGACCAAAATCTGATCTGTTTATCTATGGTTAACCTCCTTAAGTTTCCCTCTCTACCCTTGGGCCACCCATTCTCCGTCAAATCTCTTGATGGAAGCAACCTAGCCCCAATAACTCATCAAACTGCTCCAGTCATTCTTCAGTTCTCTGGGAACCACTCTGAAACAAATCTCTTTCTTTATTGTCAAGAATTCTCATGCCCCAATCGTCTTGGGCCTCCCCTGGCTAGCCCTACATAAGCCACATATTGACTGGGCCAGGAAAAGAGTATTGGACTGGAGCACATCCTGCCTGTCATCTTGTCTCCAAGGATATTAATATCCTTGGATACAATATACAGATATTAATAGGATACAATATTAAGATCCCGACCCTGCCCTCTAAGGAGGAGTTCCCCAATCTATCTAACGTCCCAGCCGAATACCATGACCTCAAGCTAGTTTTTAGTCACGCGCTACCTTGCTTCCTCCTCACCGACCATATGACTGCGCAATTGATCTTGTTCCTGGCTCAACCCCACCCAAGGGACGACTCTACTCTCTCTCGCCCTGAGAGAGAAGCCATGGATCAGTATATCTCTGAGTCTCTTTCTGCTGGAATAATCCGTCCCTCCTCCTCCCCTGCAGGTGCCGGTTTCTTCTTTGTGGAGAAGAAGGACAAGTCCCTCAGACCCTTTATAGATTACAGGGGACTTAATGAGATAACGATCAAGAACCGTTATCCCTTGCCTCTTATGACTTCTGCCTTCGAACTTCTGCAAGACGCCCGATTCTTCACAAAGCTGGACCGAAGAAATGCCTATCACTTGGTCAGGATCAGGGAGGGGGACGAGTGGAAGACTGCCTTTAACACACCAACAGGTCATTATGAATACCTCGTGGTTCCATTTGAATTAACCAATGCGCCGGCCGTCTTTCAAGCACTAGTTATGTATATCTTAAGAGACTTTCTGAACGCTTTTGTTTTTGTTTATCTCGACGATATTCCCATCATCTCTCGCTCCCTTGGAGAACACAAGCTTCATGTACGTAAAAAAAATTTGAATTTCACCGCGATTCCACAATCGCGGTTTGTAATCTCTCCTTCAGGTATCCAAATGGACCCATCCAAACTCAAGGCAGTCATAGAATGGCCACTGCCACCCTCAAGACAGGAACTCCAACGTTTTCTGGGGTTTGCCAACTTTTACCGGTGATTCATTAGAAATTATAGCATTGTAGCAGCACCCATCACTACTTCAATAAACTTCATCCTTGCTCCTTCTTCTCTCGTCGCCTCTCTCCGACTGAACTACGGCGTTGGGCGTTAAGCTTGCCCTGGAGGAATGGCGGCATTGGCTGGAGGGAGCGGAACACCCCTTTCTGGTCTGGACAGATCACAGGAACCTTGAGTACTTGAGGTCAGCCAAAAGACTTAATTTACGTCAGGCTCATTGGTCACTTTTTTTTTCAAGATTTAACTTTACGCTCTCTTACTGCCCTGGGTCCAAGAATGCCAAGCCTGATGCCCTCTCCCGCCAGTTTTCTCCCTCCCCAAATCCTTCATTCCCGGAAACTATCCTCCCACACCACTGTCTTGTGGCTACAGCTCGTCTTGAGGTGGAGAACCAGGTACTACGAGCCCTTGAGCAAGAACCTGGCCCCAGCAATGTTCCTCAGGATAGACTCTTCGTCCTTGCCTCCACACGCTCCTTGGTGCTAGAATGGGGTCACAGCTCCAGACTTGCGTGTCACCCAGGGGCCACTCAAACCTTATTCCTCATACATCAACACTTCTGTTGGCCAACCATCAAAGATGATGTGAGAAGGTTCATAGCATCCTGCGACACATGCACCAGGAATAAGACCACCAATCGCCCCCCTGAGGGACTTTTGAGGCCCCTTCCAACTCCACACCGGCCTTGGTCACACATCTCTCTCGACTTCACCGGACTCCCCCCTTCAGAAGGAAATACCTGCATCCTGACAGTGGTCGATCGTTTCTCTTTATTGTTTATCGTTTCACTTTATCCCCCTACCTAAAATCCCATCCGCCAAGGTAACAGCGGAACTTTTAATACTTCATTTCTTCCGACTTCATGGCCTCCCGGTGGCCATAGTGTCTGATCGGGGTCCTCAGTTCTCTGCACAGTTCTGGAAGGCCTTTTGTAAACTTATCGGCATCACACTAAGTCTTTCTTTCGGTTTCCACCCACAGCCCAAGCCTTCGTCCGTCAATGCAAGAGAACCTGGCAGTGTGCTCGCTCCCAGCTGCTGCGCGCAGTGAGCACCTTTCAATGAAAAGCCAATCGCCATCGTTCTGCAGCTCCCAGGTACCGTGTTGGCCATAGGGTAATGCTTTCCACTCGTGACATACCCATCAAGACCACTTCTCGGAAACTATCCCCTAGGTATATCGGCCCATTCACCATCACCCAAGTCATCAACCCGTGTTCTGTAAGACTGTCGCTACCATTATCTATGCGTCGTATCAACCCTACATTACATGTCTCTCAGATCCGACGGCTGGTTGCTTGTCCTCTGCCGTGTTATTGACCCTGTTTTGTTATCGACTTCGTTCTTGCCTAGCGTTTTTTGGATTTCCTGCATGTGTGGATTACCGGCTTTGACTTCCGCGTTGTATACCGATCACGAGACTGCCTAGCATTTTGGGATTTACTGCACGTTTGGATTACCGGCTTTTGACTTCTGCATTGTATACCGACCACGAGACTGCCTAGCGTTTTGGGACAGTCACATGTCTAAATGTATCGCTTAAACATTGCAATCGTGATTTCTCCAAATACTGAATATCATGATTGAACCAACTTCTAACCAATTGGATTTGGCCTCAACACCACAGGGAAATGTGCTTAAACACTGTGTATAGATAGATAACAGTGGACAAAGTTTTACAATGGGTACATGACCTCATAAATTGACACCAATAACAAGAAATCAACATCTAGCAAAAGCAACAGAACAGAACTCTTTCCAGCAGTGACTACCCCATGGAAGTTTTAAATCTAAATTGCAAAATAAACACAAAGTTTGCTATTATGGCATGTTTAAATTCACTTTTACAACAAATCATCCCTTCACTAATCAGACAAGAGAAAGGAAATTGTTGAAATTCTCTTTCTTCAGCTAAATCATTTACATAAATGCCACAACAGGGAACCATCTATACACACCACCATGGTTCCTGTTTGGAAAACTTCTGCTACTGAATTATGGTAATTTTTCCAAACATATTTCAAGTGCTATAGTGCACCCAGAGTCCTGAATGCCTGCTGTCAACCTCTGATGTATGGAATGAATGAGATTTACTGCTGTTTATATAGTGTGGGAAGCCATTCTCTCTCAAACACATGATCAGCTCCGCTGAAGCAGGCTTATAGGTCTTAAAAAACAGAGAGACTCCAACACACCATTTAATAGCCACTGCCACCCATGAAGAAAATGAGAAGACCTGGAAATTGTTTAACATTATTAACTCATGGAAAATTTAATTGAGAATGTGGGATGAGAATTCTATATCGTGGCAACGTGATTAATGTTTTATATGCTGAAATTCTATGATGTAATAATAGAAACGACTAATAATTCATAATAGATGCCCTTGTTGTGAATTCTACTTTGAAATCCTGGTAATAGTCTAGTGCGCAATAATAAATCACACAGTTAAGACAGTTGCGTCAGACTCTGCATCAAAAGAAAAATTGAGAGTGTGCGAGAATGTGTGTGAGAGAGCATGTGTGTGTCTGTGTTTACCTAAGCCACAGGCCCACAGCACAAACAACTTTAGTAAACATGCACTTGATTTATTGGTTCAATTATCCTTCATTTCCATCGGACTGATCAGCAGTGTAAAATATTCAGGAACGTAAGGCCGAGTTAAATATAATTTAGCTTAGACAGAAGACATAAAGAGTCTGCTCCACGTATTCCTTACTCAGGGATGATATGTGACTCATAGAGGAACGTTTATGGCTGAATACATGAATAAAATGCTCATATGACTGAATGTTCCTTCATAAACTGGTTGGTTCTCTCAAAAGTCTAAAAGGAGAAAGGAGAGTTTGTATTAGTGTTTTATATCTTTTCGATTCAAGTCCATTACTATACTAAATATAAGAATATGTTGAGTATTTTATGGTGAGACCATATGCACTTAAACAGAGTTAAACCTCAAATACTTGGCAGCGTCAGTGACATGCAATATAATAATAATAATAATAATAATAATAATAATAACAATAATAATAATAATAGTAATAATGATAATAATAATTTGTAGTAGTAGTATTGTTGTTATTATTATTATTAGTAGTAGTAGTAGTAGTAGTAGTAGTAGTATTATATTGTATGGATGTAATTATTATTATTATTATTATTATTATTATTATTATTATTATTATTATTATTATTCGGCCAAAGCATAATTTATTCTTACCCCTGAAAGGCACCACATCTTAGACAAAGCATGGCTTTGCAAAGTCAGAAGAGTGGTCAAGTTCATGTCATGGAGCTTTTTTTTTTCTTTTTTTTTTTTTCAAAGATTAAGCATATACAAGCATTAACAAGTCAAAATACAGGACCAGTAAGAAAAGAGCCATACAAAAAAGAGCGAAGCTAAATTGTTTTGCTTTAAACAAGATAAAAGTAAAAATAAACAGAAATGCTCTCCTATTAGACTGTGTAATCTAATATTGTTTTGCTTTTATATCAGTTAAAGCTCTCGCTGTAGTAACTTTTCTCAGAAAGCGGTTTAGCTTGATGGTATGCTTAGACCCTGACCTATTAAACTAGCATGAGGATATTTTTCTGATGGAGACAGCAAAGCACTTCTGCAAGGCAATCTGGATACCAGCGTCTACTAAATGCTGCTGTAAATGAAGCACTGCCAATTTATTGCAACAAACAATAATAAAATGTGTTCCTTCATATACTCCTGGCTATTTACTAGCCTGCTCTCCTTTCTGGATGGACAGTTAAGGTCCCTATCCTCTGCTGCGCATGAATGCTTATGGCTTTGCAAAATTCATCTCGCCTTTAGATGAAGCATAAACCAGGTATAACAAGTAGGGATGTAACAAAATACAAATGTATTATTTAGATTGAACGCATCATGTGCTTAAAATAGACACCAATACAGATAAAGATTTAAGATGTGCAGTTTTTTTTGGGGGTTTTTTTTGTAAAAATTTATAGAGGCATCTGTGAGACAAGTATTCCTGCAGGACACAATAAAAAGTCATGCCAGCAGGAGGGTTTTCATATTGGGGTGAAAACAAGCTGTCAAATAAAGACCACATTCATTCATTATCTTGGATAAGTCCAGGCCTGATACAGTTTTGTATCTGAGCCTCCAATTACGAAAGTGGACTCCACATTAACTTAAAGACCTTTCCTGTTATACCGAATTTCCAGCTTCCTAACACACAGTATGGCTGCAGATCAATCTCTGTTATCTATCACCCAAATGAGGATGGGTTCCCTGTTGAGTCTGGTTTTTCTCAGGGTTTCTTCCTATTGCCATCTCAGGGAGTTTTTCCTTGCCACCATCGCCCTCTACTTGTTCATGGGACAATATGATTATTTTGATTCGTACACATTTTCACACATTATTTCACAGTCATTACCATATTTTTTTTTATATTGCTGTTTTGTGACATTTCATTTATACAGTATAAATTCATATAAATGAAATTTAATTGAATTAAATTTAATTAACACAAACATGCATCAGTTCTTGTTAGTGACTGCCTGGTCTGGGTCACAGGGGTTTCGATTCAGCTACTAGTTTGTTTAGGTTTGGGGAAATACAGTCAGAATGTTTGTAAGAAAAATCATGAGCAAGTTAAAACAAATAAATTCTAGTGCAGATTCTTGCTTGAGTGATGTGATGTTGAGGAACTCCCAGAATGTGAATTTGCATTCTTGTTACAACCCTACAGCCTTTTATCTGAAAAACATTTGTTAAAAAACTTTCCCAGTAATGTACTTGCTAAGTCTTTGTGGGAGTTTATTTACAGAACAGTTCCAGTAAATATCGGAATTTTCTAACAAAAAGGAAAAGGCTAAACTGTGTGTGTGTGTGTGTGTGTGTGTGTGTGTGTGTGTGTGTGTGTGTGTGTGTGTGTGTGTGTGTGTGTGAGAGAG
>JAOVVA010000048.1:11667346-11683663 GCA_028565275.1 Leiocassis micropogon
GTTATTTGGATTTTTACAACATTATTGTTGAAATACACAGTCCTGAAAAAGGGGCGTTTCTTTTTTTGTTGAGTATACATGCAGGTCAACCCACTTTCTTACCAGCCCGCAGAATGCATTAAAGATATGATGAAAAAGGTTAAAAGATTTGACATAAGAAGATGAACTGCTTACAAAGCAAAATCTAAAAGTTACTAAAATTTATATCAGAGCACTGATAATAAAATTTCACACAATAGTTTTGCCCCCAAGGCGAATCCCAGGTTTATATTATTGCAGTTATTCCAATATGTTATTATTTCTGTTTCACAATATCAGTGCTTTGTGGTATTTTTTTCTGTCACAAGAATATCTATGGGATGAAGGACTTTGCAGTTTCTTGTACACATACTACATTTTGTTTAATTATTAACTTTAAGACAAAGACAAAAAAAGAGGCCAGTGTGGAAGTGACTCTCTATAGCTTTAACATAACAGAACAATATTAGTGTAGCTGCATATTAATAGAAGTAGAACGAGTAGTTCTGTTTTTCTTTCAAAGTGTAATATTTAGCAGATGCATGAAATCACCTTAGGACGTGACATGTTTTAAAGGAATTTCCTGGTAATGCTCCTTTCTGTTGCCATACTGCATTACATGACCTTTTTGTATATTATTTTCCACTCTTTTTTTGCTCCTTATTTCTTAGCTTTATTCTAAACATGCACCAGTGTTCCATGTTGATTGTAAATAATTATCCACACATATCACTATCAAAATCAAGTTTATTTGGCCATATATTATAGCACACATACATACACACACAATATAGTTTCAAAAGTGCAGACATGATTAATGACACTGTACAAAGTGTTTATAAAAAAATAAACTATTCACAGGAAATACACAACATCCAAGAACTATACAGATTAAATAAAGACCATGATATACAGAGTTTGTAACAGATCAGCAATATGCTCCCAAGTGTCAGTGTCCATGGTAGTTCAAATAACAGAATTGTGCATCACGTAGGATAGAGAAGTTGTGTATGACTGCTTGTACAATAGACAGAATACAGTACAAGAGGTATGAGCAGTGCAAACAACAATGATGTGTGTTGCATATGGGAATGAAGTTATGTGTTACTGTTCTTTCAATGCACTATTTGTAGATATGAATTATGGTGTAAGCGTTTGTAAAGAACATATTGGATATGATTAAGGTCAGTTATTTGTGATGGTGAATGTCTGAGGAAAGGAACTCCTCCTCTGTCTGGCAGTTCTGGTGTACAGGGTTCTGTAGTGCTTGCCAGTAGGGTGGAGTTGAGAAAGATAGTGTCCAGGGTGTGAGGAATCTGTAATGATTTTTTTTCTGCACATTTCCTCGTTTTCTGCATATATCTGATATCACTGTGGTATACAGAAATGGTGTTAACTGTATTAATAATAATAATAATAATTATTATTATTATTATTAAAGAATGTGATTATTATTATTAGTATTAGTATTACTACTATTATTATTATTATTATTATTATTAAGGTGAGTATTAACTGCTTTGTTTATACATTGCATGATTGTGTAAAACACACGCTACATTATAGGTTTTACTGTATCATCAATATTTTCCAGGGGGAAAAAAAAATCTATTTTGATATAATCTTTATGCTAATATTAAAAAACTAAGATTAGTAAAATGTAGTTAAAATCTGCATTAACATAAAAAATTCCCAATCACTGACAAATTACTCCCAAATCCTAAATCCAAGTTTATTCCCATGGATATGATGATAGAAAAGCAAAAACTATAGCACCCTATTTACTATACTGTATATTGCACATAAACTTGCAATTTATTTTGTGGAACTTATACACACGGTATATTTGAGTATGTGTCTGTCTTTATATTTGTTTATACATAGAATGAATATTTATCTACACATTGGTATGCACTGAAAATACAGTACTCTGAATATCTTGTTAGCAACTGTCCTGTTAAAAGGAAGACATTTGTGAAAGAGTTCACTTGAAAAATGACATAAATGCAGGAAAAGTACTAACGCCTGAGTACAGAAATGAGTGGGCTGCAATTTAGAGTTGACAGTAAATGTTATGACAGCCTATTTGTTACACTTCTGGAGATGTCCCTATGTTGCTTTGTCAGTAGGACATTGCTTTTCAAAGGATAGGCTTTTGCCTAAGGGTAGAGTGCATGAGCGATCCAAATGGGGGGGGGGGGGGGGGACAAGTTTACTGACAAGGTGGAGTTGCAGTTTTTGTAGCGTTCCATGTGCAGGGAATTCATGACTTTTCATCTTATGTTTTTTAGCCACTGATTCATCTGAAATACTTTAATTAGGTTTTCCCATGTTCCTGGAAAATGATCTTGGGTAAACAGTATTCTTTCTCTCATACCTTACATGACTTTGCATCACCAGCCAGTATGTCTCATGATTCAACCTTACTTCTGCTTCCTCTATATGAAGTTCCCAAATTAAATACCGTCGTTTCTTCTTGTCATCTCTGGTGCTGGTGGGATCAGTTCTCATTCTTAGCACAGAACCTCTAGGTCCTGTATGTACAGTAACTGGAAACAGGAGGTTGACATGTGATTGTTTTTTCATAGCTTGTTGTGGTTTACGAGCTTAAGTGGTTTGCTTGCTTTGGTGGTGAGGGAATACTCAGCCTGGCCAAAAAAAAAATATATATATATTAAAAAAAGATTTTAAAACATTAATTTCAGATCAAATTATTGCCCTGCATTATAAAAGAAAACATTGAATATTTTCACATGCATAATTTAATGAGAATATACAGTAGAGAAACTAAACAATTTTGTGTTAATAATGAAAACATTTGTTAGTTAGACTACTTGAGAAGCCTTCGATTTGCTAAGGAGCATAAAGATTGGACTTTGGAACAATTGAAAAAGGTCATGTGGTCTGATGAGTCCAGACTGGTTGCTGAGGGTAAGAAGAGAAGCTCATGAAGCAATGCATAGTGCACACTGTACAAGCCTCTGGAGGCAGTGTTATGATCTGGAGTTGCTTCAGTTGGTCAGGTCCAGAATCAGCAACATTATGTGCTGATTAAATTAATTCAGTTAAATATCTGAATGTACTGAATGACCAGGTTCAATGGATTTTTTTTTCTTCACTGACACATTATGCATATATCAAAACTAATTTTTAAACCTGAACTGGCAAACATAATCCAAAGCTAAAGGCGGTCAAATGAAGTATAAGAGTGTGCAACTTTTGGCCAGGCAATGTACAGTATCACAGTGATATAGAACGCTACAAACGAATAAACATAAAAAGAAATTATGAAAAGGAGTTTCAAAATGAAAAGGAGGCATTGTAAAAAAAAATTAGCCATGGCTTTCTCTACCCAGTGTTTCAGTAAACAAGATAAAGTCAAAAGCACACTCACAAATCAGACAAATACATTTTGTGCAAATGCAATATTCAGTTAATTAAGTAAAATGCATACATTAAGGTGGTGTAACAAACCCTCACACTGTCAACAGAGCGCTATAAATCTGACAGCTTTCTTAATTAAGACAAGTTAAACTTACTGGTGAATAATTGGACTCATTGTAGCACTGGAGCGAATATACAGTACATCAAGAGTAAGAGCCACCTGACAATTATTTGGATCAGTCAAACCTGTAGCAACTTGTTTTGCTTTATATCCGAAAATGGCTGCACAAGCCATAGAGATTTAAAATTGTCATTTTCCTGACAAACAAACGTGCTCATTCACATATAGCCAAAGTTTATCGCTACTAAGGCAAGAGGAAATTGGTGAGCACAGAGAAAAAACAGGACATAAAGGTCACCTGTTCTGAAATAGTTCTTGCAAAAAGAGTATTGTTAATTGTATTTGCAAAACCCATCAAGCACCATAATGAAACTGGCTCAGGAAGACAAGACCAAAACTTAACCTACCACTCAAAAGTTGTGGTCACCTGCAAACGTCTTTGTTTTTGTTTCTACATTCTCCAACAATACTGGGGGTTTCAAAACCATAAAATAACACATATGGAATTAGTAATTATGTAACAACAACAACAACAGTCAATTATTTAAAGACACAGAGGTCAGCCATTTTGGAATAATTATTGCAAGAACGGTATTGTCAAGTGCATTTACAAAACCCATCAAGCACCATGATGAAAAACCTTATCTCTGCTGCAGAGGAGAAGTTCATTTAAAATTATCAGCCTCAAAAGTCACCAATTAACAAACAGCACCTCAGATTCGAGCCGTGATGAAGGCTTTACAGAGAATAAGTAGCAGATACATAGCAATATCAACTGTTTAAAGGACATTATTGCATCTTTTAGATGTCTTCAGTATTGTTTTACAATGTGGAAAGAAAGAAAAATCAGGAAAGATTTAGACTATGGAATTAGAAGCTGTATCCAAACCTTTGTCTTGTAGTGTATGTAACTTTGTCCAGTTCACAAACATGCTTCTATGATGTCCCAAATCTACAAATTAACTGGATTCATACAATACAAGGCTAAAGTAAAATTTTTACTTTTTTCTCTTTGCTTTTCTTTTTTTTTTTAATTAATGAAGTGGTACATTCATGATCCCACACCAACACTGGCTATGTTTGATTCAGCAGCCAAATACTGACTAGCACAACATGCTAACGCATGATCAGCAAATCAGCAAATCAAAGGCATTTACAAATCTTTTTATTAGTAGTATATTTTCATTGGTTTCAGATCACTATACAAATGTCACTCAGCAAACATGCAAGCATATACAATGAAATATAAAGGAGTAACCATGAAAAACCAAAGGGCAAGACAATCCAAAGACAAGAGAAAGAACACCCCACCTCACTCCCGGATCCATCAAGCCTAAGGTTTTGGCTGTTCAATTAAGTTCCATAAAAGGGAACCAACCCACCAAAATAGATCAGATTTTCCAAATTAAGGAGGAAATTCAGTAAACAGTAAAAGTCAGGAGTATTTTCTAACAATGTTTTACAGTTTAACAAATATATAAGTGGAGACAAAGATATTTTTTTAACCAGCATTTTCCAAAATATTTCATAGTTTTTTTTTTACAGTCCCATAATATATGCATCAGTGTTAATGTTTCTGATTTGCATTTGAAACGCAACTGAGATCCATATTTTGGTGTATGTTTTTTGCAGGCATTAATGGGATGAGGTATATCCTATGCATGAATTTAAACGTTTGCCCCTGCATAGAGCTTGATGTTGATGTTTGAAAAACTTCATCATTTGTGTACTGGCCTGCATCCCTTTCTCAAATATTTCTTAAAGTTTTAAAAGATGAGGTGGTTTCTAGTAACTTACATATCTTTTTAACTGGCAGACATTTTCATAATAATAAGTTATTATAGGAGTTATTCTCAGCCTACTCAGAGCTCCATGGATATGCAGTGTGTGACATTACCTTATGCATACAGACATTTTAGCGACACTTCTTTTACAGTTTTGCTTACGTCTCTGAGCAAGCATTAGTTATTTTCTTTTTTCATCTCTCTCTCTCTCTCTCTCTCTCTCAGTCTCTCTCCCTTCATCTCTGTACAAACACACAGCTATTATAACAAAATTACAACTGTAAAAATTTCTCTCAGTAATCATTTCTCCATCAATCAGTTCATCAGAGCATGAAAAAAATAAACACTAATAATTTGGCATTGTTTTCATCATTTAGTTTTGTATTATTATTATTAGAAGTAGTAGTAGTAGTAGTAGTAGTAGTAGTATAATCAATTGGTTAGTAGAAGCATTGTAAAAAATTACAAACACAATTGTGCATAATACATGCTAGAAACAAAGACAAAAGAAATAACTGTTTCAGAAATTGTTCTGTCTTCTGTGTGGTCAAAAATGAGGGGGGAAGTGACTTCATGTTGCCATTTTTCTTTCTATTACATAGTGTTCACACCGAAGCCTTTCACAGATATCATACAAAAAAATTATAATTATTATAATAAGAATTTGTGGCATGCTTTTCCTTTACACATTGCTACACACAAATTGCTAACAGTTTGAGAACCAAACTTAAATTTAGTTTGTTTTGAATGCGAATTGTTTTGTAGAGATGCATGGTTTTGCCAATTCTAAGGGAAAAAATAAAAAATAAAATGCATGTGTGAAAACAAGAAAAAATTATTATACATTTAGCTCTATAGAGCACTGTGTGAAGAAACAGGAACTCTATAGTGACAGACTATTTCAAAAGTGTCATAAATATTGTACAGTAAAAAGCAAACATTCTGTTGCTTTATCATACACTACATGCTTTGAAATAAGCTGTCATAATTAACTAATTTTTTCAGGATATTTTTGACAAGTGTTATATTTCTCACCTTTACTCTCCCAGAAACTTTTAGCATTCATCTAGAGAATGATCTGCTGCCCTCATTGACATGCAGATGATTCTTTAAACACGGTACCTGATCTACTAGCAAGCGGCACACATAATTTTGGAACTTTCTTCCCAACAGCGTATAAAACACAGGGTTGATACAGAAGTATAAATTAGCAATGCTGTGAGTGACATACTCCAGATAGACAAGACTGTAATCACAAGGGTCTCTGTTATCATTTTCTTTCATCAGTAATATGACATTGTATGGGGTCCAGCACATGAAAAATAGAACCACAATGGTAAAGATTAGCTTCAGGGGTCTTTGTTTGCTCCTCATTCGAGTTGAGAGAACTCTCAAACCGATCCTGATGTAGCAGTACAAGAAAACAACTAAAGGGAAGATGAAAAACAGTGCAACTTGGGAATAAGTGCCCATTATCCTATATTGAGGGTCAGCTATCTCAGTACACGTTAATCCCTGAACAATGTCTTGTGTTATCACATGATTGAGGAAGGTTTCCAGACTAGTGAGGCCACAAACAATCCACACAACAGTGGCTGAGATGTATGCATAGCAGCTCTGCCTCCACTTTGCAGCAGTGACAGCATGGACCACTGCCAGATAACGGTCAAAAGTCATGAGAGTGAGGAAGAAGACGGAACTGTAGAAGCCAAGGTGGTAGGTGCCGTTCATCAGCTTGCATCCGACCTGGCCAAACGACCACTCCGAGTTATGGTACACAGCTTGAAATGGGAGGCCAAGGGTAAAAACCAGATCAGAAGCCACCAGGTTAATAAGGAATATATTAGTGACTGTGTTGAGCTTTTCAAACTTGAATAGGATATATAGAACCAATCCGTTGCCCAGCACACTGATAATGAATATGATGATGTAGAATGGGGGCAATAAATGTGTACTAAAATTAGTTATTTCTGTCATTTCACATGGCGGCACATAAGTCATTGAGGAATTGTCATCATCGTAGTCAAACAGGGTTGATGTTTCAAAGTTGTCCATATTGCATGAAACCTGTTATGAATAGCAACAGCTAAAGTGATGTAAAGTTATTATATTAACAGCGTCAAATCTGATGTAAGATCATTTAAAAATAAATTACACTTACCGGTGAAAGATGATTCTGTCTGATAAGCTGCCTTTGTTGCACAAAACAAGGCTGCTTTTGGATAAAGAACTAGACCAACTAAAGCTTGGTGAGTATCAGGCTAACTAGAACTATGCTGCATATAGGTGCGTGTGTGTGTGTGTGTGTGTGTGTGCGTGTGAGTCTGTATGATAATTTTGACTCAGTCCATGCATCATCGCCTGCTTCCTCAAAAATGTTTCACAAGTACTACCCTAAACTAGTACTAACATTTTAAATATGTATTGATTGCACAACATGTACTGTACAGTCATTTATTTGAGAAACTTCAAAACTGACAAAAGACATGCACACTTAACAGGACAAAAAAATTTAATCAACTCAGATAAGGCAAGAATGCATGACAAATAGGAAAATAAATACAGCTCTTGATGAAAACATTTAGTTTGATCTGCCTAGAACCATAAAAATGGGTTCTTTGTTAGTTTAAACGTTCATAGCTTACTAAAATATTACATTTTAGATAAAATAATAAATTCTTAGTGAAGAGAATTTAAGAGTGTTTAAGGTTTCCTCTAAAACCTGAAGTACCCTTTAGGTACTACATGGATTTTTCTTTTTTCTTCTAAAGTTTTATAATCTGTAAACTAAGCAAAACAATGTGTATTTGTTCTTCAGTCACTGATTCTAGAGAATAAGAATACATGGAATAAATTACATTTGTCAACATTTGAATACATTTTGAATAAAACTGTGCTAGGACACACCTTAAATGAATAATGAAGACATTTAAACATAAGCAGCAATTTGAATACATCATTATTTTAGAAAATGATTAAATACTCCTATTATGATGCATATCTGTTTGTCTTGTATAATAAATGTTTACATGGAGGTAGCTTCTTTTGGGCAGTGCAAGTGTGTACCAGATTTTTGATATTTGTCTTTTAACAAGTAAAATTATATTTTTTGCTTAAAGTACAGTGACACTTCAGTCAAGTCATCATGTGTTGCATTTGAGGTTATTACGTGAGTGACCACAAAATAGTGTCTCCATTTGTGAATCATATAAATGATGCTCTCCATATCAGTCAGCAATATAAGTTCTTCTGTAAAGTTCTCTGCATGCCACTGTCTGTACAGTATTACTACAGTACATGTAAAAGGCCATTCATCTACAATTGGTTTCAGTCAGTTATAATTGCTCTCCTAAATGCCATTACATAAAGAAAATGCACTGTTCAGATACTTGGAGATACTGGAGATACTTTTCAGCTATAGTCTTTGTGTGTGAGAAGGTGTGCGTGTTTGTGTCAAAAGTTCGGGCCTTTGCTGTAGTGCTGTTCCCTGAGGTTGTAGGCCTGGTAGCAGATGGACATGTCACATACACCTGCTGGCCCTGGGGCACCGCGCTTGCCTGGAAGACCTGGAGATCCAGATTTGCCTGGTGGTCCTGAAGGTCCAGGTAGTCCAATTCCATCAATACCATGCAGACCCTGGATCCCTGTTGTTGCAAGAACCAAATGAAACAGGACTGAATAAAGTAATATAAATAGTATTAACTAATACAGCTAATAGTTTGTTGAGTATGCATTTATTTTTATTTGTTTTAGATTTATGGGGGTTCAAGTATAATTAAGCATCATTGTACTGTAAATTAAATTCTCATCTGCAAGTGCACACATTCTGAAAGAATGTACAGAATTTTGGTAGTACGTCTGGCATCAAGTATGGCATCAAGGGAGTATTGGCAAGCTATTTAGTATTTTGCCATTTCCCTAATATTACAGAAATGTTGGGAAAAAAACTCATTGTGCATGTAAATGTTACTGAAGATTGTCCCCTATTAATTGTTGCTTTTCCCATGGTTGTAAATAAACACATCTGTCCTGTGGGTGGAGCAGTGTGAGCGAGGATGTGATATGTGAAATATAGGCCAAAATTCTGCTAATGTTCCCACCTGCAGAGAATCCTTATTATGTCCAGCTAGCTAGCTAAAAAAAGAGGGGGGAAAAATCATATCCAGTCATCCCTGATGTGTGTAGTCTAGTACCTGGGACCACTATAACAGTCATAACTGAATAGTAGTGATAAATTGTTAGTTTATTATGACCAATCTAAATTTAAAATAAATGCAATACTTTCTTAGCAGCAAAATATAAAATCCTGAATGTTGTTGTTGTGGTGGTGGATGTTTTTGCTCTTGTGGTGTAGTGTAGTGGCTATATATACATACATACATATACACACATACATACACACACACACACAATATGTATACTGTCTTGCACATCCCATGAGTTCTCATTCAGATTGATATTTGGGGAGTTTGGAGGTTGAATTAGCAGCTTTGGTCTCATTGCCTGCCAGAGCTCGGGCGTGGCATGCTGTGGTGCATTGGGTGTTCTGGTGGCTTTCTCTTGTGGCCAGCATTGACGTGTTTTGGCAGGTTGTGCTCCATTGGCCTTTTTGGTGGATCAGAAAATATGGGCTGGCTTATGGTCAACACTGGCAAAAATGACCCTTTGGTGCCAATGATTCTGTCACCAATGTGCTGGTATGTAATTGATAATCAATGTTAATGTTATGGGTGATCGATGGGTGTGTGTGTGGTGTACTATACATAATCACCCATAATATATATATAATCTCCCATAATGTGTGCATGTGTCTTGGATCCATAACCTGTAGCTTTAACATACCTTTCCCCTATTGACTGTTGCTTTTAGGATGACTAAATTTTAGAGGCAAGCATGTTAAAAATTTATTTATCCATGGTGGTGCATCACAAAACCAGACTTTCATGCTGCTGCTGTAAAACATTCCAACAAAATGGAAAGAATAATTGTCATTTTGTGGTTTAAAACAGGCATATTGCTAAGCTAGTTAAGTATAAACCCATTTACTCTGTTCTTTGATTGTTGCTTTTTCCATGGTTGTAAATGAACACATCTGTGCTGTGGGTGGAGCAGTGTGAGAGAGGATGTGATATGTGAAATATAGGCCAAAATTCTGCTAATGTTCCCACCTGCAGAGAATCCTTCTTATCATATATGAAAGGCTTTTTGCCTTGCCCTGTCCTAGTTCTAGAACCTCACTACTACAATATTATTATGCTGCCCTAAATAGGATAGGTTACCTAAATATAATACATGCATAATACATCTAAAGGCTAACAAAATACAATATTATCAAAAGGTCTGATTAATTAATACAGTATATACTGTATATTTGAATAAGTTCCTCTTTCACAAAGAGATGAAGAATTTTGTGAAAGAAACTATAATAACAATTTGATTAACAAAGTTTTTTTAATTATTATTTTTATTTTATTTTATTAGTTTTGTTGGACATGAGCAGATCACTGCCTGCATTATCACAAAAATGCAGACAATCATGTTTACATGCAGTATTTGCAACATCCAGACACACTAGCACCATGATCTTCAACGTCAGCCGAGCTAAGCTTTTACCTCTTTCTCCAGGGGGTCCTTGTTGTCCTGGTCTGCCTTCCCCTTTGTTGCCCTTAATACCCCTTGGTCCGATGTCCCCTAGGGAAGGTTACACACAGGATATGCAGGTACTGATTATCCGAGCTCATTCTTTCTCAACCCTATTTGTTAGAGAATTAGTTAGCCTCTGATACCTTTGACCCCTGGTAGCCCCT
Organism: Leiocassis micropogon; assembly: GCA_028565275.1. Taxonomy (NCBI): domain Eukaryota; kingdom Metazoa; phylum Chordata; class Actinopteri; order Siluriformes; family Bagridae; genus Leiocassis; species Leiocassis micropogon. The sequence goes on from JAOVVA010000048.1 coordinate 11,678,461, forward strand.
GTAAGCCAGGTGTCCCAGGGTAACCCTGAGAGCCTGTCCTGCCTGGATATCCCTGCAGCCCAGTGGAGCCTTTAGGACCCTGAGGTCCAGGTGGACCTGGGGGGCCTTTCACTGTTTCACAGGGTTCACAGCTCCGAGGTATCATCGTCTGCATTAGCTGGGAGAGCTCCTCTAAAGGGGAATTGGGTGTACAAAGTACTGTAGAATCCTGAACAAAATGTTCAATGTACGCTGATTGCTTATGGCAATCGCAATTACACGTATTTAAACAACAAACACACGATTTTATCAGATTGTACAATAAACACATTGGGGTTTCACTTAACATGAATTTTTATAATTGCTAAAAAGTATAATTTACTACTACAGTAAGTTCACATTTTCAAAGCTCTTTATTGTATGTGGGTCCTGTATGTGGATCAGAGGGTATTGTTTCTTAACTCAGAAACACACAGCTCTAAGGTAATGGTCAATGGTTTGTTGAGGATTGAGATATGTTTACAATATACAACCAAAAAAAAAAAACTAATCACAAAACTAAACTAAACAAATAATTATTTGCTTAGTTTTGTTTTTAGATTTATTCTAAAAACATCAGCATTAATCAGCATTTTGATCAGCATTAATGGCACCAGTTGTTAATGATTCTAAGGTGATTAGTTGATTAGGCTGTTATAGGCAAAGTACACTTGTTAAAAGTATGCTAGAGTTGAAGATTTGGTACAATAAGCCTATTCTGGGATCTGTTTGCAGTGTTTGGATCACTGTAAAATCTTTGAGGCATTAAATAAACTTGTATTATGACAAATAGGTGTTTGAAAAGTTTAGAAAAAACAAACAAGTTTTTTTTTTCTTACAGGGAAATGCTAGTGAAGACCAAATGAAAAATAAAAAACTGTAACACTCATTAGCTTGTTTTGCTATTCTATTGATTAGGCACAGTTATCAGCATCCTTCTTCAGGTTTCAATACCAACAGCAGTACTGCACACACTAATGTTATTAAACCTACAGCTGTCAAGCCTTTTCTTGTGCTGTGTGTAGGTAGGTTAGTTACTTACGTCTCAATACATCTCCACAAAGCTTTTTTAAGTGTTCATCAGAAGCAGACTTCCCCTGCAAGTCAGATTGAGCATTTGATCAAACTTGAGGTATTATTTCCAGTGTTTCATTTGGAATTCCTGTTGCATAACTGAGATCTTGTTTATAAGCTTACTCAATGATTTTAACACATTACCCTAGAAACAGGAACTGCTATCTTATATAAAATACCTTTAAACGGAAGAAGGGTTTGACTCATTTCTACAAAACTGCTTTATTATTTCCAGGGAACATAGTCCACTTTGTTAATAATAAAGTTCTGGTTATATGTCTGTTCAACAGTCAGTAATCACTTTATCCTGATCAGGGTCCTGCACCCTACACCTTGCATGGCACGCTTGTCCTATTTATATAGTATTTGGGCAACATTACAAGTCAGAAGCAAAATCATATTTAGAGAAGCATACTATCAGAAGACTTACAGGTTTGCCAGGAATTCCTGGAAGACCAGGGTGCCCTGGTGACCCATCCTGTCCTGGAGAACCTCGTGGTCCAACTACTCCTATATGTCCTATGTCTCCTTGCTTTCCATCAGGGCCTCTAATACCAGGATCTCCTGGAGAACCTTTCTAGATGAGAAGGAAAAGTATTTTGTGTGCATTTTTATGTATTCTGATGTTTTGTCAGGGTTATGTATTTGTCAGCATTTTATGTTGTGTATAACTTCATAATGTATATTCTAACATGGACCAATATACTTAAAAAGCCGTAATACACTATGAGTGTAACATAATTATGCTTGACAATAAAAATGGGACTATTGTTGGGGGGGAGGGGAATTGAGAGGATTACTTCCAGTGATTATTTTAGTTTTATTTCCAGTGAAGTATTTTAAGGAAAGCTATATCTGACATGCAAATGTACTGCATGAACCATTAATAAAAAATAATACCTCTTTACATGTACATACAGTATGTTCTTGAAAAACGCCATGCACTATAGCTGTCATCTTTGCAGGCAATGCACAATCCTCTTTTGTGCCTCATTCTGCACTTGTCTAAAGGTGTGTAGTTGGTTAAACACATTTCCCTCTCCAATCTCCAGATTTAACTCCTCACAGCATGTTTACCTCCAGGTCAGGTGACAGGACAAGCAGTTTCATACAACATTCCCCTTCATCCTTTCCAAATAGCTTTGTCACAGCATTTAATTTCAAACACTCAAACATAGAAAAAAAATCCTACTTTATTTATTCTGCATTTTTTTCTTGCAATGTCACTGTAAGTGATGGAATAGCACTAGTGGCTTCAGTGCCCTCCGTGCACCCTGCACTACAGCTGAAGCTCACTCAGCTTAATGCTTGTCAAGCTGTCAGATATAAACACCCCCATGGACATGACTATCACTCCTCTAGCTCTCGTGTTCTTTTAGCGGAAGGAGGCAATGTTGTTTCCTGTGTAAAAACAAAGTTGAACAGATTATGAAATGCGATTTGTGAGTCTAATTTTACAAACCTCTCCTTTGCTTCCCCGGAGTCCAGCTTCACCCTTGTAATAGAAGGCAGAGAAAAAAAAAATCATCTGTTAACAAATCCTGCATTAATGTAAAAGAGAAAAAGACAGAATTTGAGTTTTCAATGAGACTGAAGGGGAGGAAAAAAGAGAATGAGGTGAAGGTTATGCAACGAAGAAACCATTTTCAAAACAATTTTGAATAGATAAAAGTGGTGTTTTTCTAATTATGCAAATGAAAGCTACGTATTGATTATTTGTCACAAAGATAGGTCTTGTATCTTCTACACCTACACAGTATGTATAATGCCACAATATCTACAATTTCTGTTCCAGTCATGAACTAAAAGGTTGGAATTAATAACTTATATTGTAATATAATAGCTAGCATACAGTAAAAAGTTTTTTTCCATTTCGAATGTACAGAGTCCATCTCTCTGACTTAATCATAAAATAAACCAGCTAAAGCAATGAACTATAACTAGATGATGGATCTTATCCTGTTTCCATCAGTGTCCAAGTCCAATGCATTGTGCTGGCCCCTAGTGGAAAGATATAGCATGCACTCTCACCGGTGGCCCAGGAACACCAGGTGTTCCCTCACTTCCTCTTTCACCCTGAAAGATAATGAAAAGGTGGTATCTGTCAGGGGGTCTCAGATATTAAAAGGGTATCATCAGCATTTAATCATAAAAAAACAGCCTGAGGCTAAGATCAACATTCGGAAAAACATGCGGTGACATACAGTGCAGATTTAAGCTGGTGGCAATAACACAGATCGTATCACATGAAACTGCTACAAATCATCCCACTGCACCCATTGTTTATTAGTATTGTATATTTTAATATCTGAGATAGCCTCTGGATTAATAAATGGTACTTAGCTTTGGCTGGCAAAAATATATAAAAAGAAACAAAATGGCTCTACCTGAGCACCCTTTAAACCAGGTTCTCCCATATCCCCCTGTGAAACAGAACTAAGTTACAATGGCACGTCAAGGGACACTTTGTCATTTTGAATCTTAGGACAGGCTGTACATATAATCACTGAACTGTAAATACTAAAGCACAGATGATGCAGAATAACTATTGAACCTTCAACTCAAAGCTCTGACAATTTCTCTTTTTTTCTCATGGCTTACCTTATGTCCCTTAAATCCAGGAACACCAACGGCACCTTGTAAACCTGGAAAACCTGGTTCTCCCTTTAAGCCCTGTCAAAGTATAAACATACCTTAATGAGCTCGAGGACACAAAATCTTTTATCTTGTACATTTAGGGTAAGTTAAGACTAAACATTTAGAACAATTACAGTGAAATTATAAAATCAATCTTTCAATTGAACACAAACTATGTCCGTTAAGTAAGAAGCCGAATGACTGCAATCAAATAATATTATATGGCAACGCAATTAGAGGAAAACATACTGTAGCTTTAAGGTACAGTACATTTTGTCATGTTTTGGTAACACTTGCCAGCACTATTCAATAACTCAAATGGGATAAATGTATGACTAGCAGGCGTATAACATGTCACTTACAGGGTAATTTCTCAGTAAATAATTTTAAAATCATATATTAGTAGTATATTTTGAACTAAGTAATAATTATTATTATTATCCTGCAGGAGTACTCATTAAGCACCTACAGTCATGAGTACGGCCTCTGTTAATTCTATGTGTTTTTGTGTAGAAACATATTTACAAACATATCAAAAAATTAGGCAATTATAACCTCAGACAAACAAACATATAACTTTTTTTTTTTACTGTGCCATTATTTATTTAACAAACATAAAGCCAAGAAGAAGAAAAAAACATGAAACATTTAGAAAAGCATGTTACCCCTTACTGCTTCCTGCTTCCACAGGATTGAATATTTGCTAATCATCAGTCGTTTATTAATTGATTATAACCTGATGTGCAGACTTCTATAAAAGCAGAAGTTTTGTCAGTTTGCTGGTCTGGAGCATTTAGTTGTGTGTGTTATCACAACGCAAAGAGTGAAAGACATAAGCAATAATCTTAGAGAAGCAATTGTTGATGCACATCAATCTGAAAAGGGTTATAAAACAATTTTCAAATGATTTGGAGTTCAATGTCAACAGTCAGAAAGATTATTCACAAGTGGAGAGCATTCAAGATAGTTGTGAATTTTCCCAGGAGTGGATGCTCCAGCACATTCACCACAAGGTCAGACCAAGCACTGCTCAAAGAAATAAAAAAAAATAAAAAAACAAGTGCTGCATCTGAGACCATACAAGCCTCACGGAGCACAGTGAATGTTAAAGTCCACGACAACATAATTAGAAGAAGACTGAACAGTACAGTTTGTTTGAAAGACTGCTAGAAGCAACCCTCTGTCTTAACCCTTTGTCTTAAAGGTACTGTACATAAAAGCAAGACTAAGGTTCACAAAACTGCATCTGAACAAACCACAAGACTTCTAGAACAATGTCCTATGGACAAATGAGACCAAAGTGGAGTTGTTTGCAGCAGAAACATCATACCCACTGTTAAGCATGGTGTGGAGCTGTGATGATTTGGGCTTATTTTGCATCTGATAACATCATACAGTAAACAATTACTTTGAGTTATCACTGCTTAAGGTGGATCTACGAGCTACTGAATCATCGGGGGGGGGGGGGGGGGGC
>JAOVVA010000048.1:11683673-11700648 GCA_028565275.1 Leiocassis micropogon
GGCGCGGTACTTCTTTTTTGTTTTATTTTTTTGCTTTATTGTTATTAAATAAACAATAGCACAGTGAAAAAAGGTATAGGTATTTATTTGTTTGAGGTTGCATTTGCCTAATACTGTGACCTGCTATGGTCAGATGCTTTTTATTATGTTTATTAAACATTGAAGTAAAAGAAGTGGTACTAACATTTCAATATAACAGTATGAGTTATTGAACATTACCAAGAAGTTTTATTCACGTTTCTAGACATGTGCACAGGGTAAACTATAATACATGGCATATGTTGTGTTAATACTTCTGGCCAACACTGTAATTACCAAGTGATAGGTAGCACAGTTTTCTTAATTTTACCCTTCGTTTGCCTTTCCTAGCCCTGAAATCAGTAAATGTGTTATTTAATAATAAGTAGTTAATATGAAGATATGAAGGAAAAAGTGCTTTTTTTAACCAGAGGGGAAAAGTGAAATGCTTCTTAATATGTTAATATTTTCATTGCAGTAATCCATCTCACAGGCACCAGAAAGTTCTTAAAATGACAAACTACTCCGATAAAATGGGTAATTCAAAGAAGTTTGAATATGTTAAATCCTACCTTTTGGCCTGGCAAACCCGGGCGCCCAGGTAAACCCTGTTGTCCTGGACTTCCCTATACATGTAGACAGGAACAAACAGAACAATCACACACATATTACCTATATATGCATTGTACATGATGGTTACAATGTCCAATGCCAATGTCAGGCATTTGCTAGTGATCTGTTTTGTGAAAATAAAATTTATGGAAGAAAATACTGTACATGTAATTTCCAATTAATTAGTCCCACTGGAGACAACCAGTGTATTTGCATAGCTGCTGAAGGTGATTTTTAATGCCAAACTAACCTTAGGGCCGATTTGTCCATCTGCTCCAGAGGACCCCGGTGGGCCCTGAATGCCCTAAGATGTTGAAGCAGAAAGGACAGTTATATATTTTTTCACGACTGTGGCCCACAGTGTGGTAGAAGAAGACATGCTCTGCTGACTTCATGCATTACAAGATGGCCATTGTTACTGAATTCAATTACGGCTGAGGCTAAAATGTGGATTATTATACGCTTTTTTTTTTTTTTTTTTCAAATAATGCATTTCCTGAAGGTGAAGCAAAAACATATAGAGTTTGAAAATCTTGTTATCAAATATTATGTTTTCTGGCACTAGAAATTAAAGTGCACATGCAGTAGAACTAGAAGCACCATATCTATATCAATAATTTTCTTTAAAGAGATTTTGTATCTTTTGTACAAGTCACATGAAGCTCATATGAATAATTATAATATTTACATGTAATGATGTACTGTTCACACAGGTTTTAGACACATTTTGTTACATTTATTTACATGTAATCAAATATTTACTTATGAGTTTATCCATGCAGTTTTAGGGCCTAAAATCGTGAGATGTACTCAAATGAGTTTTTAACATGTAATGATATATGATCTTATTGCATGGGAAAGGTATGATATTATTCCATAATGATTACAGATAAATAAGATTTAAAGGGAACCTATTATGCAAAATTTAGTTATTTTTAGATATTCAGATAGGTCTCCAGTGTGCATGTATAATCATATGAGCAAAAAACTATTTCTGCTGTTTTGTCCTTTTCCAATTTTGCATTGGCCAAGGTTTAAAACTATTATTTGTTTGTGACTCCATATAAGAAAGAAAGAAACTTTTTTTTAAAAACTCTAAATATGGGACCTCTATGATGAAATTATGTAATAAAGTGCTTTCATTTGCCATTTCCTCTTTAAAACTGCAGGTCAAATGTGTCTGGGACTTTTGCAATTCAATTGCAGTTGTTAAATACTTTGTGGCCTGCAATATTGTCTCTGACTGTCATACACTGCAGCCTCATTATGACATAATTTCAAGTGAGCTGCATCTGTGGGCAGTAAACACATTTCAATTTGTCACCATGGCAGGCTCTTAGTCTACCTTCCTAGGTGTTCTTTAGATTTTTAGAACTGCTGGGTAGTAATAATATACCATGTTCCTGCCCTGTTCTAACAGTATTACACAGGTGGAAAATACAATTATACAACTGCAAATTGCATTATGTAACTCAAAATAAGGAAGCACACCCCCTCCAGGTTTGAAAGCTATGAAACATTTCTATAATAATATATAAAGAAATGCCATGCTTTCAGTCAAAAAAGAAAATCATACATATATATACGTGTGAAATATGAAAGCTGCAAGAAATTGCAGCAATCATGCCTCTATTCAGTACAAGCATCATAACTCGTGTTGAAAACAGTTTTCTGAAAATATGTTATGGCATACAAAAAACACAATATTGCTTAATGGTGACTGGTCATAACAGCTATACTACAACAACTGTTTAATTTGTTTATCCAATGCTAATGGTTGCTACCAGTAACACTGTTTCCGTGTATATTGTATACAGTCAAAAATACTAAATAAAAACCCAAACTGCAGTTTGTAAAGATCTATTCCTGTAAGTCACAAACATGTACTGATATTAACATGTGAAATACTAATATGGTTGTCAGGTTTAATTAAAACAGTAATGATTTTTTTTCTCTGTGTCTTAAACAATTGGTTCTTGTTTGCTTATTAAGTGTTATACTGTTAAAAAAAATATCATAATTCAGAAAATCATTTGCATTCTCTGAGAGGTGCTGAATAATGACAGACGCTGTTTATACCAGGTTGTCTCATGAATCTTGTATTTGTATTGTATCCTGATAATTTTATGCATCATCCATCTGCATTTGGCAACCAGTTTTCTGTGTTATTCTTTGTTTGCAGCCGTTTTATGCAAACGACAGAATTTTCCTTATTTTTTATTTCTAAAACCCAATATGTTTTCTTAAGCTATTTAGCTTAAAGCGTATTATACAGTAATTTATATAATTTCGGAGTAACTACAGAATAAATAAATAAATAAATAATTGTGGGGTTTGGGCCAAAAAATACAGTTTAAAAAAACTGGTTCTTAAAACATATCAGACCGTAAGTGATTATATGTAAATAAATGTAAATGCATCTCCAGTACTTCTATATATGTTATGTAATGTACATAATCCCTATATGGATATACTATTGATAACTTAGAGACCAAAAACTCATGAATCAACCAGGTATAAAGACATTTTTAATACATGCTACACACTCCCCAGGTTAAAATAGTTAAACATAATTTTAATCAAATAAAGAATATAAAATATATAAAATCAACTTCTTTTACCTAACTACTTTATTTTTTTCTCCCTTATTTGAAAGCAGACTAAAACACTTTTATTAATGAACTTAGGCTTAGCCATAAATTATGGCTTCTGCTTCCACCACAAAAGCAGTGAATTTTGTTCTTGGATTTATTACTAGTGACTCTTTTTATAGTCATTACTGTCAGCTACACACCTGAAAGTGCTCTGGCTAGATATAATGAGGATACAGGATGGGCAATCTATCACACCAGAAAATACTTTATCTGCCTTTAATAGTTCATCTTTCTTTATACTGTAGGCCATAAATAATTAATCAGTTAGGCATTTGGTTTAATTCCACAAGGTTTAATTAGAAATTCTCCTTATAAAATGTTATTTTCTGTTACTCTTAATTTATTACATAAGTTTTCATTTTTATTTGAGCTTTACACGCATTGTTTTTTCCTGCATCCAAGCACAAGTTATTTATATTTTAAGCATATTGTGTGCACAAGAATGATTTCTTGTATGGGTTGATATCACATCCAAACTTAGTTAAAATACCTAACAACAATTCACCAAATTTCCCAAGAGTTTTATTTATTTAAGTTTTTATTTTAGTTATTTATTTTATTATTTATTTTGCTACCACAAGGTGGCAGCAATGAGATCAGTTTAGTACAATCAGTAAGCACTGTAATATTTAATATTGTCCAATAGAGGTCACTATACTCACTATTCTTGCTTTCTTTTTTGTTAGTTAATTGTTTCTTTTGCTTTGCTTTGTTTTGTCTGTGTTGTCCATTGCATTTGGTCGGTGGTACAGAGGATCAGGTTAAAGCTTCAATACTTATGATGTTCACTTACCGGGGGTCCTTTAGGTCCAGCAAATCCTTTCTGTCCAGGTGATCCTCTAGTCCCCTACAGCACAAAGCAAAGATCAATACCAATGTGATACCAGTGTGACTACATGAACTGGTTGGTGTGAACTCACATTCACTTCAATGCAGCATTTTGTGTCGAGAAATATGCTCAAATTAAATCAATAATGAGTGTAAAATGGTAGCAAAATGCAGGCATTTCAAATATATAGTGCATGTATATGTGCATCAGATTTATTTACAGTAGATCAATGTAGCAAAGATTACAAAAAAATGGTGAATGGCATGACATGCAGGCTGTTTTACCTGAGGTCCACTTGGCCCTGCCTCCCCAGGAGCTCCACGGATACCCTGAGAACAACAGTGCAAAGCCCACTTATCGCCGTTTCATGCATGCCATAGTGTTTTGATTGACAGATGTGATGGTGCATACTGTGAAGAACAGGCCCTATGATGGCCCTGTCATTAATCATGATCATCTTCTCCGGTTTCTGTTATTACATTCACTGTCATTCCACTTCATTACCATTAACGACATCGAATTAATTTTACATTCTGGTTAAGTTGTTAAACAACTGGAAGTTTGCCAAGCAGAATAACAATTACAGGGACAAATATAGGTAATGCATATATGTGAAGAAGGGTCTTTATTGTTCATCTGGCCTCATTTAGGAAACGTCTCACCTCCTCTGTTTCTTTTAGAACAAAGTGCTGATTATACAATTACACACATGGAATAGCAATCAGGTGGAGTGTCAATAGAAAGAAGAGCATTTACTGCATTGTGACTTTGCTCCAGACTCTAGAGATCATGGGAATGAGCAGACATTTCTAGGTATATAAATATTTAATTTACTATTATTTTCTTATTTAATAAAAACAACATATTAGGTTTAAATACATAGGGATAATCATATATTTTTATTCATAATTTATAAACGATTATAATTATTTAGTTTGTATTACATTATATTATATATTTATAAATATTTATGACAGTACCTGTTTAATGATTATTATATTATTATTTTATAATATTTTATAATTATTATTAAATCATTATTAATATTTAAAATGCTTTTATTCATTATTGTATTTAAACATTACAGGTTTTTTTTTATGTGGCATTTATTTGCTGCATAATACTTTAGGAGAAAAAATACAGGGGTCTAAGGAGAATTATACTCTGCCTGGGCGAAAAACAAGTCATCATATGAATTTAAATAAGCACTTTAGATCCTTTGATTGGATAATTACTGTCATGATTAATATGTTTCAGCTGGCAACGATTCTGTTCACGCTAACTGATGGAGTGAGTAGGTTCCCATGTCGGAAGATGTATCCTATCGTCGTGGAAAAGATGTCACTGTGCTGTAGATTAATCAAATCACCAGGCTGCATCAAACAAAGTAAACAGCTATAGCGACTGTAATCAAAGATCACTTACCCAATGTAGTAAAACATGAAAGTAGAATTCAGAGCTACTGTATGTTCAATAATAGCAAGTCAGAGAATTTCTATGCACATAACTAACAGAATTGGGACTAACCAGCTGAAACTGTAAGAAAACCACTTGTTATTGAAGCGAATCAAGGAAAAATAATTTTGCTAGAGAGCATAAAGATTGGGCTTTGGAGCAATTAAAAATTTTATGTGTTTTGATGAGTGTAGATTGACTCTATTCCAATGTGATGGGCACCTAAGGGTAAGAAGGTAAGCACATGAAGCGATGCATTAATGGCACCCACTATACAGTACAAACCTCTGGAGGCATTGTTATGATCTGGGGTTGCTTCAGCTAGTCAGGTCTAGGGTCAGCAAAGGTATGTGGCAAGAGAAAAAAAAAGTCAACTGAATGACCAGGTTATTGCATTAATAGAATTTTTCTTCCCTGGTGGCATGGGCATATTTCAGGATGACAATGCCAAAATCCCCCAGGCTTAAACTGTAAAAGAGTGGTTCAGGGAGCATAAGGAATTATTTTCACACATGAATTGGCCACCATAAAAAGTATTTGATAAGTGTTGAAGGAGACTATATTGAATGGTTTGACTCAGCCATCATCAAAACAATATGTTGGACAAAAATGAAATGTACTTTGAATTAAAATTAATATTATGGCATTGCATAAATTTGTCAAAACAATGCAATTGTGAATACATGCATTAATCAAAACTAATATGATTCCACAAGACCTCGGTGGGGGTGTGATGTGGTGTCTGGCCTCAGAACATTTACAATGGATCCTTTGTGGCTTTGTAGATGACCTGGACACCTTTACTACGACACTTTACCCTCCTGTCATCTGGAACACTACTGACAAACTCTGTGACAGCTTCTTCTTTGAGGCTGTCAGCATCCTGAACACCCTGCTGCCAACATCTGACTAAACTGATCTGACCTGAACATGACATTTAAAATCAGGCCCACTACGTACACTTTGTAGCACAGTGTGATCTTCTGGACAGTGCCCTTGCCCTCATATACATTTCTGCTTGTTTTCTGATTTCACTGTAAGAGAATCTACAGTTTTGATCTTTTCAGTTTTGATCAGTTCAGTTACTTGCTGCTTACTAAAACCTGTACAGTTTTAACTGCTGCTCAAGGCATCCTTATAATGTTCCTGTTCTCCTTTGTAGTTTGTACTGCATACTATCCAGAGTAGTTGTATAACTTTTTTGTATTTTATTTTACCTTACTTTTTTGCTGTATAATATCAAATTGTATCTTTTTCTTTTGTACATTTTTACATATTGCTCCATGGTCTTTGGATTTTTTTTTTTTTTACTGTATAACAACAAAAGCCCTCTTGTTTCTAACTGTTTGTTGCATAGCTTGTTTGTTCATACCAATACACATATAATGCCCTAAATGTAAAGAAAAATGGTGGTGATGGTCTATAATATATTGTAATGGTTAGTGACATTTAGTTTGTTTTCTTCTTTGTTTAAATTTGATTGATGCCACATGGCTTAAAAAAGTCACTTGTAAGCAATCCTCCATATGTTTCATAGTTGAATTAGGTGGACTCATTAGGTGACAATACAGAAATATGCTCTAGTTTTAATCATGACTAAAAGAAAACTATGAATAATTGTTGTCAAGCATTTAGATAAAACTGATTTTCTATGAAATCGCTACAATTCGGTTATGCTGTAGAATAAGCTGGGAAAATCTATCCTTTCATTTCTTCATTTATTGATTTTCATTTCTCTCTCTCTCTCTCTCTCTCTCTCTTTCTCGCTTTGTGCACTCATGCTGCCTGATGTGATGCTCAAATACCCAACTGATTAATGTAGCAGCTCAGGGGTTAAGGCATTGAGTTACAGGGAAACTGATTGGAAATCATGAGTTCAAATCTCAGCATTACCAGGCTGCCAGTGGTAAGCCCTTAAAACAAGGTCTTTTATCCTCACCACCTTATTTGTATCCTGTTTTAAATGTAGCACATGTAATGATCCTGTCACGGGTCTTCTCTAGCCCTCAGGACCTGCCTGAAGCATTCTGATAGAGTTCTACTTATTGCACTTACTGTACAGTAGGACTCATTTTCTGTTATTGTGGATGGCCTCAGATAAACTTCCTAAAGATTTCACCACCCAAAAAAAAAAAAAAAAAAGACAGTTTATGGTGGATAAACTTATCAGGGTACTGTGGACTTGAACTTCTACTAAGAACATCCATTTAACGCAGTATTATTTGACTTTATAGTAAACTAAACATTTGAAAACCTATAAAAAGATATATCATGATAAAGAAGGAATTAATGGAATGTATAAAGCCATTTTATAAGAACGAATTTAAACAATCTTTCATTTTCATTTGAATTATTTTATACATAAGTCCAATTGTTCATCTTTTGTTTTTGTTCAGTGCCTGCTGTCTATAGTGATTTCTCATAAAATGTTTTTTCCAAACAGGGAATAATGATCCTTTTAGTTACATGTGGTGAAACACAACAGGATACACATGCCCTCTCTGCCCGCAGCAAAGTTTTTAGCTCCAGGTTAATTAAGCATACCAGATCAAGGGACATATAGTAGTAGTGCGGAAGCATCGAGAGTTCTGTTTGCTCATCAAGCCCTCAGAAATAACAAGAGGAATACGGGGGTGAGAGCAGATGTGTCACTTTGAAGTGATGCCTCCCACATAACGTCTCACTTAATGAGTCGTTTTCTGGAGAAAGAAGTGAGTGGATTCCTCTTAAAGCCTCCTTCAAATGAGACAGGATCAAATAGTGAAACTAAAGAGATTGCTGGAGGGGATGATACTGAGAGGTAGTACTCTGTAGAAGTGTGATAGGGAGAGGAAGTTTAAGGTCAGGAATTAAATTACATGGGAGAAATGAAACACACCATATCTGAAGAGTACAGCATAAGGCATAACAATAATAAGATACAGTGAAATTACCAAGACAGAGTTACAGTATGTACAGTACAGTATATGCCTATGACTCAAATACTTTTTTTTTTTTACAGTGGCCTGGTGTATTATTCAGTTATTCATTTTAAACATAAAAACAGACAAAATCTGACCAAATCAGCTGACCTTAATACCCTTTATGTGTTTATTTATTTATTTTTTTATTTTTTTATTTTTTTTTTAACTAGACTGTTACCAAACACAGAATTGCATAGGATGTCTTTGTAAGATGCCTTAAGATTTCTCTTCACTAGATCTACTGGACCCAAAGCTATTCCAGCATGACAATGCCTTCATGCACAAAATAAAGCCCATTGATGACATGGATTTTAACCACGTTGGAGAGTGCCCTGCACAGAGCCCTGATTTCATTCCCAATGAACCCCTGAGGGATGAACTGGAACACAGACTCACTAACTGTGAGCCAGGCCTTTTTAGCCTCATTAGTGCCCATGTGGCTGAATAGACATGTTGAAGTTATTATGCCAGTAAAGGAGGCTACATCTGTAATGGGATGTTCAACAAGCACAAATTGGTGTGATGGTCAGGTGTCCACATACTTTTGCATTTGCAGTTAAGAAAAGGGGGAACATAAATCTTTACGATTTTTTGGCCAGATTTTGTTGCCGCAGGATATTTTTTCCAATGAAAGAAAAAGTCTTTCGAAATTTGAGTTGAGAGCACACAATGTGACATGCCCACCAGCAGCCACGGATAGTCGATAACAAAGTTTTGGCAGTGTCAGAAAAGTATAATTAAAATCGCAGTGTGACCACTGAGATACTTGTCTAAAGCCAGTTTTATGTCTGGCCCTGCTGACTAGTCCTGGGGCAAGAAAGATCAAGAAAAATGATGATGCCTAGTCAGGAGGGCTAAAACAAATTCTATTATCTACCAGGACTGAGCGTTAATGCATAGAGTCTCATCATTTAGTCATAAACCTGTGACTTCTAGTCTTGAAATTAGATGAGATGCTAAAATCTAATATTTATCAATTGCTTAATAATGAAAATAGGTGTGAATGAGTATAAAAATGTGTGTATGCATGTTTAATTCACCGAGCACATAATATAAATGTGGAGCATGTATCTTACACACATGCCCATGCACACACACACACACATATTCATAATTTCTCATTTTTAAGGTGTTTTAAGCTTGTAGTGCCTATCTGGCTTCATTATGTGTTTTCCCAGAATACCAAGTAACATAAACAGAACTTTTTATTCTGATGTGCACCCTTCTACCTAATTTGTATTCCTATAGGACAAACTGTGCTTATTCTAACTACTTTTAGTTTCTCCTCCAAAGGCATTTTGGAGGTGAAGTAATGCTATGCCACCTGTGTCACCTTATATGTCACCTTATTTGTGTTCATACCGTAACATTTATAAATATTTTAGACCAAGGAATGGCTTAAAAAATGAAACTGCTAACTTTAACATACAATACACTAAACAGCAATAATACAAAACCTTCAGTACTCCATAAACCGAAGTGCTGACACATAAGACAAAACCAGTAAATGTTTATTTTTTGGTGAATTTTGCTGTGAGTGAGCTGAGAATGAGGTTTATTCGCTGCTGCCCCGTGTGGGACTGTAAATGTGTTTAAACTTCTGAAATTCTGTCTGAAAAGCTTTAAATATTAAAAACTGTCTGGCCTTGAGTGAACTCAATCTTGGAAGTCAACAAAGTTAGCACTAATTCATAACAGATGTTACTCTAGCCACATCAAGATCACTAAAGCTTACAGACACTTGCTGTTACCACTGCTGCAAATTACCCATAGAGAGAGTTCAGCCTTTGTACAACTGTCTTATGTATACAGCGGTATTTTCCATTTGGATGCAGCTATGCAACTACATTCACCTAAAGTGTCTCCTCTTTTGAAGACAGACAAAGTCTGATGCTAAAATGGTACAGAGTTCTGTTGGTGTACTTCTTATTTGTCATCTGGACAGGATGTTTTGACAAGCCAAAACCTTAAAGGTCCATTAAGTAAAAAGCCCTCATGTAAGTGTTGGGGAGACTAGAAAGGAAGATATTACTTGTTCACATGATGGCATTTGTTGTTGATGTTTACTGTGTGGGTTTGGGTCGTATTTTGCATTTTGCTCTAAGGTTTGGAAAAAGTGAAGTCTCTGGGTGGATACGCATCGACACAAAGGGTCGCTTCAAGCTTCTCTTTTTTTTAACCACTGCCAAGAAGTTGTAAACTGGGGGGAAAATACAACCATGAGTACTGTGACAATGAGTAGCAAAAAAAGATGAATGCTTGGAGTAAACAAATAAACAAATAAATAAATAAATGTACTGTAACATTTAATAGACCACTGTTTGTGTGTACAGTATATATTTATATACATTTTCACTTCATGCTGTAAAGGTTCTTAAACAATTTTTGTAAAATATATTTTATAACCCCTCTCAGTGCAGATTTATTTCATGAACCATATTTTAGTGTGCACAATTATATTTTGTTCATGTCTTAGAACTATTAAACTTTCTATTCCACAACTTTCCACATGTTTACATTATTTATATGTCTACTAGTTTTAGGGTTAGTAAGAGACCAATTCTTACATTATTTTTGATAATAGCTAGACTATCTCCTAACACTCTTGTATATAGGTATTAATAACATTCAAGTATGTTTAAAACCATAAAAACTAAAATATCTATCAAAAATCCAATTATGTGATAAGCTGTATTAATTCATCTGTTACACATTATTAGGTGTTTGTTGTCTGCATACAAATGGAAAGGTATAGCGTGTTTGATTTTAGAGCAGAGGAAGACAAAGAAGACTTACTGGGACACCTTGTGTTCCATCTGTGCCAGGGTGTCCTTTATCTCCCTTTTCACCCTGTTAAAGAGAGAAAGGAATATGACCATTACGTATTCTGAGTTTCAAACCTTTTACCCTTTTAGTAAAGACCTTTACAAGCAGCGCATGCATACATGGGTCACAATTAACCTCTACATATCACTATTCAGCTCAACTCCTCCCGTAGGCACAAAGGCAGCTTCATCTTTATGGTTCTAAGCATGGATGAATCTACTTCGACCAGATTCTGCAAGTTAATAAAGACAATCAAATAACCAAAAAGCTGATATGTAAGCTGATCCATGATTTTTTTTTTCTACACTGTATATCAGAACTAAATTATATAGTCACAATATTTTAGCTTTGTGTCTAAAAGTTTCACATTGTATGTTTTGTTTAGAATTCTCCTGGTGCTTTAACTTACTATGCAATGTGCCTTGGTTCAAGTTTTGTCTCTGTCTTATTAAGTTGTTCCCTGATTGTGTTCATCTGTTTTGTGTTACCAAGACTTTGTCCCCATATAATTAGTATATAATTATATATTAATTATATACTGTACACTACCCGTCAAAGATTTGGGCACACCTTCTCGTTCCATGGTTTCTCTTTATATTTTTATTATTCTTAACATTGTACATTTAAATACCGAAGACATTTAAACTATAAAAGAACACATATTAAAATATGTAGTGATCAAAACTGTTAAACAACCCAGAATATTTTTTATACTTTCGATCATCCAACGTAGCTACATTTAGCTTTGAGCATGGTACACTCATGGTATTTTCATGGTATTTTCCTCAGATTCACGAGGTAGTCATCTGGAATTTTTTTTTAATTGAAAGGTGTGCCTTGTGAAGACTCAATTTTTGACATTTCTTGTCTTCTTAAGGTGCTTTAATTCTAAAGGGTGAGTCCAGAGCCCTATTAGTGCTATTACACCTACTGCCATATTATAGCAAAAACAAACAGTTAAGTAAAGAGAAAAGACAGTCCATCATTACTTCAAGAAATAAGGTCAGTCAATCCAAAAAAATCTCAAGAACTTTGAATGTATCCCCAAGTGCATGTATGAGGACCATCCCAAGAAAGGAAGATCAAAAACTTGCTATGCTGCAAAGGATAAGTTTTATAGAATGACCAACCTCAGAACCTGCAGAGTTACAGCACCTCAGGTTAGACCCCGCATACATGCTTTTTGGAGTTCAAGTGGCAGACATATTTTGTGAGTCAAGTTCATGGTTAAATTGCGACAAAGAAACCATTATTTTGAAAGAACAACAAGCAGAAAAGAACTTGCTTGGGCCAAAAACACAAGGAATAGACGATAGATCAGTAGAAAACTGTCCTTTGGTCTGGTGAGATCAAATATAAGAGTTCTGGGCTAACCACTATGTCTTTGTTAGATGTAGAGAGGGTGAACATGCAGTTCCTAAATGTTTGGTTCTCACTGTTGAAGCATCGAAGAAGTTATGATGGTGTGGATGTGCTTTGCTCATGATGCTGTTGGTGACCTAGTCAAAATCGAGTGCACACTCAACGAGCATTGCGACCATAGGATTTTGCAGCAAAAGGCCATCCCATCTGGTTTGCACATAGTGGGACCATCATTTGTTTTCCAACTGCACTATGACCCCAAACACACCTCTAGGTTATGTACAGTAAGAGCCAGCTGTATAAAAAGGAGAGTGATGGAGTGCCGCATCAACTGACCTGGCCTCCACAATCACCTGATTAAAATTCTGTTGAAATGTCAGGGCCATAATAAGTCAGGCCAGAGAGTAAAGGAAAGCAGCCAACAAGTATTCAGCATTTCTGGGAACTCCAAGATTGTTGGAAAACCATTCCAGGTGACCAAATTAGGAAGCTGTGCAAAGGATTCTAAAATTCAGTAAAGAAATATATTAGAATCCTAATCCCCAGTAGATTTTGTAAGTTTGACAGCTTATAAAGAATTTAAGGGTCTATAATTTTTATCATAGGTAATTTTATGTGGTGGTAATGTTATAGTTGTATAGTTATAACATTCCTTTTACTAACTTGGTTATTTTGCTGTATGAAACTGAGAAAAGTTACACAGGACTATTCATTGGTGCAGATGCTCTGCTCTTCACAAACAAAATTGCAGCTATTTAAAGGTGCTTGAGAACAATTCCCCACCAACAACACAGAATGTAAGTCCAAGTGGGTTTCCAATGCATACACACTTTCCTGACAAACACTTAACATGTTTGAGTCGTGCACTTGAAAGGAAAATAGTAATTAAGATATCCAATAATGTTATTTTTCCAAAATTATTTTTATTTTTTAAATTTTTTTTGTGGAGGCACATAAAATGTGGCAAGCTCTTGGAGCCAGTGACCAGTAAATACGTGCCTGTTCTGAGCAAGCAGGCATGTCCTGTTGTGATTTGGTTTAAGCAGCAGTTTGTCATGTGTCAAGCAAACTGCTGCCTGTAAAGGTAAGTGCAACAAAAATGTTTATACTCCAGTTTTATTCCACCCTCCAAAAACAAGCCAGTAGTTGGACTGGTTATTCCAAATTGCCCAGGTAAAAACGTGTGCTTTTTTCCTTTGCAATACATTGGTGTATTCTCCTTCCACACATATATACTGTAGTACAGCCTGCCTAATCTAGCAGTTTCAGCCAAGTTTTATTCAGATGTATTGTTATAACTGAAATTCAATTATAGTCATGTATTTTATTTGTGAAAAAGTAATAAGATTGTTTTGATGCAACAAAAGAGTCAGTGAAATGCCAAAATTACATTTTACACTTTAATTAAAAAATATACTGTACTTTTAATTTTATCCAATATAATATACATTTTATATAAAGAGACTTTTTTTTGAATGAATATGGATGTTTGGGCCACCTTTAGGCATGGAGGCAACCAGTTGCCTTATTTATCCTCTATAATCAGCCTATACAAGTATAGGCCATAAATGCATGCATGATGTGGTTAAACGGCTGCTTTTGCGTCAAGTTGGAGTTACAATTTTAGGATTATGGTACAGTTATTGACACAATTTATTGAGCAAAATGGAACTTTTATACTAAACGTTTCACTGACGAACAAGGCAGTGACTTACTGTAAGTCTAAACGTTGAAATGTGTCAATGTTTCTTTGGGAAAAGTTACCTCATATTCATAGATAGGTCATGCATCACCTTAAATCGATTCAGGACTCACAGATTTTCAGAGTAAAGTTAATGTCATTAATGTTACATTTTTACTTGGGTATAAATGTAGAAGTATAAGAAGGGAATAAAAGCCAATAGAGTACAGACCTCTAAACACAAGAACACGCCTATATGCCTATGAACTCAAGAAATAGTACATTTAGAATAAGACTGCAAAGACTGTTTTTCCCTTTTCTTTCAAATGAAATATAAGGTCAAAAACACTCAAAGTCTTGAAGTCCTGCCAACATTACTTACAGTGGCTTTAAAGTTTTTTTGACAGTGACAAATGATGCAGGATTCAGCTCCTGTGTATTTACAACCATTTTTGCGTCTTTTTATTACATAGGGACAAACATTGATTTTGGCAGGCAAACAGGGTTTTATAATTGCGCCCCAGTTCCACTACATAATACAGCTTCATAAAGAAAGCTCAGTGAAGCTTGGCCAGTGCTGTTCATGAAACTGTATAAAACTGAGTATTTTAGCCTAACCCTTAGTGTCTGAACCCTAGAAAATGTTTGGTCTGGTCTAATACATCAGACATACTTACTAAGGGTTATGTTTACAGTACATGGCACAGATATGCTGAGAGCTGGACCTGGATAAAAATGGAAGCTTTCTGTAGAGAGGGTCTCAAGCACTAGACTGCAAATGATTTCCAATACAGATGCAGGGCCAACATCAACCTGTAGCAATCCATGCTACATTAATACTGAGCAGGAGGTCCCAATCTACAAGCAGAACTTGCTAAACGTACTGTATACGAGGGGCAGTCAAGTTAAACCAGGATTTGGACTTTACAGAATAACAGAACTCAGTGATGAGAGTAAAAACTATCTTTATTTTTCTATCTAATCCCCTGCTACACTAAGGCACTTATCCTGGTATTTCACTACCACTTGAACACTGTCAAGATAAAAACTTTTCTCAGTGTACTGGAGCAATGATTGGACTGCCTGCTTCATGTCATCGTCACTGCTGAAACCCTGGCTTCCCAGGAACTCCTTTAATCGTCCAAACAGATGAAAATCACTGGGAGCAGGGGCAGAACTGTACAGGGGATATGACAATATTGGTGAGGTGAGAAGTATGAGGTTGTGATTGTCCTGCAAACACATTTGGTTAATCAAACCAGGACATTTTTCCCTGAGAGGACAGTGTTTTATACGTGAAGCAGGCAGTCATATCATGGCTCAGACTTACTGAAAAAAACTTTATAGCTTGATGCAAATCCTGGGATAAGTTCATTAATGTAGCGGGGATTATATAAAGAAATAAAGGAAGTTTTTACAGTAATAACTGGATTTTGATTGTCATAACAATCAAAATCCACGGTTTGACTTGAACACCCCTCGTAGTACACTAAAAATGGTAAGAGCTCAGATTATCCCCATGACATACTGAAAGAACCACATGTTCCCCTTTAGTGTGAAAATATATTTTTTAAGCACACAGTTCCTCAATCATTAATATTATTGTTATCATGTGTTGTTATAAGGTACAGATGCCATTATCATTAAATAGTTTGTCAGAAGTGTTTTTATAAGTGTTTACCACTGTGTTAAACTGCTACTCCATCTGTTCCTCCTACAACTTGCTCCTGGTCATTTGGCAGATAGTCTATTTTGCAGCACCTGTATCACTGTGTGCTCTTTAGTGTGCACAGAAAAAAAACTGTCACTCTGATTTCACTTCGTGCAAATATGCATCATTTTCAAGTTAATGAAATATAATGCATACTAAAGTTACAGTAAGTGAATTAAAACCCATGTTCATATTGCATATATTATTCACATGGAAATTACTGTAATTACACATTTGAAATAAATTCAGTACAGAACCTTTCATTCTGAATTAAAGTACCTTGCAAGTAACAATGCAATACTCCAGTATATAAACATTTGGGATGTTGTCAAGAATTAACTGACTAGAATTATTGTTTTGGCCAGTCTATAGATTTGGGACTATTCATAAGTGTTAGGGTACATTGTGTTATAATCAATATAGATTGTTTAGCTTTTCTATTTTACTTTCAAAATGATTCATTAACAATGCGTCCATAAAAACAGTGTTTATAGAAAACATTTATATGCAATATTAGAAGGTTATATTAGTTAGAAAAGGCACTGTATATTGTTTCTGGAAAAGTCCTTAAGGACTGAGTGTAAAACCCTTAATCACCCAGAAAGAAGCCTTGAAAAACACTTTCTCTAAAAGGGGATTCTGGTTATAAACTATGTAATAATAAAGTTATAATAAACTCTTGAGGTTTGAAAATGTGTTATCTTGAGTATATACAGTCAGACTCTCTCGACATAACTTGATATCCAGTCAGACTCAGAGAACTGAAAATGCACTAAAATCATGAAGAATCTTTGTTTGACTGTTAGGTTAATAGGGTTGTTTTGTTTTAGTTTCCTCAAACTAAAGGTAACAAACCTTATATAT
>JAOVVA010000048.1:11726239-11746325 GCA_028565275.1 Leiocassis micropogon
TGACAACAGTAGTGGGGTCTCCTTTTATTGTGACACCCCACCATACACACACGCTATCTATCTATCTATCTATCTATACCATACATCTCGAAAACAGGTAAAAAGTTTTTTTTTCTTATTTAATTTAAAAAGTGAAACTCTCTTATGTATCATTACATGTAAAGTGAAATATTCCAAGCCTTTTTTGTTCCTAAAATCAATCAAAAATTATTTACAATACAGAAAGTTTGAAATATTAAGTAAATTTATGAATATTTGGTCAGGCTTCTTAGCATGAATTACTGCATCAGTGTGGCATGGCATTGGGGCAATAAGCCTGTGGCACTGTTGCCGTGTTATTAAAGACAAGGTTTCTTTGATAGCAGCCTTCAGCTCATCTGTACTGTTGAGTCAGGTGTTTCTCATCTTGTTGACAGTGCACCATAGATTCTCTTTGAGGTTTAGGTCATGTGGGTTGGATTGGCGAAGCTAATCAAGCACAGTAATATAATTGAGACTGCAGCTCCAAATTGCGAGGGGAATCCTGGAAGACAATGCTACATGGTGTTTACTGCGCTCTTGAACGAACACCATTTTGTCTCAGATATGTATTCGACTTTGAACTCGTTGAGGATTTTCCAAAATTAGGATTATTCACCATCGGGACAGCTTTACAAGACAGCCGGTGAGACTGACCAATTTGTACTGTATTTGGTCCATTCGTATCTGCGAAAATTCGTAACTCGAATGTTCGTAAGTCAGGGACTTACCAGACTTCAAGCAACTTGGATTTTTTTTTTGTGTCTTACACTTCTTGCAGACTCTGGAACCTCGATTTCCAATTGAAATGCATAATTTATTTTCATCTGAAAAGAGGACTTTGGACCACTTTTCTCTTTAGTGCACGTAAGATGCTTCTGATGTTGCCTCTTTTTTTGTTGTGGATTGATACTAGGAATGCAAAAGTTGTAGGCCATTTCCTAAAGATGTCTATGCTTGGTGGCTCTTGATGCACTGACACCAGCCTCACTTCACTTCTTTTGAACCTTTCCGAAGGATTTAAATTAAGTTAGCTTGAAAATGCTCTTAAGACCATAGTCATCCCACTTTTCTGGTCCAGTTAACTTTTCTGTGACTGTGCAAACAGTCAGCCCTTTTAGAAATGACCCACTGTTATCTTCCTTCCTTGTGGAGGGTAGGTAGATAGACAAACAGACAGATACAGTAGATAGATCCTTTACTGATCCCAACGGAAATTCTATTTGATGATCTTCTGGACAACTTTTAAGTCACCGTTGCATGTACCCCATGCATGTACTAAACTAGACCAAGAGATACATAGTATTTATACTGTGTGAATGGTAATCTGCTTAAATTTAAAATGAAATATTATAATATTTTGAGATACTGGATTTTCATCGGACCTAAGCTATAATAATTAAAACAAAAAGGCTTGAAATATTTAACTCTACATGTAATAAAGATAGAGTAAATGAGATTTGACCTTTTTAAAATTAAATTACAGAAGGAAACAAACTTTTCTATGATATTTTATATTTTTAAATGCACAATATATGTACATCTATATCTGTCTATCCTATTTTCAACAGTGTTTATCCAAACTACGTAAGAAATTGAAATATATATAAATATATAAAAGACATATAATCATGGAACAAAATCTCACAATACAATTTTATAACACTAAAGTATACATTTACATTACATTTAGGCATTTGGCAGACACGCTTATCCAGAGCGGCTTACAAAAGTATACCAGTAATAGTATTAAGTATACTAATAGGTTTTAGCATAGTTTAGTATATACTTGGTACGTAGTATACTAATAGGCCTTGTAATAAGTGTTACACTTTCCCTTTATTAAGTGGGGCCTAGATTCTTGGTTCTACAGTTTGACTTTTAGCTAAAGTGGTCATGCGTTTGAGGCAAGGGACTTAATACTGAAGGCAACATGCACTAATCTGTGAAAAGATTCTTTTGAGAGGATTAGTGATGAGTCTTTCAGTATTCTGCTGCGACTGCTAGGCAGGGTGAAATTGCTCTCTTTGGTCTGTTTTTGTTTGCTAATGGAATCGGCTGTGGGAGTGCTGGAAACTGATCAATTTTCTTCTTGTGCACTGATGGGTGTGTTGCGAAAGCAAAAAATTAAAAGCATGGGGAAAAAAAATCCCTGAATCCTCTGCTAAAGTGCAGAAATATCCATGTGTTTGCAATAATTGCAGTTCTCTAAGGATGGTTGAGCTATGACTTCAATCATTATTTTGCCACTGGATTCTGCAACAGCAGAGCAGAGAGAGAACTTTCAGAAGATCCTGGGAATTCTACTGTTATAGTTTCATATATTTAGGGGACAGACTGCTCTACTAGAGATATATGAAGCTGTGTTTGGGTCACTGCCTGGTAGTGTGTACAGCATATCGCAGTGGGACAAGGAGAAGCTATTGAACAAAACTGCATTTTATGAATGTTTCACTATCCTTTCATTTATCTCTACACAATAAAATTGTACAATACATGAGCTACAGATGACTTGGGTTTTTTTTGTTACAAGTATGGCTTAAATATCAGCCTTGTTATGAGAGACACTACTGTGCACAGGATATATACAGTATATATATAGTGTACTTTACCACTCTACTATCTCTAAACAGATGTTCACTTTCTTTGTGGAGATCCTCAGTCATCCCAGATGTTATCGCCTAAAGGTGCTGTTTGGTGGCAACTGGACTTGCTTGATTGTTGACAAAAAAAAAAACCGCCAAATGATACTAAAACAATAATTCAACCTTTTACATTAAATATATGATGTAACAAAGAGTTTTTTTTTTTCCCTCAACAAATGAAAACAGGATGAAAATCATGGACCTGAGTGACTGGACAAAGGTTTTTCTAACTTAAGCCAACGCTCTTAATGGCTACACAATTTATAGTTTTTAATGTTTATGCTAGAGCGGTGTAGAAATCTTAATTTTAGTAGGAAGGAGTTAATTAATTTGAACATACAGAGAGTAGGTCCACCTACAAAATAAATCACGTGTTTATATAAATGTGCTAATTTAAAGAAAATATGCTCCACATAACCTTATCTTATTATGTCTTAAGATGGATTGTGTAATTTATACTCTGGAAATCATCTAATTATCGACAAACTTACGTTTTCTGTGAGTTACTGTTTACTGTCAGTTTATGTGGAATATGTGTCACTTTGTTTTTTTCCCTGCATTATAGGGATGGGAATCACCAGCCACATATCAATATATGCGATTCATTAAGTATCACAATTTTATAAATAGCCCGATGTGATATATGCATTTTTCCCTCAATTTTGTTAATTTTTTTTGTTTAAGCCTTCAGAAAAAGTTTAATTAAAATGAATTAAATGTAGCCGGTTCCTTATAACATTAGTTTTCTCACTTAAAGCCAAGGGCAGCATTTAAACAATACAAAAGAATAGAGTTTAACCTTTAACTTAAAATGAAATTAAACAAAAGCTACATTTTTGCTTAGCAGCACATATCTCTGTCATCCGACATAATTATCATTTCTAAACAAACATAGCAAATAATTCACTCCTACCACACAGGATGAAAATCTGTAAATAGTTCAGAGTGCGCCACCTGTAGGATTATAAAGAAAAGGTGACATTTTACCTCCTCAAATGCCTCCAAATCTGCGAGCAGATGAGTACGTGCGTCTTCTAGTAATAATGTTGTTATTCTAGCACAGGTACGCGGTGCACACAGAGTTTGCAGATAAAGGCCAACCAGAGGCTTTTAACGCACAATATTTTTGGTAGTATGACCCTCTGATTTTTAAAAGCAGCCCGGAGAACCTACTGTACATGAGCTTATTCCTGTATCACACACTAGCCTTGCATTTCCTTATACGCTTGTTAAAAGATATTTGTTCAAAAAGTGACAAATTCCACACTCTTTCTACACGTAGGCCAAAACCCTCCTTAGTTAGTCTTACAGTATCTCGAGTCTCTATTCTGAAGTTAAATCATTTACTCAGCATTGTTGCAGCCGGGTGAAAAATAGCAAGCAATGTGCACAAGGAATCAAAGACACAGGATGCAATTAGGGTAGTTGTGATTCATTGCATGACTTATGCCTTTTGTTGCTCTTCTGTAGACCAGATTAAAGGAGAAGCCTATTAGGGTGGTTGGCATTCATCTGTTTGCTGGCTGTGACATGGGTCTAGTGCCTAGTGTCGTTTTGTGTTTCTTTAAGGCATAGAGTAGCCTCGATGGGCCTGGATCCCTGTGTTCTGCCAAAACATTTCTGCTGTCAGTGCCTGTTGCTGTCTTTCCTCCGTGTGCTTAACAAAAGCCTCATTGTCTGGGTTCTATTATGTCAGCCTGTTTATACTAGTGATGCCGGCTTAGACTGGTTGAATTTTGGAGGAGCTGAATTTGGCACTGTTGTGCCCTTAATTGACAGGATGTGTGGGAAAACCCTTTGTGGAAGCCACATGGGCTAACTATTTCAGTGTAGGCATTAATTGCAGTGTACTGTATTAGTCAAGTGCATTACAGATGATTATCCAATATATATTTGAATCTGTATTACAACTGCCTGAAAAAAAAAACTTTAGAAAAATATTTGACAGTTTTGGCAGCACGCATTGACAGTATGCAGTATGTTGGCAGAAACAATGGCATGCTGCGGTGCCCTTGGCTCTTTTGGCCAAAATGCATTGCAGAAAAGGTCTCCCTAACCTTGTTATTGTCAGATCTCATTTCTTGTTGCGCAAATGAGACAGAATGTTGTCTATGCTTGTATATAGAGCATTTATATTGCACACTTTAGAAGCTTTGGTCTAAAAGCTTTCTTTTATTTGTGTTAATGCTTCCACATCAACAGTTCAATTCAATTTAGTTTTATTTATATAGCGCTTTTAAGAATGGTCATTGTTGCAAAGCAGCTTCACAGAATCAAAAGAAAGTTAGGGAAATGAGTATGAAACATGACAAGGAAAAACACCTTGAGATGTCAATAGGATGAAGCCATGAAGGGGAAAAAGACTCAACAGGGAACCCGTCTTCATTTGGGTATTAACGGATAGCAGTGATTGATTTGATTTGCAGTCATACTGTGTGTTAAGAGGCTGAAAGTGCAGTATAACAGGAGAGATGTTTAAGGTAATATGGAGTCCTGATACAGAACGGTTTGTAGGAATTTCAGGCCTGAACTATTGAGCGACTGAAGTCACAAGCCATCAGAGAACAGCTGTCTACATCAGCCGAGTCCAAGACCATCTTCATGGTCAAGTGGAACTGTCCCAAGTCTCCCATCACATCCCAAGCAGACTACACGGGGCGTTGATGCGACGAGATCTCCAACCAAAATTGGGTACCAGGATCCGGAGGGCAGAACAGTGACTGCTCAGTAGAGATTTAAAGTAGTTAATTTAGGTGATTGATGGTTTATATATATATATTTTTAAAAAATCCTTATTGTTGTTATTCTGTTTGCTATAGCCTCAATTGGACCTGCCATAGAAACAAGCTTTGTCTTTTATCTCACCTAACCAATAGAAACAAGTTCGGAATCAGAACATTCATTTATACTGACACAGTTTTGTCCAAAATTGACAGCAGCTGACCATTATCATTATCCCCATTATAATAAATTCTCACATTTTAATGAGGGTGTCTGTTACCTTAGCAACAATGCAAGTCAGGAACAGCAAACATCTTTGATTATTGGAAGTACTAATATCAGATATATAATCTATGTCTAGGCCAAATTTAATGTTTGTTTGAAACTCGGTACAGCAACTCCGACAGTACTTCAGGCTGCAAGGCAAAGCACAGATTTTTATTAGTACGCTCATTAAAACATATAATTAAATTTTATATAAATAATTTAACAATCAAAAATTGAAGTACTAGAAATAAAACATATCAGTAACATGAACTACCCTGTTTTCACAGATGTTCCACAACATAACTATAAACTGATTTTAAATGTGACATTATTTCATTAATAATTATAATTGTTGGCAAGTTGCCCAAGTGTGAATAATAAATACTTCAGCATTTGCTGTTATAGCAAAATAACCTATTGTTTTATTCCTTAATTATTCAGTGTTCTTAAGCCGAAACTTTGTACTTCGAAATAATGTAATATAATCCATTCCAGCCACCCAAAATTGGTACCAATATTACAAATTTTCAACACCATAATCATATTTTTGCATATAAAAATAATAAAAACATTTAGAAAAAACATGTAAATTTATTACAATATGAAATAAATAGACATTAAACCTCACTTTACCTTAATTTATGTTTCTTCTCGGTACAGGCTGCTTAAAAAACTAATCTGAAAGTGGCTCCCATTTTTAATTGTGAGCGAGAATGCTGACATTCTTGGGACCAATGGTGCTATGTCTTCACAAAATTTTGCACAAATTAAGAAGAAACCACACAAAAAAGTATGAGGCAGAATAACATACTTCAGACTTGTACAACGCTTATACAAAAATTCTTTTTGTGTCACTATATAGTGATATCGAGTCATAGTGCATGAAATTTCGGTTTATGACTACTATTTGGAAAATTATATCTGAACCCAGCTTAATATGGCATGCATAGTCAAATCCTACAGAATTTGAATGCCCATCCCAGGCTCCACTTCTCTCCTGATTATGCAATTCTCTCATTAAGTCTTTTTTTGAATTAATATTAATTCGAAGGCTTAAATATTCATTACACCTGAAGCTAAAGTTGACCTTGTCATGGTATACATGCAAATTTTTGCAGAAACCATCCGACAAATATTTAAGTCCTTAGATGCAACTTGATACATCATCTTTATCCCTAAATAGTTTTTTGGTATTGTTGAAGAAAGTGCAATTCCCGCTATCTGACTGATAACGCAAAGGTGCTTTCCATCTATGAAAAAGAAACCATCCAAATAATGTTTGTCACCCGCCTGTTGCGTATTGACCACAAGTTCTCAAAGGGATTAAGGTCCGGGAGTTTTCTGGCCATGGATGAATTTATTATATTGTTTTATATCCCTGCGTCATGACAACAGTAAAGCATCCTGACACCATTTGTCAATTACATGTCAAAAATATAAAAAGCCTTTGACACTTACGAAATGTTTGCAATTATACT
This sequence comes from Leiocassis micropogon, assembly GCA_028565275.1. Taxonomy (NCBI): domain Eukaryota; kingdom Metazoa; phylum Chordata; class Actinopteri; order Siluriformes; family Bagridae; genus Leiocassis; species Leiocassis micropogon. The sequence goes on from JAOVVA010000048.1 coordinate 11,733,369, forward strand.
TCAGCACACTGTAGTAACATCTATGTAACATAGTAAAAAGATCTAAAAACACTGAAGCAACAGACTTTGTGAAAATTAATGTTGGTGTCATTCTCAAAACTTGTACAGTAGCCACGGCTGTAGATCTAAAACAGGCACTTTTGGCTCAAGGGAATCATTAAAGTGTCTTGGATTAAAATTTGATATTACCAGTGCTACCTGTGTAGAAAAATTTTTATGTTGACACAATGTGCTATTTCTGGACATTACATAGATTTGTTATAGTTAAGAATTTACATTTACAGTACCAACACTTCTAGTTTGCATGTGCTTTGTTCAGTATGCTTGGTAGAAATACATTAGTTGTATAGTGAACTGAAGAAAAAAAAAAATCATCTGGTATTAATTCTGCTCTTCCAAATTCCAACAGATTTAACTACATGACACACTTGTGCTTCTATACCGCTCAGAGAGAAATTCCAGCCCTGCAATCAAACACTGACGTTGAAACAGCTGCTTTTGTTTAACACTTAAACACAGGCTCACGAAAGTGAAAAGCAAAGCAATCCATCTTGGATCTATGTTTGCTGTTTGTTTAGTCTCATCTCTCATTTTCTAGTATTAAAATCTTTTCACCAGCTGTTGAAGCTGTTCCTTCCAGATTCAAATCATAGTGTGTGTGAATTCTCCTTACATACAGTCACAATTGTTTTTACCTTTTAATTAGCAATTCCTGATACTCAGTGTCTTACCTGAACTACTGTCTTTAATAAATAAAAACAAACAGTCATTTACTGTACTTATGGTTTACAGTATATTCGGAGAAAATAAGATAAAAATGTAATTAATAAAAAAAAATGATCAAGAAACGGCCATCCTCAAAGTCATCTGTCCCGATATCTTACAGCTTAATTTTCTGATTGTTGAAAAGCAGGGTAGCACTGGAGACTCCTTCCTAAATGTATATCTCCTTACAGAAGACTTACTGTATATCAACAGCTGCATGTTGATAAATGTGAAATCCATTTATTTGCCTAATTCACTATATAATTCATTGTGTAAGAATGAGCACATTAGTACCAAGATTTTACCTACTGAAATAAATGTGTACAATAATGCTGTCCATATTATTTTTTTTCCAAATGAGATGTTCTTTATCTCAAGAATTTAAAAAACTGCCCCAAAGTGCTGCCTAACCTTTCAGTCTCCTCATTCAAATGGCTTACAGGGGTAGTTAGAATACTTAAAATGAACTATTAATTCAATTCAATTCAATTCAATTTTATTTGTATAGCGCTTTTAATAATTGACATTGTTGCAAAGCAGCTTTATACAATTAAAATAATTATTTAACTTTGTATGAAATGTGAATGTGCATGAATCAGAATGATAAGATTGTCCCTAATGAGCGTCGAGGACGACGGCGACAGCGGCAAGGAAAAACTCCCTGAGATAGTAATAGGAAGAAACCTTGAGAGGAACCAGACTCAGCAGGAAATCCAGTCTCATTTGGGTGAAAATGGATAGCAGGGATTGATCTGCAGTCATACTGTGTGTTAGAAGGCTGGAAGTTCAGTATAACAGGAAAGGTGTTTAAGTTAACATGAAGTCCAGTTCGTTTATTGGTGGCTCTGGTAGAACTATCAAGCGACTGCAGTCACGAGTCCTCAGAGAACAGCTGTCAGCATAAGCCAATTAGAGCTGCCTCCAAGTGGCAGGCCCTAAAGTGCTTGCCCTATCATCCGGAGATCGCGAGTTTGCGAGCAGCCAGGGGGCAAGAGAGGGGATGGATGTGAGGCACTAAGTTCTTTCACATCAATCATAGGTGTTTATGAGCTCACGCATGCGGAAGAGGCGGATAGTGCTGTCCACCCAAATGTTACGCCGCTTCCAACAGTGTTTAAGCGAGCAGTTTCAAAAGATGCGGTTGGTGGTGTGATAGTAATAGGACCCTCCCTGGATGGTAGTTGTAGCCTTGATGTGGGAGTTCCCTGATGATGGGTTGATATTGGCTATAACTAAATTAAGGAGAAAAAAAAAAGGATTACCCACATTAGCAATACTGTGTGTGATTGTTGTGCCATATTATAAATTCAATTATGGATAATTTGTGACGTATAGTACATTATAATGGGCTATTTAGTACTGTAGGCTTTGGTTACCCAGAACTGAATCAGCAACTAAATAACATGGACTTATCTGAAGAAACTGAAGTAAAAGTTTCTAGATTAACAATTTTACTCTTCCAAGTCCATACTTCAGCAGTTGAAGAGAGGATTGGTACAGAATCTGTGATTTGTTTCTCTCTACTGAAGGGAATATATGGAAATAAACGCTGGCATTGCATTTGCTGCAAACAGTCTATTGAACAAGTCATTAAAATAACAGTAGTAACAACTGCAGGCGTCATGGTGGCTTAGTGCTTAGCACTGTTGCCTCGCGCATCCAGGGTTGGAGTTCAAATTCGCTCGCCAGGCATGAAGTTTGCATATTCTTGACATTTGTCACAAAGCAGCTTCACAGGAATAAATATTCTGGATAGAAATTTAAATATTTAAGAAATGCAGAGATTTATACATTTATGGCTTTGCCAGTTTGTCACTAATGAGCAAGCTGGAGGCAATGGTGGAATGTAAAAAGTTCTCTGAAATGGAATGAGGGAGAAACCTTAAGAGGAACCTGTTGACTCAAGAGGATCTCAGGCTCATGTGGGTGATACCAGATATCAAGGCCATGAATTAATAACTGTGTGTTATATGGTCAACTGTGCAATTGTACGACAGATAATATGTTTCAAATTAACACAATGTCCAGTTTGTTGAGGTTACCAACTGTTCAATGATTTAGGGCAAGGATAACCGTTCATATTTGGAACTGGTACTACCTTTTGCACCCCCATGGCTGGGGTTGCATGTTAGGGAATTGAACCCCGGTCTTCCACAAGTCAGGTGGAAATACTCTCACTGCGCTAATGAGGCTAAGCAACTGCAGCAACAGTAATAGCAGTGCCACTTTATAGGTCTTGAGTCATCGGTTTGAGCTCAGAATACTGTTGTGCATGTTTTCTTTGTGCCCGTGTAAGATTTTCCTTTGTTCTCCAGTTTTATTTCATCCTATAAAACATGCTGGTAGATGTTTGAATTTGCTAAAATGTGTGTGTGTGTGTGTGTGTGTGTGTGTGTGTGTGTGTGTGTGTGTGTGTGTGAGAGTGTACAGTAGGTGTGTATGGATGTAGGTGTGTGTGAGTGTAGGTGTGTGCATGTGTTAATGGTACCTTGTGGTGGACTGGCCCAACCAGAGTGAATACCAACCAGGGTAAATTCCAGTCTTATGTTTCAGAGACATAAAATAATAATAATAATAATAATAATAATAATGTAAGACCAGATGCTACTGTAGTAAATGAAAGGATATGAAAGATAAAAAAAATAATAAAACAAAACAGGAATAAGTACTGTAAGCATATACCAACTTACAAGAATAACCATTAAATAGCAGCAGTATCAAAGAAGATTAGATGGTATGAATCCCAAGCCATCCATTCGGATGGAAGCTGAAGTCAATGGAAGGCAAATACAAGAACTAGTAATAACAAATAAACTAGTGACAGAAAGTACAAAGAAGATCAACAGCTGGAGTGCACCTGGAAGTGATAAGCTATACAGTTTCTGGCTTAAACACCTGACCCCTCTATAAACTATAAAGACGAGTAATGAATTCATTGTGTAAGAGCAAATTAACAAGAGTTTATTGATCCTTCTGCAAAAGGACCAGTCTCATAAAGCAAACAACTGCAGCATGGAGAGAGATGCTACAGTACAACAACCTCTCTGCTACTATAATCTACTGTACGTACATTGTGTTCTCTCATACAAGCACCTGATTACCCCTATCTGCCTCAGAACAGATGTCTTCACCTTATCATGGCAGTGGCAGCTAAAATCAGTTTGTTCCTATTTATCTTGTTCTAGTTACGTATACATTGTCCTTCTACTTCCAGTAAGCAAGGTTTATACTTCTACAATCTACATGGCACATTTTACATAATTAAAAAGTGATATTTTTATTACAAATTATAACTAATTTCATACAGAATCATCCAGATAACGCTGCACCCCCAAGTAACTACCGGCCCATCACCTGCCTACCAGCAACATTTTGCTGACAGGCAATAATATCAAACACAATTCAAGATCACTTGGAAAGAAATAAACTTCTGCCAGTTCTACCAGCTCCTAATTGATGCTACTGGAAAATTGAAAGTGCCTGAACTCCAACTTACCTGTTTTGTGGATTAACTAGAAGAAGACCTTTAACTCATTGCAAAACAGCTGGATACGACGATGTCTGGAACTCATAAGAATCAATAAGAACATCAGGCTCTTTGTACAGAATTCAATGGGTCAGTGGAAAACTGAGCTGACAGCTGGGACAGAGCAGATGGGACTAGTAAATATCAGACGTGGAACAGTCCAAGTCGACTCATTCGCACTTCTGCTGCTATTGCAATGATACTACTTTCAGTCATCCTCAGAAATCAGGATACCAGACATCACAAACATCTGCTAAGCTCAACCACCTACTGTACATGGGCAGTTTGAAGCGTTTGGCCTGACATAGCCTGAGATTGAATCGCCACTAAACACTGTCCTCATATATACTGTACTCATATAGCCACATTATCAATCTACCAGGAAAAGATAACAACAGAAGGGGTCAACATACCCAATGTTTGGCATGTTCTCCCTTTTGCAGTTTTTGAAGATCTAGAACATTTAAAGGTGTGGTGTGCGCCTAAATCTCCTATTGCTCCTCGCTCACTCTGGAGCTCACTAGGTAGACGGCGGCCTCTCCTTTCTTCAGGTGAGTGAGGGAGGTGGGGCCGTGGGAATGGGCACTGGCTGGTGGTTCATCCGCACAAATGGACGAGCTTCTACACGTGCTACAAAACATGGTGGGGCGTGTAGCCCTTGGTCTGTCGGGCTGTTTGTCTAGCGGTCTGTTTGTTTAAATCTGGAAAGCGACAGAGAACCAAGTGGCACAGACCCGTTACAAAAGGATAGTGAAGATGATGCACTTATGCAGGTGAAAAGAGAAGGTCTACTGAAGGATACAGAAGCCAAACAATCCCTCAAGGAACGACAGATAGCTGGCAAAGAGAGAGGTTCTGGAGCTCTGGATCCTCTGCAACATCAGGGGGAATCTACAAATTAGCCAAAATTGGTGGGGCACAACAAAGCACGGATTAAAGAAAATGAGACAAAGATCCTATAGGACTGTTGGTTACAGACTGAGAGACACATCAAGCACACAACATGGCGTAAATTACAGCGGTTGAGACGAAGCAGGTGTGGCTTATTGACATCACAATCCCAGGAGATGGATCACAAAATGCAGTAACCTGCAGACAGAAGAGTAAAGACTCTGGCAAAAGAAAGTAATTGTTGTTCCTGTAGTAGTGTGTGCCCTTGGTGTAATTCCATCTAAGCTGTGGCACCACCTCAACACATTGGGCACCGGGTCAGATCATCATCAGGAGGCAGTGCTGCTGGGAACAGCACACATCTTGCATCAATACCTCTAAATACCTTAAGAACCTGGAAAGATCATTGTATGCCAAGTTGCCAAATCCAACATCATCAGACAGACTTTGGATAATAATAATAATAATAATAATAATAATAATAATAACAAACAAAGCCCTACTATTAATTAATATTAATGTTATATTCATATACTGTATATATTATTACGATTTATACTACTATTAATAATAATATTGCCAATAATAATACAAAATTGTGTTCTTTATGCTAATTTTTTTTGTACACATGGCTTTCTGGCTCATTTACTCTGTTGCTCGAACTCAAAATAACATTGTTCATAGAAAAAAAGATTATATGACGGCTCATTTCTCTTTCTAGGAGTTTGTATTGCTGTCATATTGTCTGTAAAATGTTTGCTTCTGCCCATTAAGAACTTCCTCTCGGCACACCAAGGTTAAAGGCCAGATTCTCACGAGCGCTTCCAGAGTGATGTACCGTGACAGATGGTTCAACTTTTCAAACGTGCTCAGTTCCTGTGCTGTCAGAATGAAAGAGTCGACTGCACGAGGGCAAATCACCTTCACATTGACTGCAGTCCACCACTGAGCTCATTTGTGTCTGCGTGGGTGTTCTCAGTTTGAATCTGTCAGGCTTTTGTCCAGTGTGATTGTTAGTAGTGTAATGCTTGTACAGACAAGTTTGCATTTTTAATTCTAATTAGAACCCTAATGAATACAATGTGCCTTGTTCAGGGGCAGTCATTCTCATCAGATTTATTTCTTGACTGTTATTCTCAGAAATGAAACACATTTTCAATGATCCACAATTACTGAGCATCATCTTAGCTTATTAATCTACTCTGAACATTTTTTTTGACTGAATCCGTTTTAATTTTATTTCAGTGTATAGAAGCAAAGAAGTACTGCTGGTTTTTTCAGGAGGGATACCCCACCTATTTCATGTAAGTACATTTTAACCATATAAACTCCAACCTTTTATAGTAAATATTCCATTTAATCCTCTCCTTCTCCTTTTTCTATCATCAGACGTGTTACCCTAACTAGCCAGGCCTTTTACTATACTTACAGTAACCTCGTTATTTCATAAAGTCCAGGAGCTGGATAGAAATCCAATGCTACTGTAGCTTTAATACAGAGGCCAGTGCACACCTCCTTTGTTTAAGTCGGCTATTTATTTTCACTGACCGCTAGCTCGGGTGTCTGAGTGTGTTCATTAGGAACTGAGCAGACCCATGCATATAAAAGGATCACAGAGGTAATGAGATAACGCCAGATCTCGTCGACTACAGGAGGCAGACCTTGCTTACCCCAGCTAGAGCTCCATCTGCCCCTGTACAGGAAGAGGAGATTAGATTGTAATTACACAGAACAGTAATAATCTACCTTCTGCACCACTCTCTCTCTTTCTCACACACACACCACACACACACACATGCACAGTTTATGCACTGTGGATCCAAATGATTTATGATTTTCAACCTCGAGTACTATTCTCAACTAATGTACTATACATTACATATACATGTTATATTACGCCGTGTATATAAATCACAATAAATTTAAATCAGGAATGCCATTCTTCAGGCATAATAATAAAAAAAAGAGGTATAAGTTGAGGTTATAATGCAGATGATATGAACCAGTGGTGGTGAATATTCTCTGCACACTTGTTTAAATATATTACAAAGAGCTAATGTAGGAATGGGGTCTCAAAGGTCCCCCAAAGTGAGTTTTAGTAATCCTCTAGCTGAAATAACCTTTAGATTAAGTTTTTTTAAGTTTTTAAAGTTTTTTTATATAACCTATTTTATATTAGGTTATATAATTTTTTTTATATAATAAAAAATATATATAATTCTAATTATATATAATTATATATAATTCTCTTTATTTCACTTCTCCCCAAATGCTCTGATTTAGGGTCTATAGACATGTAGGTGTTTGGCCTGCCATGCGGAAGGCCCGGGTTCGATTCCCAGCCAGTGCCCAAACCCCCCAGCCACTGGATGCAGTGCTGGTCCCAAGCCCGGATAAAATGGCAGGGTTGCGTCAGGAAGGGTATCTGGCGTAAAAACTGTGCCAAGTTGTTGTGCGGACTGGGTATTCCGCTGTGGCGACCCCTTGCCAAAAGACCAACAACCAAAGAAACGAGATTCTGCTGAGCCACACCATGACATAGAACAACAGAGCCGAGCAACAAGCTGGTGGTGGGTCCCTCTATGTGGTCATAATAGGGGAAAAATTTAACCATCATGTTTAAACCTCACCCGATACAAAAATGGAAAAAGCAGAAAGCAAGGAAATGTTTTTCTCATTTTTTTTTTTGTATATACAAATCAGAGACCCATCAAAATGTCTAAAAATAAGTAAAATTAAAATCATTTAAAGAGGACCAAGTCATCCTCAAACTTTAGCCAAAGTACAGGAAAATGAGTATTTCCACCACTGTAGTTTTAAAGAAAGGTGGACAGGAGGGCATAACAACATAATGGGGGCATAACAATATTATTATATTATAATATACTAATATTACTGGTAATCCCCAATTGGTATCTCAAGCAATCACAAAAACACAGCTGGATAGTGACTATGCAATAATATATATAAAAAAAAAACATAGCTGCTGACATGCACATTTAGGGAATAATAATTTTTTTAATCAGGTGTCTAATATACACTTATCTGTCATTTCACTGCTGATGCTGAGCTATACACAGCACTGAGCAGGAGAGCAAAGGAAACATCAGTAAAAAAAAAAAACAGCATATTTAATTAATCTCTTTTATCAGTATTATTAACACGATTTGAAAAGTGAATCTTCCTTCTCTGACTTTTTTATCTTTTTTGCGTTTTGCTTAATTCCCCCTTACAGCCAAAATCTAAACGAGTCATTTAGACTATTTCCAGTGTAGTGTCATTCCTAACAAAAAACGTAGTAGAAAATGTATGCTTGTTTGATGTTAGCTAGGCTGAATATACACTGATACGTTTTTGTGTATAACGTTAATAAACTTCAAAAGAGATGGGGAAAGTGAGATGGGGAAAGAGGGTAGAAACACCTGCGCAAATTATTCCAGATTGACATGTCAGTCAGCTCATCTCACGTTTGATGAAGGAGAAAAATACGGCTCATTTTTTGCATATCATTTTCAGTGACATCTCCTACAAGCCTCCTGTAATGTTTTCACAGCGCTCCAAGCAAAATGTGTTACAGTTGGCAGTACTGATAATGTAATATACGCGTTGATAAACATCACTGGATATCATGGCAATGTTTTATCGTTTAGGGAAGATATTATGCACATCTCGTCTCTTTTAGAAATCCCATTGGTTTGCCTGTGTAAACATGTGAATGAAAGGAACTTCAGAACCGATCTCCAATCAATTATACGTCTACCAGCACACCTCTTTTAAGGAAGCTAGAGATGATCTGTTTCGCAAATGTCCAAAACATGGTATTGGTGCTAAAAAGTGTTTCGCCTACTGTAGGTGAAAAAGTACATTTTTTTACTAGGATCATATAACACCATGTTTCATAATACTTTATGCTTCTTATCTCCTGATTCATACTTAGTTTTTTGTAAATATGCATGCATAGATAAGAGACACATTTTCAAAATTTTTTATGTTTTTTGCTCTTTTATGTAGTGTCTGTAACCTTTTTGAATTTAAATCTTTCAATGATCTTGAATTTCATTCAGATGAAATTCAGCCAATTTAGATTTCACATGAAAAGACATAAACCTGAAAAAGTATATTATTCTAAAATGCAAAATTGTTAAGATATTGCAACATGAATTTGACATGGTTACGGACACTACAGATTTATTGCTTTTTAAGCTTTCATCAAAAACCTTCTCTCATCCAAAGCACTGAGGTAGCTCTGGAATTTTAACACATTTATATGTGTTAACAGTAATCATTGGGCAGATTACAAAAAGCAATTTTAACTGAATAAACTATAGGTTTTTTTTGTATATGTTTTATGGCCACATAACCTAGAATGCTTTAATTAAAGCAACAATTTTTACATACTTCTTTAATTTGCTTCTAAAAGTTTACACCAATTTTAGTATTAATACTCCTAAAGAAATATGAATAAGAAGCTATGATGCTACAGTAAGAAGCTTCTCTGGCGTAAAGAATTTTCTGTATTATACTGTATTTATAATATAAAAAAAAAAATCACCATCAATACTGTGTTTTGTCCAAAAGGAAAGCAACATTTATTCAGGTTGGATTTAAATATAATTCTCCTCTTAGGGTCTAGGTATCTCGATAGATTTTTTTTTTTTATGGCCCACAGTTTAGCAATCAGCATGGCAAAATGAAGCACTCATTTCATACTCAGGTCAATGTGCTCTAGCCCAGTTGTTGCTTATTTCCTCTTTGTTATAATAGCAGTCATACTGTATGATATTAGCTAGCAGTTTGGAATTAAATGATGGAAAAGCATTCAGTTTAGAATATGTAATGTTAGCATTTAATCTTCCAGCAGCCATCAAAGTGTCCAGGCTCTCAGAATTTCCAATTTCCAATTTGTTGCACTGTAATTAATTACTATATCCTAGTAGTTGTAGGAACTTGTTCAATACTTTATTGACATACTACATTTAAACTTTCACATGCTAAGATTTCTCCGGAGGCTTGTACAGTGGCCACTATTCACGATGGGTGCATCGCTTTGTGCACTTCCTTTCTTACCCTAATGCACCCATCACTCTGGAATAGGGTCAATACAATCTCTGAGCTCTCTAGCAAATTGAAGCCTTTTTTATTAGCTCACTAACAACTAGCCACATTTCTTCGGTGAAGTTGACCGAAGATCTTACTGTAACTCAATTTCAGTCATTTTAAAGGTCTGTGAAAGCCCTTTCCTTTCTCTGTGAGCTGCTTTTGATTAAATAACATTAACATTAAGGGACTTGGCAGACGCCCTTATCCAGAGTGACTTACATTTTCATCTCATTATATATCTGAGCAGTTGAGGGTTAAGGGCCTTGCTCAAGTGCCCAACAGTGGCAACTTGGTGGTCGTGGAGTTAGTTTACATAGGTACATGTTATTGGCCTCACTAGTGGATCTGCTATAATTAACCCCTTTGGTTAATTAAAAAAAAAAAAAAAGTTTGCTTGTTATTGGCTTTACTGTTGATTGGTTGGATTGTAGTACTTTTCAAGTGCTTATTTCAGATCTGCTAAAATACTTTCCAACATTGGACATTCCATTCTATAGGGTATGGGTTATAGGTAGGCATTATGTAAATGCCATAATCAAGTTCTTACTTTAAAAACTGAAAAAGTTAACGTCTTTTATAAAAAGAACTTGTGTGTATCCATGTGCTACACCCACCACTTTTAGGTTAGTACCCTCAGTTACAGGCTACTTCATAGTCAATGAAACATACTGTGATTTCAACCAAGCAGGTGAACTGAAAAGGGCATTTGATGATTGAGCACTCTTCTTATATCCTCTTTGTGGGGATCCATGTTGATAAAAGATTAAAGATTTGCATTAAGAGGCTAAAAACAGTCCTTGAATCCTCTCCAAGATGATTAAAGCTGACCGTGGCCACGGCAGACGTCAGACCGTAGATCCTATTGTATTCCACATTCATGTATTCAAATCTGATACAGACACACGGTTACACAGTCTGCTGATTTAACTCTTGTGGACAGGTGTGTGGGTGGAATCAGAGCCATGGTGCTTGAGTCATAGCAGAAAATTTGCAGCACTATTTATTACCTCTGCGGGTGTGTGTTCTCAAAGGCTCTGCTCATCGCTTCATTTAGCTGGAACACTGAAATAGGGAAAATTGTTAAATAAAAAAAGGGTTACTGCTTTATGATTCACCCATAAATGTTAATATCTGACATTGTGTACTTTAACCTTGTATTTGGTTTTATTTCATATTAGTATACAGGCAGAGAGGCTAAGAAAAACAGCGGTACTGTTATATTCATTGTGGACTACTTCTAGTGGATGAAAAGCATAAAAATATACAGTATATATATATATTTTTTTACAAGGCCTTACAGTCCTTTTGTGTACTGCCGCTGGAGCTCATGCCACTTTAACAAGACAAGCAACATTATACAGATGACAAAATGTGTGGCGGTCTTAGAAAACCCTTCATATGCTTAAACCAACATTTTCTTTTATTTGAAGTTAAACTACCGGTTGCATGCATGTATCCACCAAGTTCCTTTTAAAGTCTGGTTACCATCAGAAGTGAAAAAAATTCCTTTTAAAGATTTCATTCTAACTGCAACACTGAAATATCACTGACATGGAAAATGACATCTGGTATCTGTTGAGTTATCTGGGAATTTACAGAATACAGTATCTGATTACAAATTAAATTCATTAGGCTTATCTCATTTTTTTCTATGTCACATGGCTATCAAAGAAAGTAATCAAAGCATGACATTCACGCATGACAACAAGGCTTCAAACATATTCAGGCGGAGTGACTGTTTCATCTCTGTTTTTATAACTGGCTCTTTACCTTACCCACTATGATGGTTTGGTTTCTTAAATCTTAAGTGTCAAAGTACATTATAGGGCTAAAATGATGTAGAGCCCTGACTTCACTCCTACTGAACATCTTTGGGATGAATTGGAATACTCCACTAACTCCACCCCAGACCTCTCACCTGACCTCACTATTGATCTTGTTGCGGAATGATCACCAAATTCCAGACCCACACTCACTGGTGAAAGTGGGCCAGTATGGGCCGGTTCTGCGTACCACTAAAATATTCAATGGTGGTATGCAGTACAGGAAAGAGGGAGGAGCAGCTGCCTGCCAAAACTTTTCATTTAATCCAGTCATGGAAGCACTTTCAGCAAGAAAACACACCTGATAATTTATGCTATTTGGGATTCAACACATACTAGTCAGTTAGCTGAGACTGTCCTAAAGCAGAGTAGGTGGAGACATGAGAAGGAACTTAAAAGATTTACAGGACTGTCCACCACCTCCATTTTTTCCCTGACCTTTTGGCTAAATAGTACTGGCACAAATTAAAATGACTACTTTCACCCATGCCCATACTACAAAATCTAAAGGAAATTCTTCCAAGAAATTCCTCTCAGAAATAGTGCCTGTTATTCTAACAGCAACTGTTATTCTAATACATTTTCATCAAAGGTGTCCACAGCCATATACAGTAGTCTAATTTATAGGCTGAGGAAATAAATTTTCACTGTGTGCTGTTCAGTACCACTGATGTCACAGAGACCACACTGACCCCCATCTTATCTTAACTGCCAGAGGAGGCAAGGTGTCTTTTGAGGTGATGCATGATTTACTAGAGGCAAGGAAATGAAGTCCCAGTCCAGGCACTTGATCTTCTCAACCGAGTTCCCACATCCAGTCAAGCCATACCGTTGTGGAGGGGTGTTGCTTTT
>JAOVVA010000048.1:11746425-11767490 GCA_028565275.1 Leiocassis micropogon
GCTCACTTTGAGCTGTCTTTGAGGTGATCCATAAGTCCCTGCAATCTTCTACATCATGGCATGTACTGTACATGGCTCAGGGTGACCACAAAATTGGGATCATGCTTATGTTCATTGTTAAGGATTTCTTGGCTTCCTTAAAGTCTTGGAAAGTTTTCTAATTATGGAAACCCCACAGTTGTAGGTTTCTACACAGTAATTAATTCTGAAAAAAAAAAATTGTGTTCATTGAATAACCATTTTTCTAAGGGTGTAGTCTCAATAAAAATGTAAAACGTCAAGTGAACCTACTGTAGATCTCCAAATATGAGCCTGTAGTTGCCAAGCATATTTATTAGACTCATTTAATAAAAAAGGTTGTTTTATTTAAATATTGACCCTTCAACCTAGAACCACTAAATTGTTAGGTCTATACCGAACATCCCTGGCATAATGCAAAGTAAAAAAATCTAAGTCCTTAGGTTTCAAACCTTTCATTCCATTTCATAGAAACAATTTCTTTTGGATATATTGTATACATGTTCATAGTTCTTTATAAGGCTTTTAGTGTGAACTGTTTCTTATAGAAACACTAATTTAAGCTTATTTTATACAAATGCATTATTTTAGGAAAATCTAAAATATATAGCCCATTCAAGCAAACTGTAAAATAATTCATATTGCTCGCAATAAGAATTATTATGGATGGTCTCCTGTTCCATTCTCACAGCTCAGAAGCAGGTGGTGTGTGCTTTTGGATGCAATCTCGTGAATAACTGTAGGAGTGTGATTCTTCCGGCGGAGATCCATTACACCTGACTTAGCCAAGTAAATATCAGATTCCCTGAGCATGCCACCCTCTTCTTTAAAAAGGCAGCTATTGTCTCAGAAAATGTGCCAGCAATTGGACTCCTCAATTAGAGGCGTTTTACGGAAAGGTTATTATCAGTGGGTTATTATCCTCTTCAGGCTCCTCAGTGGAAGCGGAGATCCTCAAGAAAATTGCCATGGTGTCACACACACAGGAAGCCATTCAAATGTCTTTTTATAGCTGCGGTTTAATGGAGGACTTGTAAAAGCCTGTGAACACAGAACAGAATTGTTTTAAAAGTTTTTTTAACTGCATTTTTACATGCTTCAACACTATTTTGATTTATGTCACCATTGAAATGTCAGTGTTAAATTCTTTTTTTTTTTAATTTTTTTTTTTTTTTTTACGCATAGTCACAATGTTTAATACAAACCGATCAACCATAACAGTACCACACTAAACATTAGGCCCAGTATTGTGTCGGCTCCCCTTGTGCCAACTGGGCAGCTCTGGTTCCTCAGGGCATGACTCCACAGGATCTCTGGGGGTGTGCTGTGATGTCTAGCACTAGGACATTGGCAGCAGATCCTTTGGGTGTTGTGGGATGCAGTGTGGGGCCTTATGTGGATCAGACTTGTTTGTCCGGTGCAACCCATGGGTGCTCAATCAGATTGGAATCTGGGGAGTTTGGAGACTGGGTCGGTGGCCTTGTGCCCTTTGTGGTGTTCCAGGCGTTCTGGTGCCTTTCACTTTTTTTCTGTATTTCTGTTCCAGACAGGCTTTGCCTTACACTGTATCTTGGCAAAACTTTATCTTGGTTTCTTGTTTCGTTAAAAGCAATGAGAGCAGATTGTGATATGAAATCAGAGGCTAATATCTAATCAAAATTACAAACATACGCATTTGCAATATCTAATCTGTTCTAATGTTGATCCGGTTAATATAGGCACTTTTTGATGGGACAGAGGTCATAAACATTACCTTTGTTTTAAGAGGCTGAAATGCACCAGGTATTGATGCATACCTCGCAATATTGATGGTTCAGTTTTGTCAATTTTCTGTTAAACACTGTGTATCACAAATCTTAAAAAGATGACAAGCTAATGAAACATATTTGTCAGTTTTATGATTGATGTAAAAAAAAAAAAAGAATGATCATGTCAGATCTTATTCCATATTTAATGTGATATAATGTGGCTGCATTTCATTGGCTCTGTACTTGTTCTTTGGACAAAGACAAACTTTAATCGAATCGAATCTAATACAACAACAAACAAAATTTGAGAGAAAAACAATTAGACTTTTTGGGGGGAAGAGATTAAAGAAAAGAAACTTTCAAAAAACCTGTTTGCACAAGTGTTCATACCCCTTAAATAATACTTTTTGAAGCATGTTTTGCTTACTATCAAAGTCAGATCTCTTAAATGATAAGGACATTTCCTTGCTGTCTGAGCTATGCCAAAACTTTGATCTTCCTCTGAAGTCATTACTTTGTTGACTTGGGTTTCTGTTTGGTTCATTCTGCAACATTTTCCAAAAAACGTTTTTTAAATAAATTGGGAATTCAAACTATTTGTGATTCCCTTCTTGACTAGAGCCATAATCCCAGCTGAACAAGCACAGTCCCTTAGCAGGATGCTGCCACCACCATGCCTTACCCTGGATATAATGTTCTTTTGGTGACAAGCTTGTCCTGGTTTTCCACCAAAAATCTTGCTTTTGTACCAAGCATAGTTTTTAGAATTATGCCCAAATTTGTCACCAGACCAGAGCACATTTTGGCACAGAGTTTGGGCTGATTTACAGTTTTTGTTTTTGTGGTGGTGTTTTTTTTTTTTCTTGATGACTTCTTTCCATCAGCCCCACCCATTGCCCTGACATGATAAAAGGGAATTATGGCTGTCGCATACACGGTGTAATCAGTACTTTCCAGATATTTCTGCATCACCCTTAATATTGCTATAGATCCTCTCGTATGTACAGTATATATATTGGAGGGATGTCCTGTTCTTGGTAAGGTGACTGTGTTGACCAATTTCCTCCACTTATTGAAAATGGCATTCACTGTTTTCCCTGTTATATCTTATGTTTTGGAGATTGTTTCATTCTACTTTTTTGATTAATATCTTCCAAAAATGAGATCAATTTACAGAAACAGTTTTATTTTGCGTTAATTAGCATTAGTAATTATTAAACACCTGCTAGTTAATTTTTGATGTTTGATAATTTCATTTATATTTAAACATGTTTAGAATGTGTAAGGTTCATTCTGTACACAGTCACATGGCCCATTATAAAAGAATGTACACACTTCTACAACCAGGTCATTGTAAGCTTTTTATATTTCTTCCCTTAAACATTTGCCACTTGTTCGTCCTTTGGAGTTTGTTAGATGATGTATCACATTAAAGTTGAAAAAGATCCAGTTGTAAAAAGGGTGTGTAGACTGGTAATTATTCTACTGTAGCAAAAACATCACTTACCCTATTTACACTTAATGATGACCCACATTTCCAAACATCTGCACCAACTATCCTATGTTGCGATATAATTGCTCAGGTTTTTCAGTCATTTTACTGAAGCAAATCTCAAAACTAAGACATCCATTAGATGTTATTCAGGCCATTTCCTTCCAATAGAGTTCCTTATACCCAAAGACATTCCACATCATTCCACTCAATTTCACTCCTCAGAGAGCTCCTTCTGGGTATTATTGCTGCCAACTCAATCGATAACTCTCTACTAGTTTTTAATCAGAAATGTGTCCTTCTACACAAAATGGTAACATTTGCTCTAACATTTTTCCTCTTTAGTTGAAGTGCATTTAGCTGAGTGGGAAAGCTGGCTCTGGTACAGCTCTTCTGAAATGTTTTTTTTTCCTCTTGGAGTGTAGATAGAGCAATCAAATGAGCTCTCAAAGTCACAGCTGAATAGCATTGACCAGGTCTACGCACTGAATTAACACCTGATCTTTTTGATAACACTTTGGGGTTTTTTTTCCATGCAAAGCACATAGTCAGTTTCAATCCAGCCAAAACCTAGAGCCATGAAAACCATACTGTAGTACTGACTCGTCCACCTTATGGTATTCATGTTCACATTTTCTTCACAGGTATTAATGACTATATTCCTTATGGAATGCCAAAAACTTCCTGATACATAATATATTTTATAATAACAGGAGTACATTGGCAATAGCAGCTGACAATATGACTCACAATTCATGTTTCCATGTTTTTTCATGTCACAATCCATGTTTTAAATCGACCACTCAGTGACAGCTAATTGTGATATTAGATGGAAGTCTAAAATCTAATCTTTTTCAACAGCTCAACAATAAAATTGTTAGATGGCATAAAAAGAATTATGTGGGTCAAATGATTACACAACTCCTCTCTTTTATACACACACACACACGCAAAAGATATATCCTGTTTACATTTGTTGTCCAATTCATAATGTCCCACTGGATTAATGCCACATGTCCTCCAAATATCAAATAGAAAAGTCTGAGCACTTCTCTTTAAAAAGCGCAAAAACAACTTGTCTGTCTGCCTTTTAGTTTCTCCTCCAAAAACATTTTGGGAAAATAAAGCCTGACCGAGTATGTAATCCACCTCATTCCCATTCATTATAGCAGTTCTGACTGTAGTTCATTCTCACTTCTCAGACACTGAATATGATTCGTTACTCATATGCCAGCAACATGGTCTGTAAAAATTTTCACCCTGATCGAAATGAAATCTACAGTGTGTTTTAGTCCAGTCCTTGAAGAAATCCATACGTACATACATGAATGACAATTTTGCCCAAGGTGGCTCAGAGCTCACTGCAGTCGTTCCCATGAACATTAAGCGAGTGGAACACCTGATCCCTGAAAATCAATGGATCCCTTGTCGACAATTTTCAGAAGAGATGCATTTGTCTGTAGAAACTGCACATGCTCACACACACACACACACACACACAAAATCATTTACAAACACCACTTGCACATTATTGGAACTCCACCTGGGAGTTATAGCCACATCGCCCGTACAGTCCTCACCTTGCTCCAAGCCATTTCCACATGTTTGGGCCAGTAAAGGGGTTTTAGGGAGGCATGTGTTTTAACCTTGAAGGCAGTCTAAACCTGGCTCTTTCTCAATGTACTGAGAAAACTTTCTATGAAATGCTGGGAGACTTTTGGGCCATATGCTGTATACCTACATACTGTACTGTACCTACTGTACATATATTAATTAATGCAATCCAAACAGCAACTGCTGGGAGCTATAAAGTGGGCGTATATCATTCTTTTATAAATGTGTGTTTTGATTTTTGTATATCAGTCCAGTTTTATTTTGAACTAAATGTTCAGTTTGGAGTCAGTTTCAGCTTGTTTTTCTAGAACCGCGTTCCACTTAGATAAAGTGGCACTTCAGTTCTCACTCCAATTGCTGGCTTTGACAATACTAGTAATGCTACTAAAGCTTTCCCTGAAGCTTTCCAAAGCTTTCCCAAGCTTTCCCTCTTACTGTATGTTCCCCATTAAGTTTGCTAATATTGTCAAGGATTACTAATGGGAGCTATTAGTTTTTCAAGACCCCCCTATTTATTATTTATTTATTTTTTATGTGGAACTGCCTCTGAAAAGGATGTGCTACCTTCAGCATGGTGAACATGATATAAAGAACATGGTTTTCACTTACTCAAAGTGTGAATCATTAGACAGTCTGCATCGTCTGAAAGAATAAAACATTTACACACAAACACACACCTTGTTCTTCACCTGTTTGATGGACAGAAACATTTTCTTATGTCTCCTTTGAAAATATTTTGCTTGGTGTTGCACTGCATCCCCGCTGCCGTAGAGATAAAAACAGTTTCACAAAATGATACCTCACTGTTATATTATTATTATTATTATAAGCTGAATGGCTAACCTTATCAGGGAAGAAGGGAAATATAAATAAAACAACTGGATCTCTGCATCTCCGGACGATATCTCATCATGAACGTCAGCTCATCTGCTGAAATTTAATTCCAGCGGAATAGAACAGGAGATGCATCCCCATGTCAGAGTCGTGTGATCTCCATGGACCACTCTCAGATCTCACCATTCGTGACTGGTAACCGTGGATAATCAGCTCCTCTCACATAGCTAAATTGACATGCTCATGCTGATTTCGCCTTTACAACATCGGTCTCTTGTCATTTCAAGACTGACATTTAACTAGCCTCTGCCAGGTCTGCCTCTGAGCTTCATTTAATCCAGAATGCATCTGAACAACTTGTTTTACCGACCTTCAAACATTTCTTCCAGCCCACCCACTGCTGCGCTCCTTTAACGCATTTCCCAAGTCCTGTAAATGTAATGTAAATGAATAACTGTTGTTTATTCCCCAATTTTATCTTTGAGCTTGTTTAATTGAGAAAATAATAATTCATTAAGCAACAATTTTCACTTTTCAGTCTCTGCCTAGAACCACAAAAAAAAAAGAGCCAATATACAATATGACCGCTTTTCAAGCATATTCTGCATAGCTATCGCATATTTTGGCTTTTAATTCTGGAAGCTTCATTATTATTATTTTTTTTTTGGACTGTGCCGAGGAGGAAGACTAATTTAACCAAGCAATGAATGAACATTTTAGATCTTCCATCTGTCTGTGATGAAATGTGTTAAAATATGGTGTTTTCACGTTTCCAGTGAAAAAAGTTAAGCTCCTTTACTGAGTTTACTCCAAGTTTGAATATGCACCGTTTTGTTTATTGGCAAATGCTATTTGCACCCAGGTGTTCATAGGCAACAGTGCTACAGGGAGAGGTGGGGAAGGTGTAAAAAGTTGATAGCTGGCATGTGACAGTTCTCAACAAGGTGCAAATAGATGCTTGGTTTTTCTTTCTTTTTTTCTTTTAATTATAGGAAGTGGCTGTATGGCTAAATACCCCCAATGTACAGTATCTGTAAGAAGAGATGACCACATGCAGGAAAAAATAACAAATAATTGCTTTTGCTGTTTATAATAAATTGAATTTGGATAACAAAATTAAATAACAGAGAATAATAGAATGTAACTGAGTTTGTATATAGTTTTTGCATCTTAACAAATGCTAATTTGTAGAGTTACAATAATCCACAAGTTGATAACTAGAGAAACAAATAGATTAATAGATAGAGCTTTACAAAGGGTAATAAGACAAAAAAAAAACATTGAGAAGAATAGTATTGAGCATTAAAGAATTGGGTATATCAAGGTATTGTACTGTATATCTTAAGAAAACAATTTGCATTATTTTCTTTGCATAAAAAAGTTGAAGAGGTGGTATTCTTATTTCCTATTATCTAATTTGTATGAAATTCAATATTGTCTTTTTTCATTAGATCAAGTCTAATGCATACGCAGTACTGAGTGCTTTAGCCCTGAGATGAGTGTGCGTCACATTTGAAACCACTCGCAGTGGATTATTATAATGCATCAGTTTTTTAGGACACATACTATATTGCTGCCCGAGACAACTGTTCACTATCTAACCTGTGACCTCTGATTCATGTTTATGTCATCCCTGCAGCTCATTGCTCATGCTGTCACCTGTCATTCATGCCTCTTGGAATGCAGACATGCAGTTTGTCTTTAAACGTACTCTGATCAGATCTATAGGCAGCCTGATTAAGCTTAAGTTACACCATTATACTATATGGAGTAATCAAATTCTAAGTAATATCGTCTGAGTTGTTCAAGTAAATTTGATGCCGTTAATCTATTTACCCCATCTTCCCATCTAAAACCTGCATAAGACAATTTTATACAGTGAAGACATTTCAAATGATGCATCACTTCAAAGTATCACTGCAAGTCTATCTTTGTGAAATTAAGACTAATTATTCATGTGTAATAAATCCAATTGGATTCTAATGGTTTTATTTTTTGTAACCTTTTTGTTGAGGTAACTTACAGTACACTGTAAGGCAGCTAATATTTCTTTTTTTTTTTCTAAACACTATTTAATGCCAGAAACGTTCCCTTCAGAAAAAGTATGCAAAAAGCATATTTCATGAAATATGTATAGACACAGCTTTTCAAATGAAAATATTTTCAGGGTTTCCTTAGACAGAAAAAAAAAGTAAAATCTGAAGAATTCTGAAATGCTTTCAGAGATGCTCAAAGGAAAGAAAAATAAAATGGGGGGGGGGGGACCTTCCAAAGGTTGTTTTCATAAAGTGATGCAATTTTCAAGGCAAATGATCACACCCAACCTGGATTTATTCTACAAGAAGTAGATGATGGATAAACACCCATATCCTTGTGATCAAATGTACAGAAGGCAGCAACATGTTTTTTTGCCATAATTATGGCTAATAATTATTTCCTTATTTTCGGATTGAAATAAATTACTCATGTTTAAGCCAAAACATTCCAATTCCACAGAAATTTCTGTTGTTCAGAATTGTAACACATTGGTTCATACATTGCATCAGAAAACTGTGGGTGTCTGTGTATTGCATGTTTTTGTAGGTTACTTTATGCACACTCCAGTATTTTAGAATATTTAGAACCTTGTGAAAATATCTCACATTTGAAAAGCATCCTCCCTACACAGATCATATTTCTTTAGGAGTCTTGAGGTCTTCAGTCTTCCTGAAGGAATTCTTTGCTCTTATTCCTGGCAGGTTTTTGGCTCTCATTTTTTAGTCCAGTCTCTGTACCTGACCAGTTTCAGAGGAATGTTTTTTTTTTCTTTTTGTTAAGCCACACTAAACAAGACCTATAACTCATTTAAGCATAAACAATTTTAACTTAAGACATGAACCAGTGAGAAAGGGGTGCAGATAATGACAGATGATCAGGCCGGTGATTAGTCAATTTAAGAAATGAAAAAAGAACAGTGAAGGATAAATATGTATATAAGAAACACACGCACAGAGTCTATAATTGTTAAGATGTAAATAATATAAGCGGGCAATATATCCACAATGTTTATAAGCAGTTATACCATTTTAGATAAATATAGTTCCTGTCTGAGAGTCATTCTGGCATTCGGGTTCTGTGCCATTTCAGTCATCTGTATCTGCATCAGCTGGTATTTTCCCTCAACTATAACAGAAAGAATTATGTGTCTTGCCTTCTGTTTAAGAGGAAATAGTGTCCCCATGCGCTTTAGAGTGACCGGTATACAACCATATAGCATCCTCCTCCACCTCCCACGTCTTAGCACGTGCTGATTCAGTGTTGGCCCTGTTATCACTCCTGATCAGGACATTCTGATTTATTAATCCTGCTCCATATCTTTCATCAGATCCTTTAAACCAGAAAGCAGAAGGAAGCACGAGCTCATTCTTCATTTATAATTGATGTCTTCCTCCACGAGAGAGCCTGCTTGCGTGAAGCTGGCTAAAGATATACGGTTTAATACACTGGGGCATGGCAGGGCTCCAGGTGCAAAGTCACGACGGAAATGAGATTGTATAAGCATCGGGACTAATCGGGAGTCCAGCCACTCAGTGTAAAGTAGAATTAACTGCAAAAGCCGCAATGATTACTACTATTTCAGTTTGAACAGAGAAGTGCAATTTATTTTCGTTCTAAAGATGAGCAATTATGGGGAAAAAATGGAACAAGAAAATGAATTCTGCTGAAATGAGCCCCAGGATAATTCTCTATTTGACAGTGCGAAGAAAGACACAAGTAGAGAAACTCAGCAGGGGATAATCTGTCTAACAAAATGCTGCTATCCGAAAAGATTAGTATTCTAACACGCA
Organism: Leiocassis micropogon; assembly: GCA_028565275.1. NCBI lineage: Eukaryota > Metazoa > Chordata > Actinopteri > Siluriformes > Bagridae > Leiocassis > Leiocassis micropogon. Next base: position 11,755,959 of record JAOVVA010000048.1, read on the forward strand.
TACGTGGGTACTAGAGAGCATTTTCTTACATTCATAACACTTTACCTGGGCTGCTCTCAGTTTTAGGACATAGGATATCCAGGGTGCAGCACCTCATCACTGTATATCTCCAGGGAGAGGAACGGCCCATGGCCTCTACTGACAGGTTCTAATTGGATAGTCTCTGGTTTTAGAAAGGATTACTCAGCTTTGTGTCTTTATATGATGTCTTCTAACAAGTTGTAATGTACAGTAATTCTAGACATTTCAGGAAGAGAAATCTGAGTAGTCATTACTATGATTTAAAAGTTTCAAAATTTAATTTTATATTAAAGTACCATTGAATTCTTGCATCGGATTTATCAGAAGATGTTGATTTTTTTTTTGAACACAGGCTGTATAATTATATTAATGTGTTTATTCTAATATCCATTCATTATGGTTTCTATAGTAACAGTTCATTCAGAGGGATTTATACGATGGACACTGAACATAATCTAGTACTAATAATAAATAGATTGTTGGTGTTTATATTTAACAAAAGAAAAAAAAGATTATTGATGTGATGAAGTGTTCTCTAAGGTGCCATTTACTTGACATTTATGCAGTCTGAGGTATCAGTTCTTTGTAACAGGCATTAATTTTTACACCACAGGAAAGTCTTCAGCACATAGAATGCTGTGCTGTCTGGTTTCTCAACTATCCTATGTTAAGATAAGGCGATTTGAGTTATCCGTAAAGTCTGAAATGTGAGCAACTTCTATTTGTAGGTTCTGATTGTGGCACAGGAGCATTGTGGACATTTTGAGAGCTGGTATCTGATTACACACTGAATTGATTAGGTCTTTTTTTGCTAAAGCATGTAGTTAACAACTTATTCAGTGGGCCTTATTTATCAAGTTGGAGATGAACAGATTTGTGAATCCTTCTTAATAGAGGGACTTTTTAGCTTTTGTGAAAATACCATAATTTCAGAAAAGCCTTTGTGTCCTGCTTGTTCTCCTGAGTGTGTGTAAATTATCATGTCAGAACTAATGTAAACTGCAAATTATGAGGGGTGTTCAAGTCAAACTGGGATTTTTGATTGATATAATCCCCTGCTACTCTAATGCACTTATCCTAGCATTTCACTAGTGCTTGGATACTTTTAAAGGTAGAAAGTGTTTTCAGTATGCTGGAGATAGGTCAAGACTGTACAAGGGAAGTGGCAATAACTCCCAGCTGAACTCCCAATTCCTCTCCTTTAATGATGTTTGTGAATCATTGTGTGTACAGTTCCCAAAGACAGATGCATCTCTTCTGTAAGTTGGTGACAAATTATCCGTTCATTTTCAAGGATCAGGCATTTCACTCGATGGATGATAACATTCATCCTTTGATTTGATTTGCACCAATCAAATGTTTTGCTGCAGATAAGACTCTCATCACTGTACTGTGCTTAAAGTCTTCTTTAAATATCAATTGGTTTTATGCCTTAATTCAAGAGAAAAGTCCCAGTTTGACTTGAACAATCATCATCTATACGTAGTTTACTTCCATTCTTGCACTTTTATATATGGTTCGACGGATATTGTCGAATATAAATCATTTGGATTTGTGGATAAGGTATTTTATTAGATCAGATATTTTATTTTATAAACTGAAAAAGGGTGGTTACATAGCTGTAAGCTGTAAACCGATGCCTCAGCTGACAAAAGATTAAATTCATGAGGGTATGGATGTTTTAAGATATGATTTTTTCTGAGGATAAAAATCTGGATTACATATTGCTTTCAGTTCCAGGATTACAGTGTAATGATTTTTTCAGTCAAGGCCCCTAATATTAAAAACCCTGCTCAGTGTGTATGATCACCTGGGTAGAAGGTACACCTTTTGTTCTCTTTGGCTTTCATGTCACCTAATTTTCTCCCTGCTTCACCATTTCTGTAATCTGTCCCTAGGTTTCCTAGGTTTCTTAAGGTTACGGTATATTTAGAGTAAAGTACAGGTATTTCTTGACTTACAAACATTCAAGTTACGAAATTTCCGCAGATATGAAAAGACGAATCCTCAACAAAACAGTCCAAGAAAGTGGAAAACTTTGAGAGAATGGGCTCTGGGATTCCCTTTGCAAACTTGGTTACAGGTTAATTAGTTTTATTTTTACTTTATATTTTCTATTAATAATTTTTAGATGAATATATTTGGTTTTAGAATGAATCGTTAAAGAGTTTCATTATTTCTTTTGGGGAAATTCGCTATGAGACAAAATGGCATCCAGGATTCCCCTCATGATTTAAAAGCAGAGACATATCACAGTCAGACTCAGCCACGGTTACGGTTTGGAAAGTGTTGGGAAAGGGGACAGATTTAGTCAAGTGGATTGGTGTGCTTTATATTGTATATTTGTGTTAAAGGCATAAAATACTTTGCCGGTTCCTGACTTACGAACAAATCTGACTTATGAACATGATCCTGGAACAGAACACGTTCTTACGCAGGGGACAACCAGTATAGGCAAAAAGAAAAACCAATACATGATTTTTTGTTACAGCAACAAATGGATTTCACAATCATACCAATCATAATGTGATTTGTGACATTTAATAATCTTAATATGTGCTGCTTTTATTGTTTGCTTCCCCTATGATGTATACATATATATTTGGATATTGCTTCAACTAACTCCGTCTCCTCTGTATGGGCAGATGCCGTTCGTATGAGGACTGTTGCGGGACTCGCTGCTGTGTGCGCGCTCTGTCCATCCAGAGGCTCTGGTACTTCTGGTAAGAATAATATTTTATGTCACTCAGATATTAAATATTCTACGCAAACATTTCAGGTGCCCAGTCAGTAGTTTGCAACACTGTGGTATGTTAAATCAAACACAACAACTATTGGATGCCCTGCCTCAGTGTAGGAAAGTAAACAGCTCTGCTTGTTGCCTTTACAGATCAATACTCTGCTTTATAGGGCTGCATCTCACCTGCTGTGTGTGGACCGATAGATAGACTCAAAGCTATTAATTTCCTTCATCTCACAATTCCTCTTGTTATTTTTCAGATATTGTACTGCTGAAAAGGCTGTCCGGTGACAGAATATGGTTAAACACACATTAGAGGGAGTGGTTTTAGTCTAATGTCTTATACACAGCTACAAAATGTGATTTTGCTTGATTCTTGTTTCTGTACTGAACTTGTTACTTCTACCTTTCGAATACTAATGTAGACATATAAGTTATTGATGCTGGTTCTTAAAAAAAATCAGTATACACTGCCAATCAAAACATTTGGAGACACCTTCTCCTTCAGTGTTTTTTCTTCATTTTGTATTATTTTAACATTGTACATTAATACCTCAGGCATCCAAACTATGAAAGAACATAAATTATGTAGTATACCAAAAAGTGCCTTGTTTGTGACATTTCTTTCCTTCTTAATGTGCTTTAGACCATCAGTTGTCTTGTGCAGAGGAACGTGGGTACAAAGTCAATAACAGTATTAGTGCTACTACAACAACAGTACAAATCCATATTATGGGGGAAAAAAAACATAGTTAAGTGAAAAGAAAAAAGACAGTCCGTAATCACTGTGAAATGAATGTCAGTATGAAAAATCTCAGGAACATTGTATGTATCCCCAATTTCAGATGCCAAAACCACCAAACTATATGATAAAACCAAGGAATGGAATATCAAGAGCTACCTCTGCTGCAGAGGATAAGTTTATTAGAATGACCAGCCTTAGAAGCTGCTGATTTACAGCACCTTAGATTAGAGCCCACATAAATACTTCTTAAAGTTCAAGTGGCAGACACTGTAATAATAATTTAAAAAAAAAGAAGTTATGTCCAAACTTTTGACTGGTACTCTATTTTATGCTTTTGCTAAAATTCTCTGTGGATTAATTGTGAGAAACTCCTTTAACTACTATATGATTATAATACCTATCCTTGATATTAGCATAAATATACTGTGGCTACTGTATACTATTACTGTGGTGTTTGTGCAAAACATCTTGTGTTTCCAGTTATTACTATATGCTAGTGTTAGTGGATAATCTTACCTGGATACAGTAGATTTGCACCCAAGACCTGATGCTGTAACCACAAATACTATGATACTCGTACTAAACATATTTTTACATACTATTCCAACATAATCACCCAAAAGTATACTGTCATTTATAATTTCACTATCTGACGTCATCCAGAAGAGGATGTTTCTCTTTTGAGTCTGGTTCCACTGAAGCGTTCTTCCATGTGTCATCCCAGGGAGATTTTGCTTGCTTCATTCATCTCTGGCCTGTTCATTAGGGATCTAATTCAGAATTTCTGTAAATATCCATTTTTATATTATATAAAAATATATATGATGATCCTTGCTGTAAGGGGCTAAGGCTTTTGCACATATTTATATAACTTAATTTTTTAATATACAATAACCAGTACTAGACCCACACACAGCTTTTGATCTTTCGATAGCCTTGAACAAAGGCAAGATCTCAAAAAATGGGGAACTCTGAAAGCGAATATACTGTAAATGTAAGGAGCGATGTTTCTTGGATGTTATAAAAGCTTCGGATTTAATAATATACCCAGTAAATGGGAGCCTCAATGAAGTTAGAATAATGCTCAGAGATTAATTTAATAAAACATACTCATGATGACGTTCCTTTCATTTCCTTTGACTGACTGTACATTAGGCTGTTGCTGATGATGGGAGTGCTTTTCTGCTGCGGAGCCGGCTTTTTCATTCGCAGACGTATGTACCCATCTCCTCTGAGCGAAGAGCCTGCCTTTAACGTGTCATTTACCAGACACCCTGTGAGCACACCAGGTAAGGATACTATATTATCTACACACAATCTCTCATGGATTTTAAGTGTTACCCAAGCTCGTATTAATCCCAACACATACAAGATTGGAGCAGAGCGAGGAGCCATACTGTAGCTCTGAAAGTGAGGCAGACATTTATTATCGGTCCTATACTCTGTGGTTCAGCGAGCCATAGGCGTAAGATATTTCCTCATCAACTGCATTCCACCCCTGCAGTTCTTCATCTCCTTTGTTTCTGTCCTTCCACACATTTCTCCTTCTCTGCATGCAGGATAAGCAAGAACTCTGAGAAAAAGCCTGTGTGATTTATAAACAAATATGGCACCAGCATATGGTCACCACCAACTTCCTGCTGTTCAGAATAGATGAGGTAAACACTATTACTGAGCAGCAGACTTTTGTAACTGCACATGTACACAATTCCATACCCATCATTTTCACTTGAAATAGTGAATTTATTATAGTAGGATAAACTCTCTATTGTTCATAAGTGCTCACATATCCAGACCCATTGGTGTACATTTTATAGAGCATTATCACATCCACATCCATGGTGTTTTAAATTTCATCTCATCTCATTTCAGTGTTGAATTCCAATAATGGATTCGTTGAAATATCATATTCAGCTTTCATTTTAAATTCAGCTGTAGTTTATTTTTTGGATAAGATGTCATAAGCCCTATTCAGGCTGGATTCGTTTTACATGGGAAGGGTGAGCTAATTACAACATGAGTGTGTCCTAGTGTGTTTCTGGGTTTTTTGTCCTGTCTCAATCTGTCATTTCGGTATTTTTTCCGGATTTGGAAAGATCATACCATATCTACTATAAAATGACCAGTTCAAATAACCCCAAGTAATAAAATATCATCATGTGGGAACAGAGGATTTATGCTTTTTCTTCCGTTTGGAAACACTTCAGGAGGCACTCTTATTTCTCATCTCCCACCAAAAAAGCAGTAAGCAAGTCGAGCAGTAAAATATTCTACAGGTATATTTTGTTCTGGACTTAGGAACATTTGAGTTACTAATTTCCGCAGATACTGTACGTATGGGCTGCGGTTCTACGAACGTTCGTAGAAGTAGCTCACATTTATTGTACAAAAAATAGACATTGCTGTGCACCAGATACCGATATTTACAGTTATATACAATATTTTCAGTCTATAAGCGAAAGTACATTCATATAAATATAATGTATAAAGTCCGGTATGTTGTATGTGTGTGCGTGTGGGGGTGCGGGAGAAATGAGTCAGCCTCACCGGGTTCAATGAATCAGTCAAGAAGCACGATGATAGGAAATGGCTGTCCTGTAAAGCTGTCCTGATGGTGAATAATCCTAATTTTGGAAAATACTCAACAAAACAGAGATCACAGTCTAATACAGTGGAAAACAGCTCTAAGACAAAATGACATTCGGGATTCCCCCCACGATTTGAAAGCGCAGAGACACTGTTACTGTTATTTGACGTGTGAGATTCATTTCCTTAGGCATGTTTAAGGTTTTGGCGACATGATCGCATGTATAAATTTACATTGTATATTCGTGTCAAAAAAGTGCTTACGATAAAGATCAAACAACCAGTTTGCACTAATATCAGGTGTGCATGGAATTTTAAGTACAATGATCATGAACACATCATGAAGACACGTCTTGTAATCCTGTGTGAATTGATCGTAAATACTACAGGCAACAGTACTGTACAGACATCCACTAAGAAACTATATTCCACAATAACAGTTTTTAATTCATGTAGATTTCTACATGTGTTTTATAGTGTATTTTTTAATAATGCTGTACAGTTAAGGTAAAAAAAAAAATCAAAATCCCATTATAGTCCTGTGCAATTACTTCATCACAAAAGGCTGAAAATAATGTAATTATTATTATGTACAGGCAATATATGCATAGTCAGGAATTAATGTACACTTTGTGAAAAAATTGAGTATTTATGTTTTTAATGCTTCTGAAGTGATAAATAAATATTGGCAATATTTATTTATCATAATATGTGCCAAAAAAATCACAATGTTATTTCTTGATCAGTTTTTTTTTTTTTTTCAGTTTTTTAACAATTTAGTTCAGTAACTTTAACGAAGGGAAGAGGAAAAAGACAAAGGAATTTGGAAATGCATGAATGCACACTGTAGCTTGAGGAACATCTGTGAAACAGGCGCTTAGTCTCTGGTAATGGAATTTTTTCGTCTTGGGATTTCTAGTCTTCCTAAATTGTAATTTATTATTCATCATTCGTAATTCATAATATTTTTGTTTTATCATCATCAGATTTAGTTCGGTTTAGATTAGAGAAGCATTGCTATGAGTAACACTATGCCTAACTGTAGTACTGTTACTTTCTGAAATACTTACTTTATCTTCATACTAATCTACAAACACATCTCATGCCAATTATATGCATGGATAAATAAAAGCATCCAATTATGTCATGTACAGTAAATGTTTTTTACCCTTTCTTTCATTAGCGTTTAGAGACAAAATTAGGTCATTGCCTTTCCATGGCGTTTGAAACATGACTATATGAAAAGAGGAAGTGAGTGAGTTGGGCTTTGTCATTATCGCACTCGCTCATGTGGAAAACTGAATTGAGCTTTAATAATGCAGCGCAGTACCTCATTCTGTTCCTAAGGTTGGACTGTTCATGCGTGCTCAGTGGTGAAACATGGAAATCTTACAGGGTTTTTTTTTAAACTAATTGTGCCAGTACATTCATTCAGTTGTACAGTAGAACTATGGTTTGTATTTTACAGTGTTTCCACTCAACAGACTGCGTTTTAGCTGATTAACTGTCAGCACAGCACTAATTTGCGCTTAGTGACACCCTGTGGTTGTTCACCAGCACCCTGCTCTCATCACACACGGCCCCTGTTAAGCCAGACTGACCTCATATACTGTATAAAACAGACGTCAAATGTAGGATACAGGAAATAAATATTAAAGTTTTGGAAGGAACTAAACTAGACACTCACTCACTCATTCATCGTTTATATCGCTTTATCCTGCATACAGGGTCTTGGGGGGCCAGGAGCCTATCCCAGGAGGCTGGGTACACTCTGAATGGGGTGCCAATCCAAGACACACACTCATTCACACACTAAGGGCAATTTTGAAATTTGGAAACCTAATCTTCATGTCATTGGACTATATGGGAGGAAACTCGCCAAGCACGGGGAGAGCGTGCAAACTCCATGCACACAGACCACGAGGCGGGAATCGAACCCTGACCCTGGAGATGCAAGGCAATAGTGCCAACCACTAAGCCACTGTATTTTCAAACAGGGGTTTTATATACTGTATAATGTTTTATTTATTTATATATTTTCATCCTAGATTTGGTAGATCATTGTTCTAGTAAAATAAACAACCCCACAAAGTTTGGCTTGTTGTTATACATTGATTTCAGTGAAAAAGCACATCATTGTGGATTTCAGGGAATCTAGCAGCAGGGAACATTCTCATATCAATGAATATAACGTTAACGTTCATATAGTCTAACCTATTTACCAGCTCTATCCAGCCTACTTGTCTGTCTTTTGTGCACATAAAATTGTTTGCCAGCTGAGCTCCTAGCTCCACCCTACACCGTCACTGCCTGCATCTAGACCCAGTTCTGAACTCTGGGCACGGTTATTATTGTTATACGCTAAAGCTGACTTCATCCTGCATCCCAAATGTGCTGTTCTAAACAAAACTTGCACATTAAAAACTTGCCACTCCTGCTACAGTGCTCAATTAAAAGCCAGCATTAAGAGGATGACCTAGGATTAAGCAAAACTGGCAGCCACAAATATAATGGTGGCATTTGGTAAAACCATAGATTGTGTAAAAAGAACAAACTCTCTGTGAAGTTTTTTGAAGAGCGGTTTGGAAGTTCCTATGTGGAAACTCTATTCGTCACCATCTTGACCAAAACTATTTATTGTACCAGGCTTTTGTAAAGTTGGCCATTTTAACATTGGGGTCCATGGGATTTGACTCACTTTTGGAGGCAACTCCAATCAGACATTCAATGAATTGCATGTTTCGGCACTTCTGCATCGGCTTCATTGTTGGCACCTTGGGTAAAACACAAAGCATAGATTTAAAAACTCATGATAATCTAAAAATATTTATGGGACCCTCTATGTGCACCAGCCAAGATTGATGACAATCAGAATTCACTAACTGTCCTAAATTTCACATTCATTAGATGTTCTTCATTGTATAATTGGATTTGGAGAATTCACATAGCCTCATACAGAATTGAGACAATATTACATTGGATTCATCTCGTCCAATGCAAACAGAAAATCATTAAACACACCTGTAATCACAAGTACATGCAAAGCTCAAGTCCGGCCCCGATTACTTATCCGTAGTACATACTGTACTGAGTACTTTGGAACACACTATGAACACGTTCTGAAAATTACTGATATTTCGGTTACCGGTGATGAATGTATTATTTTTTTATAGTTATGTGAGTAATATGGGGAATAAAGTTGGTGAGGTAATTGAATTACACTTGGATTTTGTCAAAAAGCAGCTTTATAAATTTTGTATATACACTCCATCCATCCATTTAGGATGCCTCTGTAGTCCAACCAGTGACCGTTGAGGCCAATGGTGACTATTGTATTTATTCCCATTTTGTATGACCATGGTAGGTTCTCCAGTCAACATTCACTACAGCCAATTTGGAAACACCAGTTAGCCTAATCTGCACGTCTTTGAACTGTGGGAGGAAACCCACCAAGCATGGGGAGAACATGCAAACTCCATGCACACAGACTCAAGGTGAGAATCGAACCCAGGACCTGGCGGTACAAGGCGACAGTGCTAACTACTAAGCCACCGTGACACCATATATACATGGTCGCAGGGACCTTGAGCCTATCCCAGGAGGCTTAGGGCATGGTACATCCTGTACAGGGTGCCAATCTATCGCAGGGCACACACATACACACACTCACACTCATTCAAAAATTTGTATAGCTGCTTTTTGACAATTTTTTAAACATAAGTTTATGCCTAATGAGCACACTACAGATGTCAATGGCAAGAAAAAAACTCCCTGAGACAATATAAGAGAGGAACCAGACTTAAAGCGGATATGGTTATAAATAATTCCCTACTATGACTGGGTGCTATTATGGTTTTAACATTAAGTTTATTTTATTAAAGTTATCAACTAATCTGTGAGACTTGAGTGCAAAACTGTTCATGGCAGGTGCAGCCATAAAGATATCATGAAAATTGTAGTCCAAAGCCATTAAAGCAGTTAAACTGCTCATATCAATTGTGTTCCAAAGCCATCTTCATGGGTTCTAAATGTATCTTTATGCTGTGTGTATGGGACCATACTCAGCAACAGCAAGTAGTTTCTTGCAAGTAATGAGTACTCCAACCAGAAGTAGGGCATCTAGATGGATCAGCCAGTCCCAGAGGTCAGAAGGGGTCATTGAGCCCTTGAATCTCACCTTGAACATCTTGACCCTTTAAATATCTCTTGACATCCACAATCAATGACAATTAATAGCAGGGCCATCCTCACTCAGTCAGTCCACATAGTGTGGTGTCATCTGCAAACTGTAGGAGTTTTCCATAGGGTTCTCTTAAAGTGCAGGCAGTGGTGTGACTAGAAATCAGAAGAGGTGACAGTACAGAGTCCGTGGCATTTCAGTGCTAAGAATGAGTACTGTAGGTCTGCAGGAAGTTTGTTAGCCTCACATTATGTTGAAAGTTATATAATAATTGTTAATGCACTATCGTTAGCAAAGAAGAGTCGTTTTAATTTTAGAGTACTCTGACCTTAATAAACATGCCATATATATGGTTGCATTAGTCATTCTTGAGGATACAACAGTACTGAAAACGTTCCTACAAATGTCAGAGGCTGCAGAATCACAAGAGCTCATTTTTTAACTCCAGCCTCATTACAATGCAGTACGGCAGCACAATTCCAGCTAACATGCGAATCATGATTTTTCTCAATGGGAATTGATATCACGATTGTCTCACACGATTCTCTCTTCTTCTTTTCACTTAAAACATTTATTGCACTCAGCTGGAAAATGTGCTGTCCAAACAGGATTTTTAACCCTCTTATTTACAAATAAATAAAAAAATAAATAAATAGAAAGTCATTTTTTACTTAGTTTATTTTTTAATTAAGTACATAGTTTAGAGTATAAAATGTACAGTATTGTTGTCAAAGGTTTTATTGCTCAATCTTAACGTACTCCATAACAATCCTACAAATAAACTGAATAGACTGTTTAGGTCCGCCTCCGTGCTACGCCGTGAATGATGCAGAGCGATGAGTGAAGTGATTGAGTTGCATGACTGAGTCATTTGGTGAATTAGCCTAATTGGTGAATTAATAGTGTTTTGTGTTACCCAGTGTGTGCTGTACATGTAAATGCAGTGTGATTTGAATGCAAGTGAACTTCATTCATTTCTGAATCACCATCATTTAGAAATGAGATCCCGTGTATGTATGAATCGAGTGATTTTTTTTCTTTCTTTTTTTCGAATAAGCCCTACTGTAAGGGCCACATTTCATTCTTGTAATTTGTTGTTGTGTTTATTTTATTTTAGTCTATTAGTTAAGCATTAAGCATTAAGTATCATACTCATAATTTGTATTGTGACATAATTTCATGGGTTGTTCTGTGACATCATCCCACAGTTATGTAGCTGCATGTCTATCACGCACGTTAGTTGTTAGTTGTTGTTAAGAC
>JAOVVA010000048.1:11767590-11813132 GCA_028565275.1 Leiocassis micropogon
GTCGTGACTACAGTGGATTAATGCAAGAAACTGTAACAACCGTTGTACTTTGATGTTGAAAATAAAACAAGAGACAAGAAATCAACGCACATCTGGAGTCGTGAGTAACACTGTGTAACAAGAAAGACACGCGTCAGAACTTGCGCGTACAGATTAACATTAACATGCACGTACACCTACAATGCAGTCTTTGCTTATATAAAAAAATAAGGTGGTCTGCTGCATAATCGGAATGGCTCAGGGCCATGCAAGGGGACAGTCTTTGTTTTCGATTTTAGTATTTTAGTGCAGCAGTGATCAGGCGTTTTCTATTCCCTGGTGGCACACGTGATGATGATTATCTCTTCTTCTGTCCATTCTGTCCAGCCAAAATGCTAAAAACATTCTCTCAGGGGGAATATGAGTTTATATTTCTAATATAAAAGCAAACATCATTTTAATGTTTTATATATATTTTAATGTTTTCCCTCCCAGCCCTATTCTATCTGTATAAGCTATGTGTCCATGTCTCGATGGAGCCAACACCTGCAAAGTCTAATAATGCTTTAGAGTTCGGAAAGCGTAAAAACGCCTTTATAGGCTTTATATGGAGAAATTGTCAAAGATAAAATTTTACTTATGGTTCAAGCAATAATAATGCACAGCATTTATAATGTAGCCTTAAGGAAAGTAAAATGACAAAAACAGCGACAATAGCATGAGAGTTATTGGTATACTATTGGTAAAGCCTTTAGCTTGAGATCTCTGCACTTCCCTTCAGTGAAAACAAACAAGGGCATGCTCTCCATATGTCTTGCCAACCTGGTCCTCCAGAGCCTCGGCCCTGCATGTTTCCCAATTATCCCTGCACTACTACCTGCTGATGACCTAGATCATGTGTGTTCAGTCAATCAAAAGCTGGAAGATACCAATTAACTTTAACTTTCCCCACTCCACCCTCATCTAAGATGGTATCTTCCAGCTTTTGACTGACTGAACACACCTGATCACTCACTCATCGTCCATACTGCTTTATCCTGTATACAGGTTTGTGCGGGCCTGGAGTCTATCCCAGGAGACTTAGGGCACAAGGCGGGGTACACCCTGGACAGGGTGCCAATACATCACATGGAACACACACACATACACACACACTACATACAATTTGGGAACCCCAAACAGACTAATCTGCATGTCTTTTGGACTGTGGGAGGAAACTGGGTTACCTGGAGGAAATCCACAAAGCACAGGGAAAACATGCATCCTGCATGCACACAGAGTCGGAATCGAACCTGGCCGGGAATCGAACCTGGACCCTGGAGGTGCATGGTGGCAGTGTTAACCACCAAGCCGCTGTACCTCCCAGCAGTGAGTAGTGCAGGGATAATTGGAAAACATGTAAGGCTGTGGCACTCGAGGTCCAGGGTTGGCCACCCCTGCTCTAAACTGAGGACATCTGTCCCCTCTGTAGAGCATGAATCTTCATTACTAGTTAACATCATAACATAGATAAGAGGACTTTATGTATTTCTACTGATGTTGTTCCTTCTGACCTTTAGTGGTCAGAGAGTAGTAGTCTCTAGAATACGCACATACCAGTAGCAAAAGAAACTGCAATAAAATGTTAGCAAGCTGAAAAGTAAAACATATTTTAAAACCTAGCAAATATCAGCAATTTTTCCTCCCAAAGGGTTCCAAGCTCCAGTAATAAATAAACTAAGCAATAGTGAGAAGACCCCTTACTTATTAATTAGCAGCAATTTTTTTTTCTAACTGAACAAAAGACCACAGTCCCACCCACATACTGTAGATTTCTTTTAGCTTACAAGCCCAAGGCTTATGAATTCACAGGTCAAGGAAAGTGAAGGTGTCCAATACCATAAACAAATATTCCTCTATTATATGCCAAAACTTTTAGGTGACTTATGTATTTGAATAACAAGAAGTAAAAACTTATATATGCTTCAGTTTACCCTGTAGCTCTGTAAGTAGGTCTGTTAAGACTTCATGATTCACGCTTAACTGCCTTGTCTTTGACATCACAGTAGGTCGTGCCTACAATGTCTAGAACAACAGTAACTGTAAGTGATGCTGAAGTAACCAAAAAGACATAGCTGAGTTGTATTTTTGTGAAAAGTTGTGGATATGGATCTCTTACATTAGAAATAGCACTGAATATAATGAAAAGGTTCATACCTTTTATGGTTTCGTAATGTTTTTGCCAGTAATAGTGATTTATTCATTGCACATTCAGGTTTGTTTTTCTGTAAAATTTGTGTTTCTCAAATAATTATTCGACTTTATGTACTGTATATTTGTGCATTTTACAAGCAGCTAAAACAGTTTCACTTCCCTCCACAGTTTCTCAGCAGCCTGGCATTCAGGGCTATGGTGACCCCAGCGTTGCCATGACGATGCCAATGGCCCCTGCCTACCCGGGCCAGCCCAGCACAGCCCACATGATTAATTCATATCCACCACCACCGTCCTACTGCAACCATCCTCCACCATCTTACGACCAGGTCTTCAAGACCACTGAGAAGAAGTAGGTCCAGATGTTCATCATGGCACACCACACTCCAGCAGATCAGAGATCTGAGTCCCGACATGATGCTGCCAAGAACTTCTGGCAGCAACCATTGAGTCAACTCTTGGGTTGCTTCAAGTGGCTTGTTTTGTGTTTGCGTGCTTGTTTTAGGATACAGCATTTTTTTTTTGTCATGTTCATTGTTCAACATTTTATAGGTGGACAGAGCTGCTTATGTCTGACTTTGTATTGAAATAACGTGCATTGACTGTGTATTGAAGTAACATGAATATGAAAAGAACATGATTTTTTGGGGGGGGATGAAAGGACATGCAGAACATGAACTGCGCCTCAGAGTTTTCATAAAGGAGCTGGGTGGAGGCGAAAGATGGACATTGGCATACCGGAAAGAAGGTGGAATTAAATCCAGCTGTCATGTTTTTACAGTTGTTGCAATTGTGCAAAAGAAAATGAGAGTTATCTTTGAAGGACACCCTCCCTTGGCAAGTCCATTGTGCTGCCTGGGCACTTTGTAAACCTGAAGACTTGGGACTGAGAATTCAAACCATCTTTACTAGGGACTGCAGCAAGGTCTTCGTTGTGTTTGAACAACAGGAACTCTTTAGCAAAAAGTGATAAAGCAGAGAAGTTCCCAAGGCAACTGAGCAGGTGTGATAATAACCAATCGGACAGGACAGCACACCTTTCAATCCACTAATCAAGCAGGTCAGCACAGTTCATTCATCCATTCCCCCAATCCATTATACACCAGAGGCAATTGGCTATTGTAAGTGAAGGTCTGATCTTGAATTAGCTCCATCTTCAAATAGCTTGATGGTGATACACAGCTGAAGTCAGGAGTTTACATACGGTACACTTAAGTTGAAGTCATTTAAATTGATCACTGTTCGTAATTTTTCCAACACTCATTTCCAAATTATTTCACTTATAATTCACTATATTATGATTCCAAAAGTTTACATACATTCATTTGACTGTGCCTTTAAACAGCTTGGAAAAATTCCAGAATATTACACGATGACTTTAGAAGCTTTTGATCATTTGAGTCAATTGAAGGTGAACCCGTGGAGGTGTTTTAAGGCCTAGCTTCAAACTCAGTGCCTCTTTGTTTGGCATCATTGGAAAATAATAGAAATCAGCCAGGACCTCAGCAAAAAAAAAATTGTGAACCTCCAGACGTCTGTTTCATCCTTGAGAGCAGTTACCAAATGCCTGAAGGTACCACATACGTCTGTTCATCATTGAACCATGCAGTCATCATACCGCTCAGGAAGGGGGTGCATACTTTGTTACAAAAAGTATAAATCAAAACTAGAACGACAGACAAGGACCTTGTGAAGACATTGGAGGACCCAGTTACAAAGGCATCTGCATCCACTATAACACAAGACAGATATTGATGTATCCTAAAAGGCTGCTCACCAAGCAGCACATGGGGACAAATAACTTCATTTTTGGAAAAATGCCCTCCGGTCTGATGAAAAAATTTAACTATTTGGCCATGATGGCCATTGTTACGTCTGGAAGCTCCCACTACATCGTCCCAAACATGAAGCATGGGGGTGGCAGCACCATGTTTTGGCGTGCTTTGCTGCAAGAGGAACTGGTGCTCTGGTAGCTCAGAGGGCTAGGGCACTGAGTTACTGATTGGAAGATTGGCGTTTCGAGCACCAGCTCCACCAGGTTGCCATTGTCGGGCCCTTGAGCAAGGCCCTTAACCCTATCTGCTTCAGTGGCGCTGTATCATGGCTGACTCTGCGCTCTGACCCCAGTTACGCTGGGATATGCGAAGAAAGAATTTTCTGCAGTAATGTATGTGACAAATAAAGGCTTAACAAAATAGATTGCATCATGAGGAAGGAAGATTATGTGGATTATATTGAAGCAACATCTCAAGACATCAGCCAGGAAGGTAAAAATTGGTTTCAAATGGTTGTCTTACAAATATACATTGACCCCAATCATACTGCCAAAGTTGTGGCACAGTGGCTTAAGGGCAACAAAGTTGAGCATTCAAAAAAGTTGACCACCAAAAAGCCCTGACCTTAATCTAATAGAAAAGTTGTGGGAAGAACTGAAAAAGCATATGCGAGCAAGGAGACCTACAAACCTGACTCAGTTAGGTTTACAGCAATTCTGTCAGTAGGGTTAAAATTCCAGCACCTTATTGTAAGAAGCTTGTGAAAGGCTACCAAACAGGTTTAACCCAAGCTAAACAATATAAAGGTAATAATAAATACAAATCAATTGTGTGTAAACTTCTGACCTACTGGGAACGTGATGAAAAAGAAAACTGTAATAAATTGTTCAATTACTATGTAATCTTTTTCTCAGCTGTATTTGGATAAGGTGTATGTAAATTTCCAACTTTGCTGGTAACTGTTGAGGACAAGTCCAAGGGTAGTCCATTTGTGATGCCCAGCATGCAGCCATTTCACTGCCATACATAGAGCCAACTTAAGCTCAAGCCACCATGCTGTAATCTAAACATTATTTTACTTTGTGGTTTCCTAATGTAGTATTGGACTTGCCATTTTACCCTCGACTATAGAGGAGGTTTAGTGACCCTTAGTGACTTGTTCACAGAAAAAAAAAAAAAAACCCTGCTGTGCCCAGGACCAAAAACGTTTACTCAAAAGCACACTCTTGGTGGATGGAGACGAGAATTACAAAGTGCACAATTAAATGCTAATATGAACTGTTATACTCTTGAACTATTTTTAAGCTTTGAAGTTGGAAGAAGTGTGCAGAAAATCAAGGGTGACAGTCAGCTCTAAAATTACAATAAATTATTGTTCTTGTCACAGTGTCAGCTTTCTTTGACAAAAGGTACAGTGATTAAAAAAAAAAACTAGCATTTGATAGTGCAGCATTTTCCTGGGATAAAAGCGTAGCACCAGGTTTAATATTAACACTTCACCTTAACGATGACATGCCTTGAAGCCTAATGTCAATCTTTTATCAATGTGAAAGAAACAGGATTTTTTTTTTAATGGATCTTTAAAGAAAAAGAAGTTTCTTGCAAAGTTTGAAACACTTTAACTAGAAAGTTTTAAAACAAGTTGATAATGCATGAGAATGCGATATGAGGAAATATAATTTTGGAAATGGCAACATGCTATTTTAATCTTTTGTTGATTATGTACATTTTAATGGCTGTTCTATGCAAAGTAAAGATTGAGTCGGTTACATGTACATCTTGCTTAGTTGTAATAGGTGTGTGTTGTATCACTGTATCAGACTTGGCTGAAAGACATGCAAGTTACAGGTGTAAGTGCTAACCAAGTATCAAGCCTTCAAAATTTAGCTAAAACACAAGAGTTTCTGTCCTTTATCTAAAGAAGATATACTGTTCTGTCATATTGTATCCAATAAACTGTCATTGACATGTCAGTGATCAAGAACCAGTGTCATGCTTGATGTCTAAGACGATTCATGAATACCAAATTGAAACTCTCTTATTAGAAATGTGCTATTTTTCCACCCTGAATTTGTATGCAGAAAGGTTGTGTGAACATGTAGACAGTGAGAGGTTTAGGTTTATTCATGATGACTCAATGGGAGACATTTCAATTGACACTTTGTTTAAACATTTGGGTGCATATTCAATTCATAAACACAGTGGGCTGTAAAGGTTTGAGTTCGAACTAGCTAAAGTGCTTCTTCTGTTTTATTCATGCTTTTCCAATTTAATTTTAAAAAATCCTAAATTACACTGCAAAAATTTTAGCATCTTAGCACGTTTGCACGTGAAATATTCTTGAATCTACCCAAACACATATATTACTTCTTAATAGATTTTTTTAATAGATAGATTATTCATGGAGTGGCACGTTGGTGTAGTGGTTAGCACTGTCGCCTTGCACCTCCAGGGTCCGGATTCGATTCCCAGCCAGGCTCGTGGGTTTCCTCCGGGTACTCCGGTTTCCTCCCACAGTCCAACGACATGTAGGTTAGGCTAATTGGCGTTCCCAAATTGCCCGTAGTGCATGAATGAGTGTATGTGTGTGTGCCCTGCGATGGATTGGCACCCTGTCCAGGGTGTACACCGCCTGGTGCCCTAAGTCTCCTGGGATCGGCTCCTGGCCCCCCTGACCCTGAATACACGATAAAGCGGTATAGACGATGAGCGAGTGTAAACATATTTTAAGAAATTATAGGTAGGTTTGGCTAAAATCAAGAATATTTCACTTGCTGTCTTTCACTTTTTGCAGTGTATATTATTGACAGCTTGGGTAAGAAGTAAAAGATTAGAAGTATTTAAATGCTTTTCTTTAACAGAGTGTGCACTCTAGCCGATACAGACTTTGTACCATATGTGCTCTCGGACTTTTAAACCGCACTCTACCTCTAGTTAATCCACATTTACCTGCATGGCAAACAGGTTAACTGATTATTCTAGATAGTTATTAGACTAATTGGATCCATCTGCTTCTGAATTATACTGCAAAAGTTTAAAACTAGGTCAACTCTGAAAGATTTGAAAATGTTTATTGGCTCTTGGCAATGTTCAACAAATTTTATTAAGAGTTTTCCCTCAAATTATACTGTACATTCTTTTGTAAGCTTATAAAAATGATCAGTATTGACGACAACAACAACAACTAAGAACATTCAACAATGTTGAAGCTAAGGACAAACTAGCAGTAATTCTGCATGAGTTTTTTTAAATAATGTTCCATATTTGAAACTAAACTTGAAAGTATCCTGTAATGTTTAATAGAAGTACAAGTTCAGATTTTAGAATCTTGAAATTTCTAAAAGACATTTTCTACTGTGACACTGATGGCTAGTTTAACTCTTAAGATGCCACATCATTACCACCATACAGTACGTGCATGCATGAGGCTGTCACAAAAAAACCTTAAACATATCTAAAAATCAAAGCAACAAATATTTGTAGTTGCAAAAGTAAAAATAAACTATGTATTCAGCCCCTTCTACTTAAAATAATAATTTATAATAAATTGTTCCTTAGACTCGTCAACCAAAAACTAAAATCTAACCAAAAACTAAAATTTTATCTGAAAATTAATAGTGGACACAAGGGGTGCAAAGTCAACTAGAGAGTCCTTATGGTAATTAAAAGTAAAAAAAAAAAAAAAAAAGGCAATAAGCCTTTAAGCAACAGCCCTCAATAGTCCATGCTGAAATCTTGGAGGTCACTTACAAACAACCCTTAGCCAACTACAAGCTCATAAAAATCAATATAAAATGTGTCACTGTTATGCAACATGTATTAAAATATAATTAAGTACTGTATTATTATTATGATTTTGTCCACAAGACAGTTCCATTTGGCCTTTAAATAATTCTTAGTTTAGTTCAAGGGCTGCATTTGGCAGGTTTGTCTCCTGAATGAAAATTTCTTCTGTGCAGCATTTGTAAATAGATTGTTTTTACTGAGATTGGGTCTTAGTTTTACAACTTGACCATGTTCAAGAATCAGCTATAATTCTGAACACTTTCAGAATTAATTCAAGAGGTTCAATAAAAAGATTAAATTAAACATTTAGGAATTTTACTCTATTTTCACAGACTCAAAAGGATTGGACAATTGACTCATGATCGGTTTGATGGTTGTTTGGTTTGTTTTGTTTTTTAGTTATTTCGTGATGGCATGGTAGCTGTTCATGAGGAAATCAATATGCATCCAAAGATATTCCAATGCAATCCAATTCCAATGAAATACCCCTACATAACATCTAGCATCTAGTCAAGGACGCATCAAGGGAAATATGTATATCACTGTCAAAATCTTTGATCAAAAGACAGAGCTTCATTAATGTAAATACAGATGGTTTACCCAAAGATCCCATAAACTGATAATATTCAGAATGATTGGACAGAATGATTGGAGAACAATACAGAGAAGGAAAGGAGAGGCTCATGTTTCAAAACATACATCATCATCAGGAAACATGATTCCAAAGCATACATTATCATCATCATACATCATGGTTCCGAGGCATACCACATCATCTGTCAATGGTCACATGGTGGAGACAGTGTTCTAGCATGGACACATATGACTGCCAATAAAACTGCATCACTGGTGTTTATCGATGATGTGACTGCTGATATAAGTAGCTGAATGAACTTAAGTGTAAAGTTTCTGCCAAGATTCAGTCAACTGCTGCAAAACTGAGAGGAGGGCACTTCACAGCACAGATGGGTAATGACCTAAAACATACAGCAGAAGCTACGAAAGAAATGGATGCTTCTTAAAGGGCAGAGTCAGTCACCTGACATCAGCCCAACTGAGCATGCTTTTAACGTACTGAAGGTAAGGATAAAGCCAGCAGCAAACATTGTAAAAATGGCTATAATTCCTAAATTATTAATATAATATTTTTGTTAAACCTCTTGAACTAACGAGGTCCTATTATGAAAATTCACTTTTTGACCATTTTTGAGTTACATGGGGTCACTAATGTGTGTATGTGCAAAAAAAAAAAAAAAAAAAATCCCAACCCTTTTTTCCTTTACATTTGCATATATTTTCCATATAAACACTCGTGGGTTCAATATTGGGATGGAAAAAAAAGGTGGTAATTTGGTAAAGACCCTCCTCCTAGAAAAAAGTTTTTTCCGTTTATTTTGTTCATCAAAAATGCGTATTTAACAAGCATTAAAACGGTTAGAAAACTCCCAAACATGAGTTGGTTAATTTTCCAGTCAATTATGGTCTCTGAATTTTCAAAATAAAATGCACCTCAATAGGCTTTTGTGAAAGTTCATTTTTTAGCCAATCAGAGCCCAGACACTAAAACAGCACTTAATATATGAACTTAATTATAATATGGGAGCTCTGAAGCTGATAGGCTAATCACATCTTGATTGTTATATTCACAATAAACAGTGCTGGTATACAAAAATTTGGTCGCTTACCAAATACTTATGGACCTTAACGTCCATAACAAAAATGTTGGCAAATGGTTTGCAGTGGTACATGGAAAAAAAAAACAAAGATTTTATGTTATAGAAAAATCATCATCTTTTGGGTGGTAAATGCACCATGCCAACACCTTGTGCCTTGTTCTGTAAATAATAGATTTTAAATTCAGTCATGTGTTTCAGTTAAAGCAGCCAAATTTATTGTAACATTCAGAAACATCATTGCTTCTCTGTGTGGTTCATTTTTCTCACAATCTTTCAATGAGTGATGTATGTAAACATACAGACACGTAGGGGCATCCACACCATTATGGATGTAGACGTTTAACTAATATTACAGATGTTAATCATTTGAGTAAAAGCGTACACAAGGTTATTTCAGCCATCCCCATGCATAGACAACAAAGACAGGACTGAAACCCAAGAGACAAAGACAAGGTCAACTGAAGCGCTGCAGTACAATCAAAACACAAGCATGCAGCACAGAGACCTAATTTCAACTAAATACAAAGCTGTGGAAGCAAAAACATTCATCAGTGCAGTGAAAGAGGGAAACAAAATGGAATTTTTACATAAAAAAAGCTATAAAACATCACAGACGTGACAAAACTCAAAGTGACTTGTTTTATAGTTATAGGCAGAAGGTGGGGAGTTTCCCTTTTTTTTCGCGTCTGCGCAAGTTCTGTGGTGATGTTCAGTGCTGGAAGAGCTTGTAAAAGACACCTCAGAACTGTTCAAAAGTAAAAGTCAGTGCTCCCAGAAGCCACAGGTCAAAGTTCAAAAGCAGGAAAGCAAGAAGCCTCTGGTTGGGTGAGGTCTGAGAGGAAGTGGATCGCTCCAGCCATTCCTGTGAGAGACAAAGACAAATTCCTGGGTTTCAAAAAGTCTGCCTGAAAACCAGACGTCTGTTTTGTCACACAATGATAGATTAACCCACATAACATAAATACACGAGGCCTAAAGGCAAAAATATATATCATCATTATCAGATGCTGAAAGGTGTATAAAAAGAACTAGTTGAAATGCGTCCCCTAGTAGGGAATTTCAAATGCCTTTTTGGTCATGGCATGAATGGTCTACACACTTAGCTTGGCCATGAGTGCTGCACAAATGCAGCAGGTGTGAAGAGTCATACTGACTATTATGATCATTAAACTGAAGCACAAAGGTGGCTGTGTCTGTAACACGGAAGGCTGGATTATGCTTCTGGTATTTAGTGTGAACAGTCAATGGAAAGGCTGGACCTCTCTCTTCAACAAGGCTTATTTTGCATTGCACCACTTTGTGCAGAGTCTGTAGAATGCTGTGCGATCCCAGAAAATCTCCATTCTGTTGTATGACTGAAGAATTTAACATGTATCTGAATAATTTTTTAATGTGTTGCTGCCTAAGGAGGGACTACTTGCACAAGCACATAGCCACTTCAGCTTTCTGCTCATCCACTATAATGAAATAGGTGCCACTTTATACAAATAAATGAACAAGGTTTATTGGATAAAAGCATCAAATTGTGTGTTTCATCATACATAAACTATAATGGTAATAAAATACCTATTCATACAAAAAGACCCATGGGGCACAGGTGTTCTCATTAAGGTGGGCCACTGAGTAAATAAATATTTTTTTCTGTAGTATGAATGAGCAAAAAGTTGCTTCACTACAGTATTATCCAGCACGTTATTGTAACACAACCACAACAACGTGTGTGCATGTCTCGGGGCTCATGCCTACTACTAGCCTTTCTAAAACTACTCAGAGGAACCACTCCACCAATCAGTGGCCACCACTGCTCAGACTGAGGAGCAGAAAAGAATGTTACTATGGCAACAATAAGGTGAAGTAGCAGATAAATAGTCCCAACTCTTTGGAAGTGGAGTGGAGTTAGCTTGCCACTGTGGTGCCGTGCGGATGGACTCAGGGCCATGTCGTGCCTGCTTGTCATACACTTAATAATGGGGAAGTGCAAAGCATTTAAAGAAGTAAACCCAGATCTATCATGCACGATAAAAAACAATGGTTTGTGTTTAAGTTTAACCTGTCAATTGATGCCCGTTTAGTGTGTCTTACCTGTCTGTACCTCTTCTATTTCTACCCGCTCAGTGAATGAACTTTCTAACGCATTCAGCCCTCTAGTATAAAACTGAGGATTTCATTACTGATGATAGCTCAGCGTGCAGAAAGACATAAACCAGACAAAGAAAAGTTTACAGAAACCTCAGTCTGTCTTTCATTTTCCCCAGATAATGACTAGGTCTGATTACGCATGATTTAAAATAAAGAGACCATGTTACTTTATAGTTAAGAACGCAGGCAAAATGCCTAATAACTGCGTTTTCGTAACTGGTCTTTGTTAAATACATGAAAACATAATTAAAATAGCCGAAGGCCGTCTGGATTGAATGAGGTGCAGTATTTATAGCAATCGTTTCACATACTCATTCTTTAGAGGATTGCTTTAGAGATGCTCTGAATATTATTTGCAGGTGATGTGCATGAGAGACAGGCTCCTAAATTTACCTTCAAAAAGGGAATATGGTCGGTCTGGAATACGGCAGCCGTGCGTTCCATAGTCTAGACACCACTCCGCAAACTAAAAGAAAATGCAAAGAAAAGAAAGAATAAATAACCACAATAGTCTGTATGCGTGTATGCATGTTAATGCAGTTAAATCAGCCACAAATTAAGCAACTAAATAAATTGTTCCTCATATTAAAACAATGTGAAATTGTACGTATCAACTGTGAGTCAATGATCGAAGAATGAAAATTTTACTGACAACACCCAAATTTACTATTCACTCACTCATTGTCTATACCACTTTATCTTGTATACAGTCGGAGGGCCCTGGAGCCTATCCCAGGAGACTTCGGGCACAAGGAGGGGGAACACACGCTCAATCACACACTACGGGCAATTTGGGAACTCAGCCTAATCTGCATTTCTTTAAACTGTGGGAGGAAACCGTACCCAGAGGAAAGCCACCGAATACGGGAAGAACTGCATGCACACACACCCCGAGGCAGAAATCGAACCCGGAACCTGGAGGTGCAAGGTGACAGTGTGCCACTAAGGGACCATGCTGCCCCAAAATTTTTTATGTGAACAAAATGAATGAGCGACTGACTGTGCATAATTGTTTGGGAAGGATGTTAGAAAACATTACTGGGATTTTTTTTTTTTTAAATATTAATTATTTACATTTTACACATGAAAAAGAAAACATACTCCTTATACATTTTGACAAAAATATTTCACTTTCTGTATGTACAGTACATCAAACAGCTGTTACTTTATGTCTATCTGCCTAATATTGTGTAGGTCCCCAAATACCTGATGACGCCAAAATACCTCTGACCCATCAAGGCAAGGACTCCACAAAATGTCTAAAGGATGTTAGCAGCAGATCCTTTGAGTCCTGTCCGAATACCGTTGCCATCAACTTGGTCTTCAAGAATGGTCAGGTAGGTGGTGCGTGTCAAAGTGACATCCAAAGGAATGGCAGGACCCAAGGTTTCCCAGCAGAAAGTTACTAACATTACATAATACCGCCTCTGCAGGGTTGATTTTTTTTCCCCTTATAGTGCATCTCGATGCCATCTGTTCACCAGGTAAGCAATGCATACACACCCATGTATGTAAAAGACAACATGACTCCGACCAGGCCGCTGTATTCCACTGGCCCATGGTCCAGAGTGATGCTCATATGACAGTTGCAGGTGCTTTCACCAGTGGACAGGAGTCAGCGTGGGCAGTCTGGTCAGTACTACTAACTACTGCAGACCAGAAACATCCCACAAGCCAGGCCACATTTTGAAAATGCTCATCTATTCATCTCAATGTCCTTTATATCCTGCTTCCAACACATTATCATTGAGAACTGACTGTTCACTTGTTCACTTATTTTTCATATACAATGTGAAGAGAAAACAGTTTATCTAGACAGCTCAAAACCAATCACTGAACAATAACTTTCTGTAGAACAAAACTAGCTCTCTATGTTTTTAGTTTAAAATTTAATTCGGAAACTATAATTTTCTATGGTTTACACCCAAGACACACTAAAGTATTTACTTGCACAATATGTTAGCATATAAATGTAACCTTGTGTCTACCCTTATAAGTTGCAAATTTTTAACCTCTTAATCCAACTTGTCCTTATTTGTATATCAACAACAAGAATGCCCCAAAGTGCTTCACATAAATAATAAAATAATATAAAAAGACAAACATCTCATGTTTAAACTAACACCAGAGAAAACATTTAAATACCCTCAGTGATGTGGCCTCACGAATAGTCAAGGGTAGGTCATTCCACAGTTTGGGTGCCGCCACAGAGAACACCCAATCACCCCTGAACTTGCATTTGGTTTTAGGTACAGTCAGCAAAAGTTTATTTGATGATCTGAGAGACCGGGGTGGTGCATAGGGCTGAAGCAGATCCGAGAGGTAGGGCGGGGCAAGGCCATGTAAACATTTAAACATGACTAAAGGAATGAAAAACTTAATTTGGCACTGTCCCGGGAACCAATGAAGGGAAGCCAGAACTGGAGAGATATGTTGTCTTTTACGTATAGACGTTAAGAATCGAGCAGCAGAGTTTTGCCTGAGAATCCCCGAACTACAAAGCTATACAGTAATCGATGCGAGTGGTGATAAAGGCGTGGATGGCTATTTCAAAATGCCTAAAGGACAAAAACAGGCTTATGTTTTGCCATAATTGAAAGAAACTGGACCGAACCACAGCACTGATTTGTTTATCAAATTTAAGGCCATGGTCAAAAATAACACCTAAATTTTATGCTGTGGGTTTAACATACTGCTCAAAGGCTCCTAAATCCAGAGGTGGAACTCTTCCCCTGGCACCAGGACCTCAGTCTTTTTACCATTAAAATTAAAAAAAAACTTTAGGCTAACTATGTCTTTATGTCATCTAGACATGTAAACAGAGCCTTGACAGAGTAGCCTTCCTTCTGTTTTAACGGGAGATAAATCTGACTATTATCTGCATAGCAGTGAAAGGAGATGCCATGTTTTTACCCTCACAATAAAAACAATTAAGCTACAATAAAGACTGTCTGTGTTTTTATTCAAACAGGATTTTTACATAAAGACAAACACCTGAATAATTGGTGCAATGAAACTGTTTAAAAAGGTGATGAAACAAAAATTGCTTCCCCTTGACCAGAAACCTGTGATCGGTCTTCTTCGTTAAAACCTGGTGTCAGTAAGTAAACCGCGGCTCAGATAAAAGCCGATGATTCATTTTCGCTGGAAAATGACTCTGGCTGTAAAAGGCTGCTGTGATGATTCGAGAACAGCAGAGTCCATTATGCTTTCATTACTTGCCACTTGGGGTAGACTGCCGTAATTATCAGCGTTCTAGCAGGAATGTGGCTTTTCACTAGAAGAGGACACTCTGTATGCCCCTCTCACCTCCTCCCTCTGTCCCTGAGTAGTGAGAAATATTGACAGTCAGTGTGGAGAGTGGTTCCGCTCCAAGATGCATCATGGAGAATGTTTTAGAGAAGAAGCTGATCCTGGGTGAAAACAAAGCACTAACCACATAATGTGCTCAAAAAAAAGCAATAGTGTTTATTTTAGTTGAAATTTTTTTTTACTTATCTAGCTAAATGAATCCAAGTCCTAACATTCATCATTCCATGGGCAAGTTCATATTCAAGTTAAAAAAAAAAATTTCTTATTTTAATATAGATAGACATGTTAAGTTGGGTGAGTTTGTGCCAAATTAGCATCAGATTCCTGGACTTGTTTGACAATGTGGTTCTCTGCTTTTGTAGCTCATTTACCTTGATGTATTGCACACGCTGATTTTTATTTAAAAAAATTTTACATAACAGTTTTAAAGATTGATTATACGAGTTCCTTTATCCTTCAACAAGGTGTTTCAGCCTGAAGACCCTTCTCACACAGAATTTTTTGTTTTGTTTTTCACACCAAGCAGGTAAACTCTTTAGATGTTGAGTGAAAATCTCAGCACTTTCTTAAATACTTAAAACCAGCCAGGCGGCACCAACAACCATGCCACGGTTCAATTCAGAGACCAGATTCTTCATTCTGTGGTTTGCCGTGAATGCGCATTGTGTTGCTGCCGCATGATTGGCTAGTTCGAGAACTGCAAGAACGGGTAGTCGTGGAATAAGAAAGTGGATAAGTGTATGTTGAAAATGTTTCATGTTCCGTCTGACTCGAGGTGCATTTTAATTCGTCTCTTGCTACTTCTTTTACAATGAAAGACGTGCTCCTTACTCAGTAAATTCGAATAAGCACAGTTCCCCATACTCTCACACTTCTGTAATTCTTGGTAATCAGTGTTACTATAGTTTCTAAAAACCTAGGTTACACCCGCTGAAACTAATTTGCAAATCTGATCTCAAATTAGACTTTCATCTCAACACACTTACATAGGAATACATTTGACAGAAAAATAAAGGCATTAAAAAAAACACTTTTTTTCCAGCTGGCACTCAGAGGAGTTGAATAAGCTGCACCTCAATGTGGAATAAGGAAAAAGTGCTCCAGTGTGAATGTGTTATTTGAATTTGGAGGTGAAAAGAGCACGAGTGATTATACATCAGCTAAAATGTCACAGCTTTCTCAGAGTTGTGCTGCCTCCCTTCCAAAAAATAAATAAATAATCCAGACAAAATAATTACAATATTGATCTGTCTTCATAAAAAGTAAATAAATTCAAGTAGCATTTTCTGAACAGAACACACACACACACACACACACACACACACACTCACACAATCTATCCCAGTTTGTTTCGCTGTATACCTTGCAGGCACGGTACAGGTACTTCTGCTCCTGTGTGAGCTTGTATAGCGAGAGGAAAGCGTAGCCGTTACCGGCAGTGCCGTGACAGATGCCGTAGCCTTTGCGAAGTAAACCCCTCTGCCAGATCACCTCGCCACACTCAACCGCATCCTTCAGATACTTCTCGTCCTTGAACACCTGAGAGAAAACAGATAATCGGCTGAACGTCATCTTCAAGCAATGATTTCCGTCGACTACTCTCTTAATTAATCCCTAATTTTCTTTCACACTTAGGTGTTTAATCACAAATAACACCATACGAGCTGAGAGGCAGCATACCTTATGTGGTAACTACTTTAGTTTGATCACTCTTTCATAATATGTACCCTATATCTAAAAGACGAGAATTAAAAGCAGAAAATGCAATGCATCATGGCTGACCTGAATCGTAATGATAATTTCTTTTTAAAGGTCTGACATTTAAACTGATTTTTTTTTTTTCCCTCAAAGCAACGCAAATTTACATTCATGATAAACATCCCGGAGGTAAGGGCGGCTATGGAAACCATTCTGAGACATCATGGGGGGGGGGGGGGGACCCTGAACATACTGTATACCAGACTCAAAATAGAACCCATCTATTTTTGCCCATTTGGCCACAAGAGCATTACTGAAGTCTTGCACCGACACTGGGCGAGGAGTTCATCCCATTGGAG
Source organism: Leiocassis micropogon (assembly GCA_028565275.1). NCBI lineage: Eukaryota > Metazoa > Chordata > Actinopteri > Siluriformes > Bagridae > Leiocassis > Leiocassis micropogon. The sequence goes on from JAOVVA010000048.1 coordinate 11,784,508, forward strand.
ATGAGGTGAGGGAACTGAAGTGCATACGAGTGTGATGATACGGTGCATACACATCAGGTAGGATTTATCATCTTTCAATAGGTCAAAAAAAACATGCTAACATTAAATAATTAGATAAAATTGATTACCCAGTTAACCCAAAATGACAATTTTATAACAAGCGTATACTCGCATCCCCCATATACATCTGACTCTGGCTTTCAAGCTATGGCTGAATAATATGGCACAATTTATTAGGACTGCAGTGTTAACCGCGCTCCTTAGGAAAAGCAGTCTCCAAATATAGCACATGCTCGAGTTCCTCTAACTGCCCTTAGGCATTATCAATTTTATGAGACAGGGTAAAAGAGAAAGAGAGAGGGAGAGAGAGAATGAGCAAGTAAGCAAATGGCCCATCTGTTCATGAGAAGTGGGAAGGAAAGCCAAGGAAGATTTATTTATTTTAATTATTTATTTTTACTGGAGCAGGCACTATTTAGCTGTGATAAAAAAAAAATAATGTCTATTAACTCTTCTGCAGATAGTCCAGAAACTGTTTTACCCAAGCAATAATAAACTCAGTACGACTGTGAAAAATAAGCATTAGCAAAAGGTAAAAAGGCACATATAATATCACAAACTCACTGATGCATGTTACTGCATGATATGCCACCTATAAGATCTTCCCATTGACTCTAACCATTGACTTGTTCATACGTATAACTGAGTAGTACATTTACTTTCAATCATTAGCATGTTTCATGTGCACCACTTAACCACTAGATGGCACTGTGGGATTCTAAGAGAAAAACAGGACATGTTGAAATTCAGTGAGAGGTTTGTGGTCTTCCTAACCTTGTCATTAAATCAAGAAGTGCGAAGTCTGAGCTATGGGAACTGAATACAGTATTACATTACTGTGTCTGAATCCTGGTCGTCCATCTTCATAATAATCCTCTTTGCATTTGTTCATTCATCAATTACTCTGATTAGCTCTCTTTCTCTCTCTACCCATCACTAATATTCACCATTACAGTCAAACACATCACTGTTAATCTCTTCTACAACCGCTGGGTGAAACAAAAAGACAGATTCGGGTATATTTCTAATACCAAGCAGGAGATTGGAATATTACTATTTACACAAACAATTCTTCAACTGTCTGAATTTGAATACAAAATTCATCAAGTGTCTTAATTTGAAAGTATCTCTCCAGCGTGTCTGTGTGTATTAAAAAATAAATACAGATTATGATCTGTATGTGTAATGTGTGTTGAGAATGGACTGAGTAACCGTTTTGCCACTCACCTTATGTGCCATGATGAGCATGTGAACCACGCCTGGTGCTCCATGGCACCAGTGCACCAGTCTGTCTGTCTCATTGCTGAGAGATGATGGATAGTTGCCCGAGCGGAACTTTTTGTGCCGCACATAATCTATACTTGGCCGGACCAACTCAGTCAGGATTTCAGGATTTATTTTTGCCATGGGCTACAGAGAGACACAAAGAGAGGGAAAAAAAAAAAGAAAAAAAAAAGACAGATGATTCCAAGCACTTCCTCGAGTAAGAGTTTGGTGTAATCAAGCACAAAGCTTTTCAGTGGAAGGGAAAGATTTGTAACATTACCTGAGAAGTAAAAGTTCTTACACTCCAGTCTCGTGATAGAGGCAGTGACCTCAGGAGAACACAATCAGAACTAATTCATTAACAATTTGTCGCTTATTTTAACTTAATTAACCAGAGACTCAGCAGAGCGCTGGTGGAATACAAAAGGCCGAATTAAAAATTAATCACGCTCTGGCTGAAGAATTTCTTTAAATAAACTTTTAGAAAAGAGATATACATAATTTTTTGGCATGGTGTCCTTGCTTTTCAATACATTTTGTCCATCTGTCAACAAGATTTCATATTGACTTATTAAAAAAAAATGGCTGAGCTGCGAGCCAACAATGCACCGCTGTCTTCACTTCTTCATCAGAGGTGAATCTTCAACCTTATAGAGCTCAAACAGGTGAAAGTCTGATGGAACGAGCTCGGGAATATAGGAAGTATGCTTTAACACCTCAAGACGAAGTTTTTGAAGAGTGTCAACAGTGTGGGCAGGAGTGTGCGTACATTTGTCATTAGCAGTGGACATGGCCAGGCATCTGGCTCCTTCTATGGCTAACACATTGTTGAATTTCTCTATCCAATCATTCACACTTGTTTATGCGCAAAGAAAAAAAAAAAGTAAGTTTTGCCACGAAGTCTTCGATACATCCTTAAACTAAAAAATAATAATATTAATAAAATATATAATCACTGCACGCTGCTCTTCTTCATGCAAATAAGACAGAGTCTGTCACTCTAAAGTGACAGAAGTTTTAATACAACCGGAGTGCAGATAATTTTTGACCCTTGTACAAACATACTTTTTGTGGTAAATACAGAATTTATGAGGGCTGCATTATAAAGTTATATTCATTTATCATCAGTAAGACCTTAATCCTGGTCAGGGTCCCAGTGGATCCGGAGTCTATCCCTAGAACAATGCGCATGCAGGACATTTCACCCTGAATGAAATGCCACTCCATTGCACGCACGGCCTCCCTCCCCTCCCTGTCACCTAGGGGCATCATAGTGTAGCCAATCCATATACATGCCTGTTACTGTGGGAGGAAATCCAAACTCAGAATCAAACCAAGGGACCCTGGAGCTTACGCTAGGGTCAATAGGAGTCAACCTTTCCAAAGTGACTTTGATCGAGACAGGACACAACTGAGCAGTTAAAAGCTTTTGCTCAGAGATTTAACAGTGACGGCTTTGCACAGGCTGGGATTTGAACTCATGTCTTCTGGTCATTAGTCTTCAGCTCTGAGCTACCACTTTCACACCCAAAATGCTTTTTACAGGAGAGTGCATGTACAGTACACACAGGGATTTGCTAACAGAAAAGCAGCCCAGTAGGATCCAAATCCCCAGGTTTTGCCCTTACATTTAATTCCTGCTACTTTGCAGAGATTTTACTGAGTTTGTTCTTCAGGATTGGAGGCATTTAAGAAAGGAAAGGAAAGAAGAAAAAAAACAGGCTTGGGTGGGATGCACTCCCGAAGACTTGCTCTCAGTAAAATGGCCTACTGCTGTGTGAGTAGTGGAAGGTGTGAGAGGAGACGAGTGGTCAGTCTTGCTTGCACAGAGCAGCTGCACGCCGTCTCACTGCATTGCCATTACTCTCTCCGCCCAGACGGCATTGAAAACCGGCTACGATGTTGGCACAGCTGCTGCACAGTACCACTGCTGATAGCACTCCTGGTTACGAGGCAAACAATTTCCATATTACTGCCACTTATCAGGAACAAATTGAGCAACGGCCACTGGGAATTACAGCGAGCCTCTCGAAAAGCTTATAAATGATGCTACAGTACCTAACCGCCCTGAACATTTGTTTATGATGCTGTGTGTTATTGCAGCAGCGGCTGTTTAAACAAATATAGATGATGCTCTAAACTCGGACCGTTTCTCCCTGACGCAGTTTTGTGCTTGGCTGGTTAACATACATTTCAGCAATACAAGCGAAGAGCCTGAATTTAAGCAAGTCTCATACAATACACACACACACACACACACACACACTCTCTGTACCATTACAAAGACAGAACAATGCATTATTATGAGCAGTGGCTCATGTCCATCTGCGTCACCATTACGCACAGCCATATCGCCTTAGCAACCAGGCATGAGCTCCACCCAATCGGCTCACAGGATTTCTGAAAGGTCTGTGTGTGTGTCTGTGTATGCACGCCTGCCTTAACTTAAATTTATGGCACGGCGTCCAAGTATAACAATGTATTCCTTTTATTAATAATTTATTTCTTGGCTAGGACATCCTAAGATGGTCTGAGAGGTGAATCCGAGGTGTTATTCGCGAATAACAGGAATGCTTGGCTTTGTGAACGCTATAATTAGTTGAACCAGCTGATAATTCATCAGCATTCTCAAATGCTGAGGGAGCTGAAATTGCCTCATTAAGGAAACAGATCAATAATTTGGATGGAGAGAGAATGGGGAACAAGAGACGGAGCGGAGGGGGAAAAAAAAAAGTCTTATATTCTCCGCATCAAGAAAGCATGTGATGGTACTTTGATAATGTGGTTTGTGCAGGAGGCTACAAACAGCACTATAACAGACACGTATACATTAAGTATACTGTACAGCACAGTCGTTTATACATTACTTCATTATCACCTCATTATGCTTTCACCTTCCCGTGGGAGAAAACAGACACATTTCATCTATCTTTAAGTACACCACGCAAATCGGCCTGCTACTGTGCACTTGCACATGCAGTCTCCTGCCTTATCCCACTTGATAAGATTTTTATTATAGCTCTTGCCCGGCTTTGCAGTAGCAGCTTTCAAAGTGGCATTAAAATGAACCCTATCAGGACCCGGAGTTAAATCCTAGAGCTCTGCGGTGTCTCTGATCCTGCGGGTCAGAGAGCAACACTTGGGCAGCCAAAGGAAATCAGGCCACATACAGTAAGCAAAGACATGGGGATTTTTCAGCTGCCGCATTACAAAAGAACAAGAAATTGAACCTATTTCATACCAAGGAAAAGATATTCTTGAGAAAAAAGTATGACACAGGTCGATGTCTTTTCTGAAGCAGATAAAAACTAGTTATGAGTGGGGCGCTAATAAACATTTGACTACATGCCCAAGGACTCGTTCAAGACGATACATGGTTCGTTGCTTGCTAATGTCCAAGTACGGTTAATGACAGGGGTGGCCAAATTATTAGAACAGGAATCTGAGACAAGCAAATCATATGTGGGCAACCAGATTTTTTTAATTAATTTTTTTTTTTTTTTTCATAGAAGTAATTGCTTTAAGTAAGGAATGAATCATCATACTTTGTATTTAATATGTAAAAAGCATTGTGAGTCAGCTGGTACTGTGTATTACTCATTGACTGGTATATGCATGAAAGATAATTTAATAATTAATCCAGCTATACAAAACAAGAGACCCTGGCAGTCGGATCACGTTCTCAGGTCAGTAGGTGCATTTGTAGTTCATAGCTGTATTTTTAAACATGGATATTAAAATCCTAATTATTATTTGATTAATATATACTATATTTGTATTTGCCTGGTGTTTATGAGGATGTACAGGGGTTGGACAATGAAACTGAAACACTGGACGATTTAGTGTTGGAGGTTTCATGACTAAATTTGTCAGCAGAGTGTGAAGGTTTAAGTAGCAGAGTAATAGCATAGTTTTGGTTAAAATATTGCAATGCACACAACATTATGGGTGATATATCAGAGTTCAAAAGAGAACAAATTGTTGGTGCGTGTCTCGCTGGCGCATCTGTGACGAAGACAGCAAGTCTTCGTGATGTATCAAGAGCCACGGTATCCAGGGTAATGTCAGCATACCACCAAGAAGGACGAGCCACATCCAACAGGAGTAACTGAGGATGCTGTCTGAAAGGGATGTCTGGGTGCTAACCCGGATTGTATCCAAAAAAACATAAAACCACAGCTGTCCAAATCGCTGCAGAATTAAATGTGCACCTCAACTCTCCCGTTTCCACCAAAACTGTTCGTCGGGAGCTCCACAGGATCAATGTAAATGGCCGCGCTACTATAGCCCAATCCTTTGGTCACTCGTGCCAATGCCAAACGTCGGTTTCAATGGTGCCAGCAGTGAAAATGTTGGGCTGTGTACAATGTAAAACATGTACTGTTTTCTGATGAGTCCACCTTCACTGTCTTTTCCACATCCGGGACAGTTACAGTGTGGAGAAGCCCCAAAGAAGCGTACCACCAAAGACTGTTGCATGCCCAGAGTGAAGCATGGGGGTGGATCAGTGATGGTTTGGGCTGCAATATCATGGCATTCCCTAGGTCCAATACTTGTGCTAGATGGGCGCGTCACTGCCAAGGACTAGCGAACCATTCTGGAGGACCATGTGCACCCAATGGTTCAAACATTATATCCTGAAGGCGGTGCCATGTATAAGGATGATAATGCACCAATACACACAGCAAGACTGGTGACAGAGTGGTTTGATGAACATGAAAGTTAAGTTGAACATCTCCCATGGCCTGCACAGTCACCAGATCTAAATATTATTGAGCCACTTTGGGGTGTTTTGGGCGAGTCAGTAAACATTTTCCTCCACCAGCAACACGTGGAGCATCACGTGGAGCATCACGTGGAGCATTACGTGGAGCATCACGTGGAGCATCACGTGGAGCATCACGTGGAGCATCACGTGGAGCATCACGTGGACACTATTCTGCAAGAAGAATGGCTCAAAATCCATCTGGCCACTGTGCTGGCCTTGTATCTGTCATTACCAAGACAAATTGATGCTGTATTGACCGCAAAAGGAGGCCCTACATCATACTAATGAATTATTGTCGTCTAAAACCAGGTGTTTCAGTTTCATTGTCCAACACCTGTAGGTTCATTAGGTTACAGATGTGACACACACACATGTACATAGATTATATGTATATATAGAGTATAGATGTGCAAGTTTTATGCATTCATTCAGAAGATATTTCATCAAAAGTTTTGACTTGAGCATCCCTCGTATGTATTTATGATCATTTATGCCAGAGCAATTGATTATTTATTTATAGCACTGGAGACTTTCCTTAGGAACACTGAAATGAAATAGCACACAAACATTTTACATATGCACATGCAACCTAGGACATACACTAAGAGTACACTTTGAAAATAATAACTATGTCTGCATATAAAGAGACAGCTAATAAAACCTACTTTAACTCTTCAGGCAGTCATAGATTCCCATTTTACTTTTATTGGCTTTCAGGGAAGTCTTTGGTGCAATAAATAAATAATAACCCGTACATACTTAAACAAAAACATATTTACACGGGCAAAAAATGGTGGAATAGTGATCATGCTATTTTTAAATTAATTTCAAACTTCACTCCAAAATAAAGCCATAAAATGAGATAAATATGACTAGCCACATAATCCGGACCAATTGATGATGAGTATAGAAGGAGGACGTTAGCACGTGCACATACATGGTCAGTTCAGAATGTTTTTGTGCCTCGTGTAGTGTAAATCAGCCATAATTTGAAATAATATTTTATCATTTGTGGCCGCCTGGGATCCATCAACATGTCCTTGCAGTTACAAAGAAAGTCTATAAAGTTTACAAACTATACCTCTATGACTGTTCGCATTACCTCATGCGAGCATTGCTAGAGTAACTGAATGCAGTTGTGTAACTTCCTCTGTACAACTACGAGTTCGTCCTTGTAATTTAATTATCTTGCTTTCTATTTTTCTTTTTAAATCACTCACACACACACACACACACACACACACACACACACACACACACACACACACACCAGTGTTGATCATAAAAGAGCAGTGATAATTTCAAGCGTCTTTTCATGCATGTAAGCATTTCTCATTCTTAATGAGCAGCTAATTAAAAGCTGAATAAAACAAAGTAAACACTGTTTTATGGGTATCTCAGGCCTCCTCACCTGCATCAGCATGTAGTAGATGCCTGCCAGTCCATGTGCAGCTCCAACATACTGCTTCTTGTGCCACTCATAGAGCAGCGGGCATCGTTCTGTCTTCTTCTCATCTCTGGACAGGTTCTTCCCTGCCTCCAAGATGGCCGTCACTACCTATGTGAAGCAGAAAGGAACAGCCAAAGGAAATAATTCAGTACAAATGAAACAGTATGATGGTTATACTGTACGTTTTCCCAGAAATATAAGGACCATGGGTAAAGATCAACTTCGATTAGAACCTTATTTTGCCCTCTTGTTCTGTAGAATCATAAATCAGATTTGCTACAACGCTAAAATGGCAAATTCACACCTACATTCATTTAGAAAACGTCCCTTAGTACCGCAAGCAATTATGCTTCAAAGCAAGACTTTTGCTGTTGTGTTTAATAAGCATAAATATGCATCATCATCAACATCACGTTACATTTTTTTTACCCTCCAGGAGGAAATCTATAACCAAAGCTCCACTGGAAGCTTTTCACCAAGTCAGCATTAACCTCAAGCCGTATGTTCACAGTCTGAGCTTTCCACCCAGTCAGATTGTAGTTATGCATGGATGATGGAAAAGAACATGACATTCTCCCACAACAGGCCTGTTTTCCAGGAAAGTACAGCACCGAGTAATTAAAACCATAAAACAGCTTTGTCATCGAAGAAACACTGCATTCCCAGAGAGTACAGAAGGAAACAGAAACCAGAGACATACTGACCGTAGAGGGAAAACAACAACAGAATACTGAAAGGATGAACAAGTACACCAAGCAGTAATTATAATATCGCATGGATTTTCAGAGATGAAAAAAATTAATACTGGGTATTGATGCGAAATTTACAAACAGCATATCATCATCTTTACTACTGTCTTAAATGTGTGGTGTGGCATAATAAAAAATATTAACATGTACAAAGTAAAGAATAGAATGTGAAAAGAACTACTACAGGAAAATGAAGAGATGAGACCAACACACAGTGGATTTACTTCACCTCTAACAATAAGCTATAAACCCTCTTATTCTCACTTCTCTTTAAATCTCTTTTTTGACAGTAATCACTCACTCACTCATTCTCTAAACCGCTTATCCTGCACAGGGTCACGGGAGGCATCGGGGCACTAGATGGGGTATACCGTGGACAGGGTGTCAATCTATCTCAAGGCACAAGCATGCACATGCTCACACTACAGGCAATTTGGGTACACCAATTAGCCTAACCTGCATGTCTTTGGAATGTAGGAGAACCCATCAAGCAGAACAGAGAGAACATGCAAACTTCATACACACAGACTCGCGATCCTGTACATGCAACTACTGTTTTTTGACAGTAATCACTCACTTACTCATTCTCTTAACCGCTTATCTTGTTCACAAAAGAAACACAAGACAGTTACACCAAAAATATCCATACTACAAATACTATGCAAATACATAAACTGAAGTTGAAAAGTGCCATATAATCCCTTTTCACATAACACAAGCATTTTTTTTATAATACAAAAACATAACATGAGAAAATAATTTGTTACTGAGACTAATTGAAAAAAAAAAAAAAAAAGCTTCAATTTGCTAGGGAGCATAGAGATTGGACTTTGGAGCAATGGGAAAACATCCCATTCTGCAATTAAATTAAATCAGCTGATGATCTAAATGTACTGAATGACCAGGCCAATGGAGTTTTTCTTACCAGATGGAGCGGCCATATTCCAGGACCTCAATTATGAAACGGTGCTGCTGGGAGAATAGAGTCAAAGCTGAAGGCAGTTGAGCAAAATTAGTGTGCAAGATTTTCTTGAGGCTGGTCTTTTGTGGCTAGTTTCATTTTATGTTAAACATTATAAAAGACCGCATCTGGTAAATGCGCTCTTTCTAAGATACTCGTACAAAAAAAAAAAGAAGTCACCTACTGAGATTCCTTACCTTCGTTCCTGGTGTAAAGATGCTACCAATTCATGAGATTATTATTTTTTTGCTCTTGTGCTTTAAAGTTCAACTACTTCATTAATATTAATGTTGACATTCCAACTACACATCATCACTAAAGGCCATGGTGTTACACATCAGGTAAAAGATTTCCTCCCACTTAGTAGTTAAAGGTTACTTACTGCCTTGATGTCAGATAACTGTATGCAACAAGTCATAGGTTTGATCATTTCTTCCCTTCACTCAGTGACACTGCACCTCATCTCCACATGAAATTAAAATCTTTCAATCCTACCAGCCATCAGTATGGTTCATATTACAAAATTTTTGTCTCTCTTTTGTCCTTTCCCTGTTCTCTCCTTTCTCTTTTTACTTTTCTGTCCTTTATCTCATCTCTGTGCTCGCTTCTATTTTTACAATTCCCTTCTCTACTGTTTTAACCAAATCACATGGTTGCCTCTCGCACCTTTAGCACTAAAAGCAGCACAGTCTCCGTTACCCTAGGGCTCTCTAAACCTTTACCTTATTTTAGCTTTTATTATTAAGGCCTCTATGCTGGGACTAATGGCAAAAATAATGTATACTCTACTCGCTATATAACTTAACTTTAATCAGATTTGAGAACTCAAATGTACTGTGGTAAAAGTTGTTTAAAAAATGGTCAGTTACAAACTAATTTGTCTGCGCCACGATGCACAATAGGTTGATATATGTATGTTGTGTAGTGTTTAGCACAATGGCGTCACACCACCAGGGTCGAGGATTTGATTCCTTTACATTAGGTCTGTGTGTGTGGAGTTTGCATGTTCTCCCCAAACCCTGTATCCCGCCTAGTGATCAGTCTCCTGGCATAGACTCCAGGGCCCCATGACCTTGTAAACAGGATAATGATATAGAAGATAAATGAATTTTTTAAAAATGAACTGTTTTATTCCACGTTAAATGCAAGTTTAATGTGGGCATGCTCAAGTGACCTTAGAGTACAAAACATTACAGTGTATGGCTTTTATATATTTTTTTAATGAGAAGTCACTTCCACTAAAATGATTGCAAGGCAGAACCTGTCGGAGAGGAGGATAAATGATCCTGAGAACCATCAGTTTTTAAGAATTCAGACACATCCTCGGGGTAAAACTACCACTACAGGTTTGTTCATTTTGAAATAGATTCTAACGGTTAGCATTATTTAGGCCAACACTTGACTTTGTGTTTAATTTTATAACTTATTTGTATTGTTCAGATTGTTTTGAAATGTTATCCATACAAAAGAACTAGTGGTCTAGATGGAGTTAAACCTACAGTACAATTTCTTTTAGATTATTGAACTACTCAACAGTCTGAATGTTCTATAAATCATTTTGGAGAGGAGCATCTATGATATGATTAAAGATAAATGAGGTTCAGAGTAGGAATGTGCTAAAGGAGTTAATGAACAGCACTTTACTCTAGCAGAATATGCTCTAGTGTCAGGGAAAATCCAAATAAATTTTAGGCGTGAAGTCAAACTTCATCTGACTGTCAGTACAAATAACTAAATATCTTTTCAAACCCAATAAGTGCATAAATAAATGCAGACACTGCGAACCTTGCAGTGATAACAGTGATAGTAGTTGGTGTAAAATGTGCTTAATCTCCATCTTAAAAGGGATCTGATTTTGTATTGGACTTTACTAGAAATACATTCTCTCTTTGGTCCTCATATTTTCATAGCTAACTGTCCAATCTCACCTGCATGAGAGCAAAATATCTCAAGTCCACACCTCAGCACCAAAAGTGTCCACATTAGCAGCAATGCTGTGATTCAGGACTGACTCAATAGACAGAATTTTTTAATTATTTTTTTTTTCTCCCCTTCACCACTGTGCTAAAAACAAGCCGTGTGGTTACGCAGTATGTTGAAACGGTCGTGGAGATACACTATTAACCTGTGACCTTTTGCTTTCCACATTTTATTTCCCAGATTGCAATGCAGACTTTCTGCAACCATGACTTCCAACTAACACAAAGTGCTTTTATTTATAAAATTTTCTTTCTGTTCTTTTTTACTTCTTTGCTTTTTAGGCAGGTAGAAGTTTTCCTGAAGTACCAAACAGAACTCAAAGGAATGACTAAGCACAAGTGCCAACTGCTGTGGAGATAAATTTTTCGAGCACTGTGCAAAAGCTGAGAACACTTGAACTTGACCCTGCACTTACATTGTAAGCCGGCACTATAATAATAATAATAATAATAATAATAATAATAATAATAATTCAATACAAAGTGGCACAGTCCATTTTCCCTCCACATATAAAAACCACTTTGCAATGTCAATAAATATGGTAAAAAAAATAAATAAATAAAAAAACAGCAGTCCAGCACTGTTTAAAATAGCGCAGACTGTTACCTTCATACGCGCACCACCACTTTTTTCTCCTTTCTAGGTCAGAGCTTCCACACGCAGCACGGTTGTAGATTGTCTTGCCACAGAAATTTCCAACACAATTCCCAAACTATTTGTGATTTTATCTAATAAAATTTATAATCCGCTACGCCAAATGTGTCAGTGGGACACCAAGAGCCTCAGGTGTATACAGAACTGGAACAGAGCAAGCGAGATAAACTTGAGAAGTGTGTTAAACATGATGGGTTTTAAATTCTAACTTTTTTACATTATCATATTTGGCGCAGTGAGGCAGGAAACACAACAGCCCACATTCAAATAAGTTTTGGCCACCAAAATTAGAAAGGTTTAACTCCATTCCCTCAAGAAGTAAAAAACTCATTCAGTGTTTTGCCTGGACTGTATACGACCTTGACACTCCTGTTAATGGCTCTGTGTATGTAGTAATATATTTAGTAATTACTCGGTCATGTTGCTATAAAATGTACTGAGCTGAATTCTTGGTGTTTATCTGTGATCTTATAGCAATTTTTACTTTTTTTTGTAGTCTTGAAAATGTTCTCTCAATTACCATTTTCATTCAAAAGCATGAAGGGAAAAAAAGAAATCCATTCGATTCAACTTCGATTCCAACTTCTCTCAATACAAGAGAAAGAGAGTAACCTATGTTATGATTGTTATTTAAGTGTTTCTATGTATTTGTTGTATTTGTTTACATTTTTTAACTAATATTTATTAGAAGTAATGATTTACCTATTATTTATCAGAAATAGTGATGTACCTTTTTTTTTTGCTTAAGGTTATCGACCACTTAGTTGAATCTACTTTGAACAATTGTTGTGTAACCTGCAAAGCTGTCAGACACAAGAATTAAAAGTAATTCCAGAGTTGATCCTCATGTCCCCTGTAGTTGGCTAATGGCTTTTTTCGAGTTTGAAGCAGAAGCTGATGTGCAAATTCCCAGATAACTCGGAAGTTTTAGCTACAGACTTTAGATTTTAAACGCTAACATGTCCTGATGTCCAAGAGTGAGAGGGAGTTTTCCCTTTTTTTTTTTATAGAAATGGCACTGAGTATATACTCTGTGATGGGCCATTTCACTACCTATGATTTTATTTTTGTGCCAGAAACCTGAAAAAAAAGAAAGAAAAAAAAACTGTCTTGCATGCACTCAATATCACAAGGATGCACTCGCTCAAGCTGTGGAAGCGTTATAATTGTGCTACAATTCCAGCCAATCCAAAAAGGGTACATTATAATGATCTGTTTCTAATTTCATCATTCTCCTTCAATGTGCATGTGCAAAACCATCACATTTTCTTCTGTTGTTGTGTTTAGTGGCAAGTACTGTATGTGTTTGAGTTTATATCTTTTTATTTTATCATCATAATAAGTTGGAATTACATGCATAGTTTAAAGTATATGTACTGTCAAAGGTTTAATTGTCTTATTAACTTCTAGTATAATTAATAGTATCGCAATACAGTACATGCGATTGAGAAGTGTAAAAATCCTGTCTCCGTTCAGACAGTAGTTTACTGACTGACTTGCTATCTTGCTGCCCATGGTGTTATTTTGAGCGTGTGTGTGAGGGAGTTTTGAGCCCAAGTCAGTCTGAGTGTACCAAAATAGAATGTGAGCTATTTGCTCAGGATTTTGGCACAAAAATAACACTGTAGCTGCCACATTAGTGAACCTGAAATTTAAACTTAAGGAAACACCTTACTACCTACCCTTGTTGTATTTCTGCCTGTCTTTCATGCTGTGTATGTGGGTGTGTTACATTTTTCAGGTTAGTGCCCATTACTGTGTGCATCGTTCCAGCCTCTGGTTCCACACTATACGATCAATGATAGCCGTTAGTGCTGCACAATTAATCACCTAAAAATCTAAATCTTAATACAGACCTGTGAAATTATTTCATCGTAAAAGCTGCAACTTATTACAGGTAATATATGTATAATATATGCATGCATCAATATTTTAAGTATTTGTTTATTTTTTTAAAGCACTTTAAAGGTGATAAATAAATATTGACAGGCATCCTCTTAATGGGATAATTTTTGACATTATTTGTTGTTACCCTAGATAAAACCATTACAAAATATACAAACATTAATAATTCATTATGCATTTAATAGTTACATATTGCAGTTTACAGTGCATCCGGAAAGTATTCACAGCGCTTTACTTTTTGCACATTTTGCTATGTTACAGCTTTTTCCAAAATGGATTAAATTATTTTCCTCAAAAAATAATCAGGGAGTCAGGGGGATATAAAAAAAAATAAAAAATCCCTTAGTCAGGAAGGTGACCAAGAACCAGATGGTCACTCTGAAAGAGCTCCACTGTTTCTCTGTGGTGAGAGGAGAATCTTCCAGAAGAACAACAATCTCTGCAGCACTCCATCAATCATGGAGTTTGCCAAAAGGCACCTGAACTCTAACAACAAGAAATGTTTTTTTTTTTTTTTGCTGAAGCACCTTTGGCACCAACAGCCTCAAGTCGTTTTGAGTATGAGGCTACAAGATGGTTTTTCTTCTGGAAGGTTCTCCTCTCTCCACAGAGAAACACGGGAGCTCTTTCAGAGTGACCATCAGGTTCTTGGTCACCTCACTGACCCAGGCCCTTCTCCCCCGATCGCTCACTTTGGCCGGGCGGCCCGCTCTAAGAAGAGTCCTGGTGGTTCCTAACTACTTCCATTTATAGATGATGGAGGCCACTGTGCTCATCTGGACGTTCAATGCTGCAAAAAGTTTTCTGTACCCTTCCTCAGATCTGTGCCTTGATACAATCCTGTCTCGGAGGTCTACAGACAATTCCTTGGACTTCATGGCTTGATTTGTGCTCTGACATGCACAGTTAACTGTGGGACTTTAAATAGACAGGTGTGTGTGTCTTATCAAATCATGTCCAATCAACTGAATTTACCACAGGTGGACTCCAGTGGAGTTGTAGAAACATCTCAAGGATGATCAGTGGAAACAGGATGTGAGCTTAATTTTGAGTGTCATGGCAAAGGCTGAATTTTTATTTTATTTTATTAAATCATGCAGTCCCAATAGCCGCATGCCTCAACACTCTGTCATGGTTTCCCATTGATTGGATTGACAATTTCCAGATTTCGCCAGGCTACATAGACCTATTCAGACCAGTGCCCTTGTTTTGTCTTACCAGTTGACCGGTTGCGCTGATTATCACTTGTTCTTATTCCTGTTTGTGCTTTGTCATTGTTAGATTTACAGTATTTACTTTTACCATTTTGTATGTAAACTGTATATAACACGCTTTACCCATATATTTTTTTTTATATTAGAAAGGTAGGAGGGTGACAGCTTTCATTTGGACAGTTTGGCTCTCACCTTGGCGATGATGTTCTCGTCCACCGTTTCTGGCCCGATCTCTTTGTTGACGTAGAGCAGGGCGTACAGGTATCCAGCGCGACCATACAGCAGCTCGTCTGGAATCTCTGACTCTGGACTGATGACTGAGCGCTGGAGTTGAAGCAGTCTGCAGCATCCCAGAATGGAAGAAGAAGAAGATTAAAAAAAAAAGAAAAAAAAAGGAGGGAATCATTTTAAAAACATTAAGCAGAATTGAATACAATTGCCACAAAACAAAACTCTGATCTAAAAGAAATTATTTGAGATGAAAAGGCATGATGAGGAAGTCGTTTCCATGATATCGCTGGTTTAAGCAGATGGGCTTCTCAGCAAGAGGCTAATACAACTGCCAACATACTACAGAGTGGGCTACAGGCTGAGGCAAGAAAAAAAACAAAAAAAAAAAAACATGCTGGAACAGTATCAGAGAAGATGATTTGGCAGTCTCGTACAGACAGGTGACAAATTATAGGGAGATACAATGGCTTTGTTATGCTCTGGAAGCCATTCTGCTGGCATCATTTGAGCTCACTTGTCTCCTTAGAGGGAAGAGTCACTGCAAATCAGTATACACAACGTTGAATTATCAGCTTCATCCTATGCTGAAACATGTCATCTTCAAGTTTCAAGGATGACTCCGCCCCCTAGTCACAGTGCTTTAATAAGGATTGTACGTAAACCATTAGCACTCGCCTTCATAGCCACCAGATCTCAAACTTACTGTCCAGATTTTGGAGTAAAGTGTTAGATATTACTCTTTTTTTTTCTATTATACGTTTTTTTTTTATCATTATTATTTATCACGTGCGTATGGCCATAAGGCTGAAAAAGATCTGAGTTTACACAATAAGTAATCAGTCTCATGCTGAGAGCTGCAGAGTTCTCACTTGCCAGCAGGCAGTCCCGATGATTAATCTGCTAACTTCCAGCAAGCACGCAAGCACACACACTCACATACACAGAGTGACAAAATGAGATAGAATGGTGTGAAAAAGACAGAAAGGCATAGAGGATAGAAAAATAAAATAAAATTAATATCATACTTGGTAAGGCATTCCTTTAAATCAGCCTGGTTATTTAGCCTGTGGTGAACGACGGCGGCAACAGCCAGCGGTCCAGCGTCACCACACAGAAAAGTGACTTTTCGGCCATTCAGGTTGCGCAGGGTACGCTTTACGTAATCCAGCGAGCGCTGCAGGTGAGAGGAATCGCCACTCACGCGATGCAGCTGCAGGTACAGCAAGGCAATTCCTACAACACCAGTTTTAAAATAGCATGTCACACAAACATTGAGTAATACCGTCCTATCAGGTAAATATTTCATTTATACAGTAGTAAACTAACTGAAAGTACGCAGGGGAGACCAACAGGGAAGCATTACCTGTCCAGCCGGTGTATGTGGAGAAGTCATGCGGGTCTGCTGTTTTAAGTCCCTCCTCCATCTGCAGGAGAAGATCTTTAATCTTATTCTGTACTTTCTTCTTGAAGGCCTCTGTGATCTGAGTCAGAAACAGAAAAGAAATTGTTAATGTGGTGTAACACAAATGAAACAATACTATACAGCAAATCACAATACTAATTCCACAGAACTGCTGAATTCATTTCCTAACAGCAGCTGAAATATTTCTGGCTATGAGACAAAGCCTGATTTTATAATCAGTGCAATCTTACTATGCCATCATGTCTGCCAGACACTCCAGAAGATCTGGAGTCAATCTAATAATGAAATGTGCTATTATTTAGCAAAAATCCATAATCCTCCTTTAAGCAGTCTTGAGTGTCAGCACTTGCTAATGGCCAATACTCTAAGGTGCATTGCTGTTGCTTTATTCTGGAGCATGGCTGTGAGGACTCTTGATTAAGACATGATTGGCTTCTGTGTATTCTTCTTGATATTGCACACCGTAACCGTCTATTACCTAAATAAAATTAATCTTTTACAAGGACTAACGAGACTTTGAATTGGATTTAGGGACGTTCCAAATAAGCAATGAAGCCAATGCTCGACACTGCAGTAGTGAGATAAGTTGAAGACTCAGCTGTGCGAGACCTCGTAGTGCATGTCCAGAAAATAATTTAATTTGAGAGAAATTAAACACTAAGGGCATTATACGATTATTTATAATGAGTTCGGGGCACTGGTGGCTCAGTGGTAGGTGCCTTTTATACGAACTAACATACTCTTGTGTGCGCCTAACCAAAGTGTTCTTTATACCGAACACTGCAAGAAGAACATTTTTATGAGGCATGATGGTGGGTTTCAGCTAGAAACACAACACTGCTATAATGTTACACATATATTGCATATATTGTGCTTATACGCTAAACAGCACATAGGCAATACTTTAGACTCTTCTGTTTATAAAAATGATATCAGTCAAGAATTTTGAGTCTCTAAAATGGAGTCACTGACTGCAACAGATTTTTGTCTGCCACCTCTCTCAGACCTAGAATGTTGCAGCTCTGACACTACAAATTCAATATTTTAAAGTCAATATTTTTCCATTTTACTGTAATTCTGTAACTCTCAAAAGGACTGAAGCACCTCTATCAAATCATCGCCAACATCACCACACATCGACAGACCACCAGAAAGACATGTTCCTGGCTGGCTGGCTGTGGGTGTTGGCTGCTGGCTCGGACAAAGAGAAAGCCTTATTTTCCAGGGAAAGAAAAGCTCAGAGGCTTTTCATCATAAATCACAGAGGGATGCTCGGAGCCAATGCAGCACTACCCATCAACTCCCCTCACACACACTGGTGAACGATAAGTTATTAGCGGAGACAGAAGTGAACTGAGTTTGCTGGCAGTTCATTTGCAGCAGTGCGGTTTGTGAGATGAATGCTAATAAAAGATCAGTCTCGGCTCAGATCTGTGGCATGCTGCCCAGACAAAGCAGCAATGACCGAAAAATAAAAAATAAAAAAATAAAATACATTTTAAAACCTGCAGTCTGAGATGGTGTTAAAAAAAAAAAAGTAGTACTAATTAACTTCTCAATAAGTGAAATGGTAAAAAATTAACTGTGGTAATTCTAAATCATTTTAAGTAACTATAAATGTTACTTGACATTATTTTTATAATAAAGAAATAATGTGCAGTTATTGGTAATTCTTCAACTTACAATAAGCAATAATCCTTAGGAATGGAAATCACCAGTGGACACCCGGGACAATATTATCATGATACAGATGTGCTGAAATCGATTTGCTGATTCTCTTGGTATAAAAATGTATAAATATTCCGATTTACATATTAATAGTGTTTGCTACACTTCTACACAAACTTCAAAAAAATTATATGCTGCCTTTCAAAGAGTGAATAGTTTAGACCGCACCTGTAAGGAACGGCAACATTTTACCAACTCTAATGCAAGCATCCGTAAATTAAATTTTTGTTTAGTGATATAGGAATCACCACACAAAATAATAAGTCACTGCAACAGTTTTCCCCCCCAATATCTACTGTAGTGATCATGCTTTGCATCAAGACGCATCACACCAACCTATTGTTGATTATTTTCCTAGAACTCAATAACCTAATGTTTTATTACTACTGTAATGTAACTGTCATATTACCTGTAATGTAATTAAACTGACAAGTTAATCTATCATCAAACATGTATTGCGTACTGATTCCAATATCGTTTCCAAAATGTTTGCATTTGAGGTGGTGAAATATTGCAGTTCCTCTATAATCCTACAGGTGGCACTTTAAACTATTCACATATTGTCAGGAAACAGGAGCGAATTATATGCTTACAAGTTTGTTTAGAATGGCAACAAACTCTGAAAAAAAGTCATACAGAGTGGGGATATTTCTAAAATCATGACACTTACAGAATTGCAATACAAATAGAATCGATATCTAGTTATCGTGTTAATATCGTATTGGGTGATCCCTGCAGATTCCCATCACTACTATCTGCAGTATATAAAGAACATTGCCATGAACATGTAATAATAATCATATTTTGTTGTGATAGTGTACACGAATTAGAGTCATGAAAAAAAACACATGAGAGGACCTTAAAAAGTCAGGAAAGTTGATCAGCATGTTAGAAGTAGGAAAACATTATCAAGCCAGCTGGAAGACGTTCAGCAGCCGAGCTAACAGTTTCTTGGCAGCAGACATTTGCAGAGGCGTGATGTCTGTGTGCTTTATGATAACCTGTGTCCTCTTCAGTACAGATGAGAAACGTGATCATTACCTGAATTCCCGGTGCGAATCTCATGTGCAACACGAGCATTTTTAAACAACCCTCATTGAAAACAGGAGCTCATGTGTTAAACAGCATGTGTATTAATTATTTGCTTGACACTTTTTGAACTCTGTAGGAGTAGACCAGAACAGTAGTGCTTGCACCGTGCTCTAATGTTCATCATGTGGAATTTAAAACTTGCTGCATGATGCTTGTGATGACTACTGGACACAATAGATTAAGATTATGGCTGTATTTACAGTTTTTTAACTACTAATAGGCTACAAGTGTTAAGGGTTTTTTTTTTTTTATCAATTGTACATTTGTGTCACTGAAAAGAATTAAGTTCATGTGCATAGTGTATAGTGTTAATCTTCATGGCCTCACAAACATTAAACTGGACTGGAAATGATGTCAAATCTCATCCAGGAGGACACCATCACCCCGGGTACGACACTAATTATAAAGTCAAAACATCTCGAACTGCATCTAAACCAAAGCAAACGCTGTACAACTGATACAGTAATGAATCCTCTATTCAGACAGGCTTCATGATCAGTGTTAAGCTGCAGAGCGCACACTAACTCACAGAAGATGAAGACAGCGAGGAGACACTTCCACACCTCCACAGACTGACAGGGAAAAAAAACACCAACAGTGTAAAATGAGCAGATGGCATGTGGATTCAGCTCATCTGAGATTAAAGCTAACCTTTGAATTGCATACATCTTATCTCACTTAATTTAAAGGCGAAAAACCTTTTAAAAGTTCTAAATCTGATGTACTTTATATCACTGCTGGAAAGTTTTGTAAGCCTGGTATCTGCTGTTTTTGGTCCTGAACATGACAAGTACTGTAGATACCCAGCCTCCAGAGAAAATAGGCTACCGTTTGTGATGAGGGAGATTTATGGTAATGAACTGTTGACTACCTAAGACTACGTTCTATCTTAGAAACATTGTGTTAGAGGAAAAGGGTTTTTTTCTAGCATAAAGGTCTGTGGACAGCGAAGGCAGATATGGATGACATAAGGAGAAATATTATCTGACAAATCAAAGACAAAAAAAAGAAAGAAAAGAGAAAGATCACGATTCTCTCAGAGATTTCTCTCATGATTTCTTTCAACCAAAACATTTAGTGCAATTAAGTTATTTTAGAACCCATAAAGTGAATAACATAAAAGTAATAAATAGCACCTGTGCATTTTAGACACTGAGCCACTTACAGTACTTTATCATCACATGCATTAGTTTATAGGATTATATTGTTATACTATATATGACTATATTATTTTCATCAGCATAAGGTACATGACACAGCATTTTTAGGTAGTTTGTAATTAAATGCATAGTTTACACTGTAGAATTTATTGTTGTTGAAGGATTTATTTCTCAGTCGTCTTCTTATATCATGCTTCTCCATAGCTTTGATCTGTTCTCAGAGTCTCTGCGTAACAGCTAGAACCAACACGTCAGGTTTAATTAACCTATACAGCAATTTACATCCCGATTAGAACTGCACATGCCGTCTCTTTTTTTATGTGTGTGTGTGTGTGTGCGCGCGCATTTGCATGAGTCTGCGCAGATGAGACAACATTTTGCTGATAAAAATAATAAGCACCAACTGCTAAATGCAACAACAGAAGAAAATGTATTGGTTGTATTGGGGGGGGGGGGGGTCTTAGACCATGGAAAGGTGCCAGCATCTGATTGGCTGGTAGTGTCCCTCCTCTAGCCTCTGATTGGCCAGCATTGAAAGTGTCCTTTTTTATTTTCTATTTCTATTTTTTAATGAAAATGTCATTTTATTATGTTTTACACTCCAGTTTTTGTCAGGAAAATATATCGGCATACTCATTCAGCTCAACCAAGTAAACTGACTGGTCCGTTTAGCTCCGTCTCCATGTTACACATCCCATGAGTGACAGCGGAACACAGTCAATGAGGAAGAGAGATGACAGAAGTGATTAAATGACTGGATCATATCTTATCTCTAATCTCTGGCCTGATTGGTGAATTCATAGTGCTCCGTGTTACACAGTGTGAGTGTGACCAATAAGGGTGACTGATACAGCAATCTGGGGTTGTTGTCAATTAAATAAGCAAATGTGAATGTAGCGTGATCTGAATGCATGGAAGTAAATCGCCATCATTGAAATGAGATATAATGAGCATAATTCGTTCTGGAAGCTGGCTTGTATTTCAAAACACTCCTAAACCAAATTTAATTTTCCCATAAGAAATAATAGAAACTCAAATTATTTGTTCCACAGCCCCAAAAAATAAATACATAAAAATAATTAACACAAAATATTAAGTAAAAATAAAACAAATTAACCTGCACTTTACCTAAAAAAAAGATAAAAAAATAAATCCAGACAGATAAGTTTTTCCGTTTGTGCGCACAGGCGCTGTGTGTATGTGTGTGTGAATCTAAAATAAGGAGCCCCTCCCCCTCTCCCCCTCCTCGTCTAACACAGTTCCCCTTCCTCCACTCTTTTCACACACACGCACACAACGGAAACACCGTTTTATTGGAAAAATAAACAATAAACAAATGCGCCTGTGAAGGCGAAGGTAGGAGGGGTCTGTGTGTGTGTGTGTGTGTGTGTGTGTGTGTCACGATGTCCAATGAGCGCGCGCACACAGACACAAAGAGCAGGTTGATACAGAGAAAGAAAATGGATCTTTAACCTCTCTAATGAAACTTGCTTTTGCTTTACACACGCTGTACAAACACAAAATAAAATATGTTTTACACACATACACGTGGTCACAGTGTTATAGTAAACAGTACACGCGTGCACGGATCTTGATTATATCAGTGAGAGACGTGCACTTAGACCCAGCAGGGGAGACGATTACCCACAATTCCGCAGCACAAGAGAGAAAAACGGTTGGCTCAGTTGTGATCACGTGACGCTCAGCGTCAAAAGAAGAAACGCATGCATGGCACATGATACTCGGTACTCATAAACCAAGACTTGTTCGTTTTCCAAGGCAAAATTTAATAAAAATCTTTGTTTGGCTTGCGGAACACTCGCAAATCGCGTTACTCGCAAACCGCGGTTTCACTGTAAGGATAAAGATTGTGACAGGAAGTCCCCTACATACAGTACGGACATTCAAGTTCAAACATGCATTCGCGTATGTTCAATCACAGATGATAGATCACATGTCTGACGTAGATTGTCATTTGCGCGCAGCGTGCATCCTCTGCAAGTGCGGTACAAGCCCACGATGTCCGGAAGCAAGCGTAAAAGCAGCGACGATGTAGCTGGTACTGCTAAGAAGCGGCGAACATTGACGATGGAGACAAAAGTGAAAATAATTGAAAAAAGGTGAAAAGATGGCCAACACTGCTCGTTCTTTTAACATGTATCGCTCAACCATCAGCACGATTCTGAAGAACACTAGTGTAATATCCTGTGTTTAGTTATTTGTGTTGGTATCCTAGCACCTAGAAAATATTTATTAGACTTACGAAATGGTGTACTGTAGTGTAAAAAAAATTTTTTGATTTATATACATGATACAATACATGATTGGCCACACAAAAGAGCAGAGATACACAGCTGAATCAAATTCCCTCCCATCTCTAGCGTGAGGAATGTATTAAACCTCACTTAAAAGCCTTCACAGCCTGTGCAGGAGACAGTGGAAATGCAGTTTGAACTTGGAAGGAACAATAATAAAATCTGAGCACGAAATTTTTTATTGGGTTTTATAATCAAGCCTGGAAAGTTTTTTTTTTCCCCCAAATCAAAGCGCATTTAAGCTCTATTCACGCTTCGGATCATAGTGAGAAGGCCACGTCTTACTACACTGATCACTAGAAATGCTACAATTCATTTCCATCCTTTGGTGACTTTGTATGTACGAGATGCCGAGATCTCAATATCAGCATTAATGAGCTCTACTGTAACTACTAACAGTGCATTGACCGTATCCTTCCATATTAGAGGTTCATACAGGCTCCCTATACATAATCTATATGTTTGCCAAATTAACCAGGACATGGCATTTTGCTGAGTGAACGATATCTTGCCTGAGCAAGTGAAGCAGAAATTTTAAAACAAAATGCGTTTCTATTTCCTGCAGTGTCGTCTTATTCCATTAATACATCTGTGATTTTGCTTGGTAACCAGCCAGACTGAAGAAAAAAATTCTCGTATATAAATGAACTATTAGTTGTTTTCATATCGGAGAGAAATGCAGTAGCACTGAGCCTAATGAGAAGAGAACAAGCGTAGATAAATAATGAATGAATGTGAAATTAGTGCAAAATGAAAGGCTTTTACTGGGCAAAGGGGAGTCAATCAATCAGACGCTTTTCTACAGCTACACTCCTTTGGCTGGAAACAAGACTGCTTTTACTGATAGAAGAAAAAGCATTCCCTGTTTAGCTAGAAGCTAAGAATCAAGTGGTAGTGCGTTTTAATTTTTTAAAAGTCACATCACAGATGTTTTTCCTTCAGTTCTTTAAAAAGAAAAATGTCTGAATACAGTTCCTTCATCATCAAGTACCTCATACAAACAAATAGCTTTTTAAAAAAAAAATAATAATAAAAGGTATTTCTGTGGGCCCTTTTCAGTCTCGCGATTAGATCTTGGTGGGAAAAGCTCACGGTACATAAATTGTGCCTACATGGAAATTCAAAGGACCATTCAATTTGTGACTTTTAATATTCTGGCGGCAGACAAGCGTACAAAATGTCACAGACGCCCGCCATCTTGTCTGAGGCTGAAACCGGGCTCAACATGTCATTTTTTAAATAAATCTCTTACCGTAATTTTATATGAATGATAAACGTATGAGTCTGACTTCATAAAAAGATGATTTATACCCCTAGTGTCACCTTTAAAGAGGTAAAGTCCTTAACAGTACTCCAAGCACATATACTACAGCACAGTGAGCGCACACAGACACACTTAGCTTTGTTTAAGTGTGACATCAGTCAGATAAATGAGCTCTCTGGATGAACCAAGCACCAACAGAGAGGGCATCTGGGAGAATCATTCTTGTAGAGACACTGAATCCTGTACAAATTTTTTCTACTCTCCACAAACTCTCTTCTTTTTCAGCTTCCTAAAATATATATACAAAATCCTAACACCATACTTACATATATAGAAATAAATGTATCATTAATATGAGCATGGTGGTTTAGAGGTAGGCTTCTCGTCTGCCATAAGGAAGACCCGGGTTTGCATCAGGAACGATGCCTGACACCCAGCCACTGGGGTTGCGTTGCACCATTATGAACAGTCCCAAGCCTGGATAAAAATGTGAGGGCTACACCTGGAAGGGCCTCTGGCATTAATAATCAAAATTGGATCCATGTGGCAACCTCTAATAGGAAGAGCTGAAAGAATATCACCAAAACATATCACCAACGTACTGTTTCTTTTATCCATTCTCACTAGCCATTTTATTAGAAAACACCATACAAATACTGGGATCCTGCCTTTGCTCTCAAACCTGTCTTGAGTCTTTGTGGCATGGACTCCACAAGGTCTTGATTTAGTGTCCATTTACACGTTGACGAGACTACATTGTTTAATTGCTGCTGATTTGTCAGCTTCACATTCATGCTGCAAATCACAAAGCTGCTCATTGGATTCACCTCTGCTGACCAGGAAAGGCCACTGACGTACACAGAGCACATGGTTATATAAATTAAAACAGTTCAATGTGCTTTTGAAATCGGACATTATGAGCAATAACACTGCACCAGGCTGTGGCATTAAATGATACATGACTAGTAGTGCTGTGCGATTTTGGAAAAAGAAAAAAGACATTATTTAAAAACCTTTTTGCGAATGGAATTTAAACTGTGATATACGATTTTGTATTAGATAATACAGTACTTATACATGTGTATGAGAATAGATGCAAACAGTAAATGGCTAGAAGGAAACCCCTCCTCTCCGTCATCCTTTCCATCATGGTCTCTACCAACACAGAGAACAGAGAATACGCTTCCTATTGGTTCTGACTTATAATCCAAGGCAGCATTATTTCATAATTTTACATTAGAAAAGTTTGGTGAAAAATAAAGCTGTGCAGTTATTACAGTAATTAATACAGTGATTATTTTTGACAACACCTGTAAATGCAAATCAACTAAATAAGAAATAATATTTACTATTTGATTTATAATAATACATACATGCATATTGGTGCTAAAAAGTTTTACCTAGGTGAAAAAGTAAATTTTCAGATAGGATCATAGGACACCATTATTCATATTACTTAATGTTTCTTATCTTCCAATCGATGCTTTTTTTTTAAAATATGCATACACATTTATATTTTTAACAGATAAAAAAAAAAACATATTTGCTAAATATAATTTCATGCATTTTTATGTAGTGTCTAACTTTTTCGAATTCAATGATCTTTTTTGATTTCACATGAAAAGACATAAACCTGAAAAAGTGTATTACTGCAAAATCCGAAATTGTTAAGATACTGCAAAATGAAAACACTACAAATATTTAGCTTTTTAAGGTTTTCATTTTTAATGTTTATTGTTTGAGACAGTATAATGATGAAAAATGCCTTTTTTTGGAGCGCATATAAAACCATCTCCAAAACGGCTGAAGTTAGCAACTTAAAATTTTTAGGGAAGCAAAATTGGTCACTTTTCACGTTACATTAACTTCAGGAGTAGCTTCTTTAGCACACCCATTTTCTGTATTATAACATAATACCAACACCAATACTGTGTTTTGGCTGATACTAAAGAGTGATTCACCCGAAAGAGTCCCCAAATATTCTGTGATAACTCTCTCTAGGACAAAGCAATCTGAATGAAACAATGTTTAACATGTCAGAGTGAATTTAGGAAGAATGATGGTGTTCCTGACATCCACTCAAACACTGTTATTCAGAGAGTGGTACAGAAACTGCAAACAACGGAATCATTGATCGATCCCCATGGCAGAGGACATCGAAAAATGTCTGCAGCAATCGCCTACAAAAACTCTGAGACATCTTGCACTAGAGACTGGGAGGTTTTACTCAACATGTTGGAGAGCTGCAAAAGGGGCAATTGCACGTGTATACACACACACACTCATTCACACACTACGGACAATTTGGGAACGCCAACTATCAATCGCCAATTAGTGGGAGGAAACCACCAAGCATGGGGAGAACATGCAAACACCATGAACACAGACCCGAGATGGGAATCGAGCCCAGACCCTGAAGGTGCAAGGCTACAGTGCTACCCACTAAACCACCATTCCACCACCTGTACAAACAGCTTATATAGGTCTACAAAAAAAAAATGATTACATCATATACACCGAGTGTTCAATTCAAACCGGGACTTTCTCCTGACTGGAGGTGTAACACCAACAGTCCGTTATAAAAACAAATAACTAACTAACCCCGTTGCGCGCGCACACACACATACACATTCATATATGCCATTTTATTAGAAAATTTTATTAGAAAATGGCATATATGAATGAAATGAGATATATTAAATATATGAAAATATTCATATATATATATATTCAATATAATACTTAAACTGTGTACGTAAATGATCATATAATGTAGACAGGCATCTAAATAACAAATGAAAACCTAGGTTTAATACCTACAAAGAGCGGTAAAATTAAATAACTCTATAGTTAAACGAATAACCCAGATCTCACTGTATCTCACCACAATATTTATTTACTAACCGTTTCGGGCTGCTGTCCAAATTACTCCCAACAGTGTGCACTACTTACCCACCTACACCAATAGAAGTCACTATTTTCCACCCTAGTTAGTGCACCTCTATAGGGACTGTGCAGTCATTTAGCACCAAGCCGGCACTAGCGCCTAGCTAGCATAAGGAGGCGGGACCAGCAGGAACATAAATACGTGTTAAGTTCTGCAAAAATACACCACGACTTACTTTTCCATCAGCATCAAAAGTGTCTCCGGTGCTGTTGTTAGCTGCTGACGGTGAAGCCGAGAGGACGCCCTGGTCCCAGTCAGGGAAAGGATTAGGAAACGAGCGCTCCTCCATCTCCGACTCAGACCCCGTCACCAGTTTTAACCTCTTCGACATACTGTCTCCCATTTCTACGGCGGCTCACCGAGGACAAATGCGGCGTGCGGATAATAAAACGCGTTTAGTTTTCTGGAAGGGGGGAAATGGCTTGGTGCAGATGTTCCTGCTGGGTGTTAGTCCGCAGTGGGCAATGTCAGGAGTCAGTGCAGGGATATGTCTGTCAGAAAAGAGTGAAAAGAGATTAGCCCAAGACCTGGCTCTAACTTCTATTAGGAATAAAAACCATTCATTCATATACTGCACCCCATTCATTCATTCATTCATTCATTCCTAAGGTTAAAGTGATTTTTTTCCCCCCTTAAAAAGGTTGCTACGCTAAAAGTGTGTTTCATTATAACGGAAAAATTCATGCATGCCGGATTTAATTATTACTGAAACAAAGGACATGATGCACGATGACAACAACATGGGTATCAATTAATCAATAACGGGTAGTCCATGCGAAAATTATTGTGTGTGTGTGTGTGTGTGTGTGTCATTTCCTAATGCAATTAAAAATATATAGCCTATTGTTAGACAAAGTTTCATTCAAACAGAATAGATTATACTTACAAACCGAAAAGTAATATAGTACTGTAGTAACGAATGTCTCACCAGTTTAGAAAAAGTGGGACATTTCCCCTTCAGCATGGCATCATCGTCACTGAGACCGCAGAGACGCTCCGCTTCTTTATTATAAGCGATTCTTAGTTTGTTCTAAGAGAGAGAGAGAGATCTACTACCCTCACAAAGCAGTGAATATCTGACACAACCTCCATCTCCATCCCATTGTATCTAATCCACCGAATGTCCCCTCTGTCATTGCCGGACTTGGACTTCTCTCTCTCTCTCTCTCTCCTGACACAGCGCGATGATCCTGCATCAGCACCGGGACCGGCGGAGAGCGCAGATCTCTAACATTAGCCTCAGAGTCTCAGAGGAAACAGATGGCGATCCCGGCTCGCTCCAGGCTCTGGGCTGTACAGCAAACAAATCTATAACACCCCCCCCCCCCCCCCCCCCCTCCCCCCCCCCTCCCCCCCCTCTCCCCCTCCCCCTCCCCTCTCCCCCCTCCCATCCCTCTCCACCTCTCCATCACCTCTCCACCTCTCCACCCTCTCATCACCTCTCCATCACCTCTCCAT
>JAOVVA010000048.1:11823452-11835216 GCA_028565275.1 Leiocassis micropogon
GCTATATTACTTGCAGCTACATGTCCGTAATTCTGTAATTGCGCTGCTGGAAATGTTCGCGTATGTTTGTTACATATTTGTCCACTAGATGGCAGTACAATGAGTTCGTTAATGAAGCTTCATTAAATGAATCTTTTGGTGAAACTTTCTGCTGGAAAGCCTCGACACCTTAATGAGGCTTCATCTCACCAGCACTATTTGGTCCTGATACCTTATCGGTGCTACCAAAATGATCGCGCGAAGTGCGGCGGTATCAGGACCCTTAAATAGACACGCCGCCAGGTGCAACGATCCAGGCTGATTGCCCTGAGGCGGCGTTGCCTGGCAACCGCTTGTCTAGTTTACCGCGCCTCTGCCTGTTCAGAACTCTGCCGGGCCTGGTTTGCCCCTCGTAAATCCCGCTTCTCGTAACCCCCACCCCATGTCAATTTTAATGACACTACAAACATAGCCCATGTTGTCACCAGCAACATTAATGTGGTGCAAACTGGTGAAAAAAAAAAAAAAAAAAAAATAGAAAAAGGGAAAATATAGGAATACTGCAAAAGAATAAGTATACAGTATATAATGCATATACTATAGACACTGATCAGCCATAATATTACAATGCAAAACCTTATGACCTGTACTGTGCAGGTTTCCCATGTGCTGCTTGGGCAGCTCTGGTCCCTGGGTGGTGTGCTGTGGTGTCTTGCACCAGGAAGTTGCGATACTTTGGATGCTGTACACGTGGGGGCTCCGTGGATCAGACTTGTTTGTCCAGCACATTCCATGGGTGTGCTTAAGCAGACTGGGATGTGTGGAGTTTGGGGGCCAGGTCAGCAGCCTTGAGCTCTTTGCCTGATAAACCCTGTGCGTGGATCCATAACAAGTGGTGCACTAGACATTCTGGTACCTTTTTAATGTTGCCAGCATTCACTTTTTGTGCTGCATTTGGCTTTTCTGTGAGAACATTCAGACAGACTGGCTTTTGGTCCATACAGGCATTTAGGTGCCCATGACTCTCTCACCAGTTTACTGAAGTGCAATTGATAATCAATGTTATTGTGTTTATTTTGATATTATTATATATATATAACACATAATCAAGGTGCATATTAAAAACAAAGGTATTATTAAAAAGTTTAACTTGTTTATGATGGCAACTGCAGTTGGAAAGTTCTCTGTTCTTGTCCTTGTTCCTAAGAGCCTCAGAGTCTGCCGCCTCTTACCAGAGGAGATGATTGTTTTCAGGCCAGGAGGAGTCAGAATCTTTTCTGTTTGCTTCAGGGCCCAGGAGTCATGCGTCATTTCTCTAGAGTCCTAGAGAAATGACGATCTGCAACCAATCACTCTCTCAGCAGAGTGAATGATATGCTGCACTCTCCTCTTGTCCTTGGCGGTAGAGGCAACATTCTAGATAGTGATGGAGCAGGAAGAATGGACTTGCTAATGATGGTGTAGAAATGCTCGGTCACTGACTGTGGCAGGGTGACCTTGTTAAGCTGAACAAGTTCAATCTCTGCTGTACCTTCATAGTTTGGGTGCAGATGTTTAAATCCACTGAAAATCCTGGGTAATTATGGTGCCAAAAAAGCATAACTAACTGGGAGGCCACACAAAGTGAGTAGGAGTGGGTTTTTCCCAAAATTCATGTGCATCTTGACTGTTTTTAGGGTGATGAGTGCCAATAAGTTAACAGATGGCAAATCTCCTACCTGTAGGCATACTCATCAACTCTGGATATGAGTTTAATAAGGATGGTGTCATCCAAGAAGTTCAGAAGCATAATGGACTGATGATTGGAGGTACAGCTGTTCATGTACAGGAAGAAGAGTTGAGGAGAAGAACACAGCCTTGTGGAGAAGCAATGCTAATGTTAAGAGGGTAAGAGATGTTTTTCCCAAGCTTTAAAAAAAAAATAGTAGCTTACCACCCTTCTACTAAACTGCTTTACTTTTATTATTTTAGGAAATCAATTTATGAGTTTTTTGGATTTTTGGCATGGAAAGGTATATCTTAATGTTTATTGGACGGAATGTTTTTACATGAAATCTGAGTCTAAAAGAAGTCTGAGTGTCTCATAATGAAAATAACATAGAGAATAACAACATTCAACAGCTTCAAGCAAAGCCCAGCTTGTTACATTGGCATCAATGTAGTGAGTAAATGGGGTCTGTGCTAGGCTAGGCTAAAAACAAACCCTACCCAGCCGGCTTTCCTAACCATCCTGCTCTCCAGTGTCTGCTCTTTGGAAATTGAATGAAGTTCATTCAAGTTACAGTATGTGTATTCACTTGTTGTTTATTGTTGTTTTCTGTAACACCATGGTCCTCGTGCAGTGTTTTTTGTTGTTTTTTTTTTCATTTCAGCGTGTACTGTACAAGGTGTATAAGGTTGAAATGGCAAAAAAAACACCTGACTTAAATTAATGGTTATTTCTACATTATACCTTTAGCATTGTTCAATAAGGTGTCAGCATCTGCCGAAAATTTTAGCGGATATGTCCAACCTGTTCTCTATAAGATCTCTATAGCTCCATTCTGTTCCACAGTGCATGCACACACTACTCTCTACTTACTGTTCCCCAGTCAGGGAATGTCCATAGGATCCATAGGTACCTTGGATAGCTGTTGCTGCTTCTGTAGAAATTACTGAAATTATTCAGATATGCAGATTTTTAAAAAATTAGTACTCATTTTCCAATTAATCCTCTAAAAGCCACTCAAACTTAATCAGCTTAGATGAGGAGCATCTGTGAACTGCCATCTTTAGGTCTCTCTACAGATGTTCTCTAGGGTTCTGGGCGAACGATAAGCCTTCTTGAAAAGTAACCTTCTCCTTTGAGTAAGGTCACGTACACTTTAAAGCAGGTTTCCTTTCTATGACTTCTCGCTATTTTTTTCTGCATTCATCCTTCCCTCAGTTCTGACATAGAATGATGCTGCCACCACCATGAGGATGATGTTATTTATTGATGAGCAGGCATAGTGAAGAGTTAAGTTCAACATTTGTGTCTTATCCGTCATATTCCTTTTACTTAGGATGGATCGCTTTGGATTGTCTTAGTCAAGGGTCTGAATTGTATTTTAAATGAGATATTTCCCACTAAATATAAAAATATAGATTTTTGCCCTTCCTGTGCAATTGGAAAATTGAGCCAGCTTGTGAAGAAGCAAAATGTATGCTATTAATTGGTCTGCAGTGTACAATTAAAGTGAGGCAGGCAAAATTGCATTGCATGAATAAAAACTAAAGCCTTGCGTGAGACAAAAGAATAAAACTGAACAGGAACAGAATAAGTAGAGATGAAAATAATTTATGCACCCAATAAATGCGCTGTCAATGAGCACCTTAGTGTACTTTGCTGCGTAAAACATTAACAATATGCACATTTAGATTACTTTCATCATTTTCTAATATCCTCAGACCATGAAAACCTGAAATGTATTTATTTCTGACCTCCACATCCATTTATTATATTTAAAAAAAAATAGATAATGAGGAATCTCATAACCTTGGTTAATCATGAAAAAAAGAAAAAAACAGTCACAGACAAGTATAAAATCAAAGACTTAAAAAGTAAAAGGCAGTTGACATTTTAATTTGGAATTATTATTTTCCACATATTTTACATATTTCCTCATTTATCAAACAGGTGTGTGGTCCATGCGACCTTGTGTCAGGTTTAGAGCTCTTATATGATTTTGTTGCACTAATATTTTAAACTAATATACGGCCTTTGCATGGTTTATGAGTGTGAGTTTAAGCCAACTATAAACCTATTCAAGATAAAGTAAAGATAGAGTGAATCATAGGACTATTTAAAACATATTCCCCAGTGATCATGGCTAGAAATGTGCATGGTGAAGAAGGCAGCCTGTATCGGAAAAGCAAGAGTGCCCCCTGGTGGTTGCTTTTATATAACATGGAGTGTACAGTTCCAGGAATGGGGGGGGGGGGTGCTTTAACAAAATAAAATAACAAAATAAAGCTTCAAAAAGCTTTATTTTGTTAAGCATTCATTAGTAGTATTTTCCTGCACACTGCATTGTTCTTCTCATGTGTACTGAAAAATGTTAGAAGGCTTCGATGTTTCCCTCAGTTTTACCAAAATGCATTACAGACTGACCTTTAAAAGAAAGAATCAATTTCTCAATTATGCTGTGCACTGGGTTGGCACCCCTTCCTGGCTGTTAGGCCCTGTGCCCTGAGATTCTCGTGAAAGGCGCCGGCACTCTGTGTTTCTATGAATTAATGAATTAATTAATATTTATTATTATTATTATTATTATTATTATTATTATTATTATAGGCTCTTTTCTGTTCTGGCACCTAGGTGGTGGAATAAACTTTCTCTAGATGTCCGTACAGAGTCTTTGGCAATCTTTAAATGACGACTTATTTGTTTCTTCAGTACTTGGGTTAATTCTGCCCACATTAAAAAAAAAAAAAAAAGTGTCTGACTGATGGTACATAGTTAGTAACCTAGTAACGCAGTGTATCTATCCAATGATAGAAACTTAAGCACGTTTGTAAGTCGCTCTGGATTACAGCATCTGCCAAATGGCTAAATTTAAGTGTAAATTATTATTATTATTATTATTATTATTATTATTATTATTATTATTATTAAATCTGCATGTTCTGTGTAAGCGTTTTTTTTTAGCCCCAAATTCCAAGCTGGAAATAAGACAGAAAAAAATACATTTCATGGGGATATATTTAATTTCTTTAACATAATGAAATCTAATCTTATTTTATTATTCAATATATTTATTTAATCCCCATGTTATTAATTATTATTCATTAATATAGTACCATGAAAAGTGTTCAAGTAATCTGAAGTTAATTAAATTATCCATGCAAGGATGGAATGTCTTGCCCTTTGAATGCCATAGCATATTTTTTTCCATTTGGATAAAAATTCAGAACAAGAATTGATATTCCAGGATTATCCTCTGCTATTCTGATATTAAAAAACCTCATTTTTAGAGTTTGTGCCATTTCGGTTGTCTGTCCCACTTTGAATGTTGAGTATGTCATTTGCAGGATTTTTTTTTTTTAAGTTTGTCACTGACATTCAGCAGTATTTGGTCTGTAATTGCATCACATCAGGGCTCCACTATTGCTCTGTCACATCATGTCTGTTGGTTAGAACGTTGTGATTTTCTAACACATCAGATCTGACAGTAGCTCTGGAGACAAGGCAATAGCTTTATATTAAAGCACCGATTCTAACATGTTGTCATTTTGTTTTAAGTAACAGCTTAGAAACATTCCACATGAACAGTTTTTATATGTCTGCAGTTAGAAAAAAAAAGTTTCCCGTGAGGACATGTCTAGAGTGTCAGAGCTTTGAACCGGTCACATCAAAAGCTGTAAGTTTTCTGAAAAGAAAAAGTTTCCAGGATGATGAGCTTTGTGGTTTCTCAGTAATATGACAAGTTGTGTTTTTGTCTTATTAAATTCAAGAGAGAGAGAGAAAGAGAGAGAGAGAGAGAGAACAGACAAATACAGGTGAGTGCATGACAATTTATAGATAGGTAATAACAAGCAAATTATAAAAGGAACTAACTTTTATGACAGATGCTCCGAAACATTAGACATTTAAAGAAACATTTTAAAGAATTTTCTGTTTAAAGAAAATGTCATTCTTTAATTAATACAGTGTGTTTCAACAAGAATAAAATGTCAGGTTATAGTGTTAATGGAAAAAAAAAAACAGCTTTTAGGTCTTAATTAATATTTGTGACCCAGTCTGTGAACCCCAGATAAAGTTTTTTATTACATTTTTTTTTTTTTGTGATTCAGTGTTTTCTATATAAAATTATTCTACCTATAATTTCATGAAAAACACAGTGAATTACAAAGAAATAATAATAAAAAAAATAATAATAATGTAAAAATGAAAAACAGACTTTATCTGGGTTTTCACAGACTGGGTCACATTTACAAGACCACTACAATATACAGCAGTATGGTATTTGGTCTGTTTCACAGAGCCTTAAATTAGGCAGTAATGAGAGGGAGCTGGAGACAGAAAGAGCAAGACGGTGAGGGGGCGGCTGTGGCTTGTATGATTCAGCTATCGATTTCCTCATTTTGTTATTGACCTCAGAAGTCTGCGGCTCCCTGGTGACTTCCTACAGAAGAGCGGCTGTGGAAGAGGCCACAGGGTTCAACATCTCCGCATGGCATGTTTCTTATATCAGGAAACATCTTATTCTAGGTTCTCGGCCTTGAGAAGTAAAGCAGAGTTTCAGCCAGCGCAGTGAATTAGGATTACTAAATTCCTATATTTTCAAGGAGATCTCTTTTTTTAGGTGGCCTTCTTTTAAATCAATTCATCGAAAAGGCTGATTCTGAGCAGATGTGTCTCTTTCGCAAGTTATTCATCGATTTTCAAAGACCAGGTCTTCCACTCGCTGAATGTTCACAGGAACAAATGCAGTGGGCTCCGAGCCATCTTGGCCTGGGATTGATCCTTCATGGACGTAGGTATTTACTGCAGCTAAGAGTCTCATGACTGTACTGTGCTTGAAGTCAATCGGTTTTTTACCTTCATTCATGTGAAATTTCATGTGTTTTGTGTCACTGTGACTGAACAAGGTCAGAGACGATAGGACTCACAGAAACAGGACACAATATTCCTCCTTTCTTTTATCTCCATTTTCCTTTTTCTGCCAATTGTCATTAAAGCTCAAAGCTCAACACCACCTTGACCCAATGTTGCTCAAATTTTTACACAGCACAAAGCCAAGACCCTGCGCCGAATAGATCAAAGACATTTAGTTAGTTAAAAGCTCATTTATAAGCACAAATTACTTCTGTATATATCTATTATACAGCAATGCTGGAGAATTTGCATGACTCCAGCAATTAAAGGTTTAACAGGGGTGAAAAGCTGCTTTTAAGGACTGAGCATAAACGCTATTAAAGAATTCAGAAATCTATATTTATAAGGCCAAGACTTATATTTTATGGTTACTTAAAATTTACGTTCTAGAATTTCTGAGACAAAGCGAACTCTTGCGTGTCAAAAAAACATAACATCCGTCTGTGAGATCAAAAATTGTTTGCAGGTTTCATATGGATATACTGTATATAGCTGTGTAAAATGTCGACATAATGATCACAATAATCATAGCTGCTTTTTAAGTGCTTTTTCTTTATTATGTATGCCCTGGAATGTATATTTTAATGACTGCAGGACTTATGTAGTATAATATTTATTATTTAGGTATATATATATAGTATTTTATGCATATTAAACATATTTCTAGACATAAGTTTGACATAGTATTGTGCTACACTCCAAAACTTTGGGCCTCATGCAGGCTTTACATATTAATATTGTGTCAATTTGTCTAAAATGAATCAAGCTTTTAAATGTAATTTATTTTATTCAGGGAGTTTTAAAAAAAAAAGCACCAATTTTCAGAATTTCTAAAAAGGAAAAAAAAAAAGGAAAATACAATCTAAATATATCTGTCAGTAGAATAAGAACATTTAACACTTGTCCATATTATTATAAATGATATTTTCGCTTGTCAAGATATAATTGCAATGCAAAGGCACACAAAGTTCTAATCATGGTTACCAGGACCGGGAAATGTCAAGGTTGCAAAAAAGAAGAAAAAACTAGTTTAGAACTAGCTACCCGGATCTTATTTCGATTATTTCAAACATACAGTAGGTTATAATAAACAAAGGAAATATTCAATGTAAACATACATATAATATTGTAAGATACACTCATCAGCCACTCCATTAGGTACACCTGTTCAACTGTTTATTAACACAAATATCTAATCAGCCAATCACATAGTGGCAACTCATTTAAGCATGTAGACCTGGTCAAGACAATCTGCTGAAGTTCAAACTGAGCAGCAGAATGCGAATTAAATGTGATTTAACTTTTGATACTTTAAATGTGGCATGATTGTTGGTGCCAGACTGATAATTTCTGAAATTGCTCATGCACCTGGATTTTCATGCACAACCATGTCTAAGCTTTGCAGAGGATGGTCTGAAAAAAACAAACAGAAGTGAGCAGCAGTCCTCTGGGTGAAAATGTCTTGTTGATGCCAGAGGTCAGATGAGAATCTGACTGCTTCAACTGATAGAAAGCCAACAGTAACTCAAATAACATCTCACTACAACCCAGATATGTCAAAGAGCATCTCTGAACACACTTGGAGCAGATGGGCTACAGCAGCAGAAGACCACACCGGGTGCTGCTCCTGTCAGCTAGGAATAGTAAACTTGAGGCTACAATTCACCTGGACGATTTTGCCAAAATTGGACATCAGGAGATTGGAGAAACTTTGCCTGGTCTGATGAGTCTCGATTTCTGTTGGGACATTCTGATGGTGGGGTCAGAATTAACATATTACGTACTTGTATACTTATCTTATGGTCATCATCTCGTGTACCAACTCTGAAGATGTGTTATAGGCTAATCCTCTCCCTTTTGGAAAACATACATATGACTTACAGAACAAATCTGAACTATTCTGGTGCATATGGACATAATAATTAACAAATTACTTCTGTACATATATATTATACAGCAATGCTGGAGAATTTGCATGACTCCAGTAATTAAAGGGTTAACATGGGTGGAAAGCTGCTTTTAATGACTGATCATAAACGTTATTATAACATTCTGAAATCTATATTTATAAGGCCAACTATTTTATAGTTACTTAAAATTTACATTCTATTTAAATTCTGAGACAACTGATTGTTGTGTCAGACTGATAATTTCTGAAATCGCTCATCCACTTGGATTTTCAACCCTTGCTTGTCAAAAACATAACCTTATCCTTCTGTGAGATCATAAAGAGCATGAAAGCATGGATCCATTGTGCCTTGTATCAACGGTTCAGGCTGCTGCTGGTGTAATAGTGTGGGGAGGAGATTTTCTCGGCACACTTCTGGCCATGTCACAAAGCTAATATCATTCCAGACTGGTTCCTTGATCATGACAATGACTTCACTGTACTCTAATGGCTTTCACAGATCTCAACCCAGTAGAGCAGCTTTAGTATGTGGTTGATGAGAGATCCGAAATCATGGATATGCAACTTATAAATGTGGACAAAAATCTCTAAGAAAAGTTTCCAGTACTTTATTGAATCTATTCCATAAATAATGAAGGCAGGTCTGAAATCGAAATGGGGTCCAGCTCAGTACTAGCAAGGTGTACCTAATAAAGTGGCTGTGAGTTTATATTATAAGCATGAGCAGTAGGGAAGGGAGATTATGAAGTGAATGATATTTGTACTAGATGATAACAGAAAGGCATAATGCAGACATTACATTACAAATGAAAAACTCATCTGTACAATAAAGTTATGTTGAATTTTCACTAGTTAAAAATCTAATTAAAAGACATGGTTATAATTTTGACTCCAGCTCTGAATGGAAAAACAGCAACATGTGCAAGACAAGCGGTAAATATAATTGTAAAGCACGTGCTATCGTGACTAAACATTGCCACTCATGGGCATTAACACACACATGCACATTTTAATGGGACTGACGGGATTAGTTAGTTTTAGTGGTTTTTACTCTGTGGGAATGTGATGCATTCTGCTTTACGATATAAAAGTTAAGGCCGTTGCATGTAAGCTAGCTGTTGTCAGTA
Source organism: Leiocassis micropogon (assembly GCA_028565275.1). NCBI lineage: Eukaryota > Metazoa > Chordata > Actinopteri > Siluriformes > Bagridae > Leiocassis > Leiocassis micropogon. The sequence continues at coordinate 11,833,087 of JAOVVA010000048.1, forward strand.
GTATTGAATATCGATGTTATTTGATGTATGATAATATTACTATAATATTAGCTTTCCATTGTGATGATGTCTTTCTAATTTGACAGACTGATGTCTATTTTTTTATACACTCTAAAACCAACAAGTCAACACACACACTCATGCACACCCACACACACACACGCACTATACTTTTAACTTACTTATGATCCAAATGCCGAAACCTTTAACATCACATTTTGCAAACCTCATGAAGTTGCATGTGAATTTCTCTTCACGTGAAAAAGAGAAGCAAGCACAGACCTCACTGATTATTACGCAAGTGGATCAATGCTGTTTACTTTCATTATTTTTTATTATATTATCTCTACATAGTAATTGTAAATTCTAGATTTTAATTTTAATAACAGCACAGTGATGATACTGATGTTAAGAAAGTTGTACAAGATATTCCACTGTGAAGAAGTTTGAAGGAATTTATATATCCACTGATCAGCCACAACTCTAACCACCAGCACCACCACCAGGTGAATTGAATAGCATTAATTATCAATTATGTTTCAGTAAACTTTTGGCAGGATCATGGCCACCCAAGATTCATCAATGACAATGAAGACCAAAGCTGAGCCCGTATGATCCGATCCCACAGAAAAGCCAATGTAGCACAAAATACTGAAAAAGATCCCTAAGATAGAAAGATATCAAAACACCCAGGTTGCTGTTTATGAGGCTTAGCAGAAAAAAGTTAAAGGTTACTGATCTGGCTGACAAATTGCCCAGATCTCCACCTGATCAAGCATCTGTGGAATGCTCCAGGAAAGCAAGTTTAGTCCATGGAGGCCAACACCAGGCAACCCACAGCACCCAAAGGATCCTCTGCTAATGTCTCAGTGCCAGACACCACAGCACACTGGCATGGCCCAAGAGGACAGTGCTGCCCGGGCAGCACAAGAGAAACACACACACAATGTGCATATTGGTTTGGATACCTGATTGGTGTATATAATTAAATTAAATTTATTTTGTAATGGTGCTTCAGAATAGTTTTGAATTCAATTTGCATACCAGTTCTCCTCTGTAAGAAGCCATGCCCGACCTCTCCAGGGAAAAGATTATGGCACTCTTCACTTTATAAAGGTTTTTCTCAGTATTTCCAAAATGTCTTATTTATAAAGACAAAACAATTTAATTATAAGATAAGGCTATAAAAATACCGATGCATCCGTCTCAATCGTATAAAAGTAATTAAAGTTTCAGGCACACGCTAACACAAATCAATGCACTTCACTTTCGACTTCCAGCATTGCTTTATAAAATATTTATGTAATTCTTATGAATGTGTTACCAAGGCCGGATGCAGTACTCTTTCAATTCAATGTTTCTGAATTTTTCATAAGCACCCCGAAAAACCAATTAAACGAATAAATTGTCAAAATAACATGCAAACAGAGTCAGTAGGGCGACTGCTCTTTTCGTCTGAGTGAAAATTTGATACTTAAATACATCTGAAATGGAAATGTTGAGTAAAGTCATTTCTTGGAGAATTTGGTCCAGGAGAAGATGACTGCTTTCATCCAGGGTAAACAAAAAAAAAAATATATATATACGGTGCGGTTCAAAAGTCTGGCATCACATCATCAGATATATTTTTCATCTAATCCTTTCCAAAGAAGCTCGTGGTTAGATGACAAGCATCTTCTGACTAACATGGAAGTCTGTGTCATCTGTAGTGCACACCGCCATTAAAACAGAAAGAAGGAAATACTAACAAAATTTTTTTTATATACTCCATTTGGAACCATAAATATAAGCGAATGTGCACTAGAGGTTTACACTGAAAACCTCAAAACACAAAAAAAGTGAAGTGTGTTTCCACCGTGGTTTAAGTTCATTATTTCCTTTTTTATCTTATGAAGATCGAAGATAGTGCAGGTGGGTACATTAAAAATGAATGTAGCAGGATTTCCAGGTAAAAAACAGGACTTCTTGTAATAAAAGGTCAGTGACGGGGCCAGTGATGGTACTCGCTATACCACTGAATGAACTTTGCTTTCTGTCTATAAGCCAGTACGTGTGGACTGACAGCATTGAGTTTGGATGACTTCATGAATTTCAAACCAAAATGTAAGCTCATACCCCAGGATAAAGTTT
>JAOVVA010000048.1:11847449-11864509 GCA_028565275.1 Leiocassis micropogon
AGTAACAAACACAGAGCATCTTGGAATCACTCAGTCATCCATAGTAACTGCATCCCCTGGTCTAATTTCCGCTTTCCTTTCCCATCCCTTTATTTGTCTACACTGTTTACAACCTCTTTCGCCTATGCAGCAGATGGGGACTGGTTATATTTTTATTATATTAATATTCATTTAGAGCAGTCTGGCAGGACATCTGAAACCATGTCACGGCCAGCGTGCTGAGTGTCACAGCTGTACTGGCTACCTGAAGCCAAATGAGTGAGTGAGTGAGTGAGTGAGTGAGTGAGGGAAAGAACCCGTCTTCATGACCAGTGCAAAATCTCAAGCAATATTTCATGCCTGGAGTGTGGCAATGCACCGTACGGATAGCCCTTAATTTCTTTATTGATATTCAGTCCTACCACTGGAACACCGAGCACGAGGCTGGAATACATATCAGATGAGACGCAAGTTCACCACGGGGCACCAGATACATTCATTCACACCCAGCAACAATTTGTGCATTTCCTCTGGGGTTAATAAAGCCGTCGTGTTAGTTGCCGTATTATCATTCGGGTTTTTGTTCAAGCACGGGCGATAACTACTTGTAACTACGCCTCTTTAATTAGCAGATGTTGGCCTTCCGTCTGTGGGTCCTGCCTGGTCGCAATGAAAAAACGGCATCCACGCTGTTGTATTCGCAGACACAGCGGGAGACTTGACTGAAATAAATAAATCTAACTAGCTAATGAAATCATACAGTATGTGGTGTGAGGCACCAACTATTTATAGCCTTTTCTTTTTAAATGCTTTAACCTTCCTCTTAGAGGCAATAAAATTCTAGCACCCCGTGCAGTGGGGGTCACAACTGAAGCGTACTGTGATCACTTACAAATTGAATGCATTCTAGGCAATAAAATAATGATTATTAGTGTCACACGGTGTTAGACGAAATAAAGTCTGGGAAATAAAGTTTGTCTCGGCATGCTGCAACACCGGGATATGATGCACAAACCTGTGGTCAATTCACAATGAGTTCCTTAGAGAGGTCATTAAAAAAATAAATAAATAAATAAAAAAAACCCAGCCATTTTCACTGCTCCTGTTTTGGAAGGTAGCTCCGGTGAAGCAAGAGTGTGTAAATGTAATCTCAGCCCTTTCACCGTCCCAGCAAGCCTGCGACAGCCATGGCTAAGACACCTGCGCGTGTATGTGTTTGTGTGTGTGTGTCTGTGAGAGAGAGAGTGTAGGCGGCCGAGTCGTAAACACAAGCAGAATGCACAATCTGCTTACATTACTCTACCAAATGCTGCAGACGTCATGCGCTAAATCACACCCCAACAAACGCTGCAGGCGATCGGCCAGGTTTACAATAAACTCGAATAGGAAGCAGAGCAAACGTGGCACACTAGTCAATTTGGCGCTCTTAAAAAAAGAGGGGGAAAAAAAAAAACCACACACACACGAGATCAAGGTCGAGCAGATGCTGATTAGATTACGGAAATGCATTATGGAGAATTAGGCCTAATGTAATTGTGCCTCTTTTTCTGCGTAATAAAAAGGACGCTAATAAAGGTGGAGCGGAGGATGCGGCTGCTGTGGGCTTGATGGATGGCAAACGATAGAGGAAGGAAATCTGAGAGAGCTCGAAAAGGCTGCAGTCTCTCCCTCTCTCTCTCTCTCTCTCTTTCTCTCTCGCACACACAGACACACACATGCAGTGTCACACACATCTCTCCTGGGGGCTGCGGTTTGGCTCAGACGCTTGGCTCTGATAACAGTAATAAACACACATGTAGGAATTTGACTCGTCTCTGAACTGCAGATTGAACACCGAAAGACACGAGGGGTCGTTAGTAGAAGTGCAGAAGATGTGTCTGGTCTCAGGCTGTGGGGGGGGGGGGGGGAGCGACTGGGAAGGAGGTCGGATCGACGGCGTACCTCGCAGCTCTGCCATCTGTTGGGAATGTTGGGCCGCAGTTTCTGCTCACACACCACCTTCCTCATTTCCTCCACTGACGGGTCTGACTGCACCAGATCGTAATATGGCAACTGGTAGTCTTCATGAATGCCTGGCGGAGGGGAGAAAAAAAAAAAAAAAAAAAAGTAAATCCAGGCAGTTTTTACACCTTTTTTTTTTTTTTTTTTTTACATTAAAGATTGTGTTGAACTTTCTTCTCATTAGTTGCTGCTTGATCCGGATTGCGAAATGCGAATCCAAAGAGGACACAGAAAGGGGAAATATAATCTATCTAATGCAGTACCAAAGCGCAACAGTAATATGAAAAGACAGTCATTTTAACTGAAGCACCTCCAATCGAGCATCTGCTTGCAATTTCCCAGAAGACTAAGCCCATGGCGTAGATATCCGCTCGCTTGAACGACTCAAAATGTTTCATATTTATTGAATCGTCGAGGACCTCAGGGGCCATGTACCTGTTGGGAGACAGTTTGGAGATTTAATTAGAACACACAGAGAGAACAAAAAAAAATAAATAACAAAAAAAAAAATAACAAAAAAAAAAAAATACTGCTTAAGAGATTAAAATTTCAGCTCTGTAATGACAGCAAACTCGGCAAAAAGGACCCAATTAGAAAAATAAAAAGGCTCCTGAAGCCCATTTTTAAAATAAATTAGGTTCTGTTATTGCTATTATTAAGAACGCTGGAGCACAGACAAAGGGTGCAATTCTGGAGACAGCATCATCCTGAAAAGACCAAAATAATTATCACAAGTTATACAACAGTTAATTCTGGTGACTTTCTAAGAATGCATATATTAAGTATAACAGCACTGGTTTTATATATCAAATCTAGCAATAGTGCATGACTTTAAAACGGATGATACACTTTATACAGGCTGTTCATCAACCAATCTGTGCGTTATCAAGGCAATCAACACTACGGTACACTACACAAAACGCACTAGCTTTTTTTGGTACGCTTACCTTAATAAAGCAAAAATGAACATCAATTATTCATACTGTGTCTAAAACACCTGTTACTGTTCTATATTTAAGCAATATCACATGAGTTGGAGTGCTGTTGTACTGAATATCAGCACGGCAGTGATTCAGTCATGATATTCAGTATACTGTAACAGTATGACCTCGAGTGTGATTTTGCTTTAATACAACAGTGAGACATAATGCATCAACGTCCCAGTGGTGTTACGCTCTATATCATCACTTGGGTAACTGCATAAAAACATAATAACACTCGCAGCCGTGCTGATATTCAGTACAACAGCGTTCTTGGCTGTGGGTTATTGGTTAATGTAAAGCATGCTTACACACACATGCCTAACTTAGTATATTGGCTTGTATGGTATATATACCCTGTATATAATAAGACATATAATAAAGGGATACAAAAAAATTATGTCTCTATACCATGGGTGTGATGAGCATTCATCTGAAGAGATTATTAGTGTAAGGAGTCTTTTGGAAGCCAAAAAAAAAAAAGCTGATATTTTTTCTTGTTCACTTCAAAAGAGGAAAAAAGAAAAAGCTGTTATAACTCAAGTGAGAAGTAGTGAGAGTATAAGAGAGGTTAAGCAATTCCAGGCCAAGTTATTCCACTCCAATCTTCACAAACCATGTCTTCACGGTGCTTGCTTTGTACATAGGGGTATTGTTGTGGTTAAGATGTTGGACTATGTATCAGAAAGTGACAGGTTCAAATATCAGCACAACCAAGCTGCCACTGCTGTGCCCCTGAGCAAGGCACTTAACCCTCAACTGTAAGTCATTGTGGATGAGGGCGCCTGCCAAATGTTGTAACGTAAATGCTTGGGCCTTTTCATTCCAATGAAGGAATAAAAAAATGTCAAAATAACAAGTAACTGTGTGGCTTCATCTCTGTGGCAACAGTTTGGATGTAATGCCTGCTGTCCACAAACATTTGGCCATATAGTGTGACTATGAAGCTATCTGTCCATTTCCTGGTTTAAAAAATAAATAGGTAACAAAGTAATTTCTACAAATGCATGTAGGTCTTCTAAACAAACCAAGCCTGTTGCTCCAGTAGGGGTGGGGTTTGGTTTTAGATAAAATCAAGGTTTCGGCTGGAGTTTCCCTCTGTATGTCAGGAAGGAAGCCCGTCAGCTCAGCTAATCTCTCCAAAATTCAGAGCCGGGAGACGTCAAGGCTTGGAGCCTTATTTATCCAGACACACTCCAGGGCTGAGAGAGACAGGTAGAGCGTGGGCCTTGAGCCCAGACGGTGCTCGCATCTCACCTGATGCTTTTGGCCCAGTCGAGAACCGAGGAACCAATGCCAAAACTTCTCAGTGACACTTTCTCAGAGACCAAGCTAAATAAATATCTCGAGACGACCGACGAGCTATCCTGTACTTCACACCATTATCTTTAATCAACTTGTAACTTACCAGAGGCTATCCTCACGAAGCACCTGCGCCGCGCGCCAGCTCGCTAAAGCGAGTGAGAATGGCGCTCAGCAGTGGCGTGGATCTGACAAGCAGGCAAACTGTTCCTCTGGCTCCTTTAAAGAATCAGGACTTAACACTACACAACACACTCAAGACGATGCCATGCACCATGCCATGGATGACAAACTGCCATCCTGACGCTCTCCAGCAGTCGTTTAAGGCCCAAGAGATGTGAAGCCAAACTGTGGAGCATTCTCCAGGCCTGCTGGCTCACAACTGTGACGGAATATCATCTTTTGAATTACAGCCTCCCACGGGATCATTAGAGCGATTTTCTACTTGACTTAACAGTGAAAGAACAGCAGCAGACGGAATCAAGGCTCGCCTGCAATGGTGCTGGTTTACAGTGAGGCAATGTTTAAAGAATAAAACATCGCGCGCGCGTGTCCTGCAGTGGAAAGACGGTGCATTTGTATGAGCTGTGTGTTACTCCGCGGTGACTCACATGTCTGCCGCCTTGGCCTCGCTCACATGCTGTTCTCTCTCCTGCTCCTCTCTCTTACTACCCGCTGCTATAAAAGTAACTGGGAACTACTGAGAAACGAACTGGCTAAGTTGTGGAGTATTGGAGCACGTTAGAAACCAGCTATCAAAACAACCGCAGGTGGACATTCATTTCATTATTATAGAGCTGTAGCCGAAAAAGTGTCCAATGTGTTCACAAAGCCTGGAAGTGAAGAATGAAACACATTTGAGTAATATGCTCTTAGAGGAAAATAATAATCGGGGAGGCGGTGTGGTGTCGGAGCCGCATGAGGCAGAATTACCGCTCATTATTCGGCAGTAACAGCGCGGCCGGAATCTTTGTGTTGTGTAAGAAACAACATGCCGTATTTTTGAGGATTCTCCTGTTCGCACCGTAGGTAAGGAATACAACACAAAGGACTGCGCTGAATAGAGCCGTGCCATTAAGATAGTGGAATCAAGGAAGTCAATTGATAAATTCCTTAAGAAAAAAAAATAAAAAAACCCACATCATTTGCAGACAAAATAAAACGCTTGCACCTTCTGCAAATACTCGCATTTTCCCTCACTAGTCTTGTCTTATTTTCCCCCTCACCTCTCAATCAAATAAACAAACACTAACTATATAAAATGTAGGACCCCTTTCTTGTAGTGTGGAAAAAAAAATATATCTGGGTTCCTAACAGAAAATTTCATCACATGCCTTGGGGGGAGTCTTGGGGCATGAGGCGGGGTACACCCTGGACAGGGTGCCAATCCATCCAGGGCACACACACACACACACACACACACACACACTCATTCACACACTATGGGCAATTTGGGAACGCCAATTAACCTAATGTGCACGTCTTTGGACTGTGGGACGAAACCGGAGTACCAGGAGAAAACCCACCAAGCACGGGAATCGAACCCGGACCCTGGAGGTGCGAGGAGGTTAAGTCAATTAATTTGTTAAAGTCTTGAGTCACTCCTCATTTCTTCATTTTAAATTAAACGTAATGACAAACAAGGTTTTGCAAAACAAAGGTTTTTCAAAAACCATAAAAAAATTTTTTTTACTTATGTAACAACCTCTGCAGCAACCTCACATTTCCCCTCTCGTTCCTTCCAACCACTCAGCATTCAGCATCACCAGTATACCAATCACCACCAGCCTGATCATCTGTCCTCGTCTGCACCTGTTTCTCACTGGTTCATGCCTTTAGATGTTTTTATGCTTGAATGATTCATAGTTCTTGTTCTCTGTAGCTTACCAAACCAAACACCCTCCTCTGAAACTGGTCAGGTACACGGCCTGGACTGTAAAATAAGAGACAAAAACTTGCCAAAAATGAGAGGCAAAAAAAAAAAGTCCTTCAGGAAGAAGACCTGGAGAACTATTCCTCAAGGCTATATTAAAAATATAAGAACGTCTGGCTCGTTGGAAGCTCTGAGTCTCTTCTTTCAATTCTGTGGTGCTTCTGTAAAACGGCTTAATTTCAATTAGAAATGATTTCAAGCAGTCATTTCAACTCACTCGAGCTTGAGGTTTCACATTATTATCTAACCAATTCCATTTAATAACCAGAATAAAGATGTTTTAAAATTAAGCAGGAAACTGTGTGATACCTGTAGAAAGTCAGGTGCATATATAAACTTGCTTTATTTTCAGTTCTGATGTCTGATTTAAGATACTACACCTAACACCATGGTCCTCTGTAGTTTAAAGGTAAGCCAGTAAAAAAAAAAAAAAAAAGTTAAAATTTTTGCTTGTGTCAAAATTGAGCATGTTTAAAAATAACTTTTTGGCTTTCCCTAAAGCACACGGGCAAACCACTGAGATAAATACCTCAGCTGCAACTCAATGAGCTTTAGGGGGAAAAAAAGGGGTCAGATAGGGAGTTTGGATTACCTTTTGGTACCCACTCGGTGGTTTGGGGCGATATCGATGGTGTCTGTGGCTGAGTCGTGGCGCACTGCCAAGCCGAGATCCGCGATGCAGCAAGTGCCGTTCTTCTTCACCAAAATGTTCTTGGACTTCAGATCTCTGTGAGCGATAGCTGGTTTGCCTGCAGATAAAAAAAAAAAGAAAAAAAAAAAGTGAGGTTAGATTCAGAGCTCATTATAAATGAGACGGAAAAGAAAAGTAAGTCTGCTCATTGACTTGATGGGGAAGATGATGAAAAAGAACCGCAGGGCCGTAGGCGAGGCAGGTGAAAACAAAAAGGGAGGCCTTGAAGCCAACAGAGGCGGGTCTCTGAGAGCACGACTGATTTGATGTTGCGGTGGTGCAGTGCAGTTATTGAGCTAAAGGATTTACAGGAACGCGCGCACACACACACAAACACACACTAGCCAGTATATAGTGTAAATGGGGCATATATACATATATATATATATAGTGTGTGTGTGTGTGTGTGTGTGAATGTGGCGTACATGTACTGTAGTGAGTGTGTGTATAGTACCGTGTACAGTGTGTGTGTGAATAATGTCTACATTATGTGTGTGTGTTTGTGTGAATGGGGCTTATATGGTGTCTTTAAAAAATATTCACCACTTTAAAAAATATTCACCACTTTTCAACACTGAATCATGATGAGTATAATTTGGCCTTTTTGACAATAACAGTAATTTTTTGTTTAAACACAAGCGGCACGGTTCTGTTCCAGAAACACATTAGCCAAAAACAGATTTAAAAAAAATAATAATAATGAAATAAATGAAATAAGGACGTCCTGCCGGTGTGTTTCAGGATCCTTCAGACACCAAACTGTACAACTGGGTTTGTTACTTTTAAAACACAAAACCTCTACTGGAATATGGGAATAATATTAATTTTAACCTTATAATATTATAATAATCTAATAATTACTTTTGGTAATAATCTTATACTACTTTTGGTCATATAAGCAACCAGAAAGAACAACAATAAAAACTAGTGATCATAAGTACCTGTGCTATTTCCTTGCCTATGTGACCCTTTTATTGACTCCTAGTCATGTTTATATGCTTAAAAATAAAAGATAGTTCATATCATCATGTGACTAAGGTTGTGCTGAAAATAAAAGAATGACACACTGTATTGCACAATCCTGAGCCCTAACTATATTTATTAATACATAATGATGCAAAACAAAAATACTCTTTCTTGTCAAAGTGAAAACAGAGTATTGTCTATTAATTAAAAATATGAACTGCAAACTACGAGGTCAAACCAGGAAATTTCTTATGCACGAAGGTGTAAAACTGCTTGACCTACTGTATAAAGACTTCAAGCACAGTCCGGTGATGAGACTGTTAGCTGAACGGTGCAAACGTTTTAAAGAGGGCTGAATGTTCCTGAATGAAACACCTGATCCTACAAAACCTCAAAACTAGACAATGTCTAGTCTTAAGACTAATTTGCGCTCACAGTGTTTGTACTTGTCTGGCGTAAGCGTGTGTAATGAGAGAGTTTGGAGAAAAAGGCTGATAGGTGGCTCATTTATTTTAACGCACATGACTTTTGATTACGCAACTCCATAATAAAAATACAATTCTGTTGCACTATTTGGAAGCTCGTTCACGCTGCACAGAATCTAGTTTATATTCTCTGTATCTTGCATGTGTTCTGCGTGGTGATGGATACTGAAATACAACAGTTATGGAGTGTATAAACATAAAACAAGGCTTCTGCCTGTTTGAGCTTTGAATATCAAATATAATATTTAGAATATGTCAAAATGATAAGAGATGCAAGAATCATCCAAGTGTACACTTTGTCAAGATGCTGATACTGCAGGTTCTGAACGGTCAGGTCAGAGGCCGTCTCTTTTAAACACTCTGTTTAAACTCGGCACGAGAAGGAGGAGTTCATCGCTTGCAGCATCCAACGCAAACAGAGTTAAGTGGGTTGCTCATGCATGACGCATTTCAAACAGAATCTGGAGCCGAGATGGATCTTGCTTTAAAAAAAAGAAAGAAAAAAAAAAAGAAAAAAAAAACGGAGTGCTCACAGAGACGCCTCGGCTTTTCAGTAAAAACGTCCGGGCGTGTGTTTATTCGCTGCTCCGTCGAAGAGCGCTCCTCTTTTCAGTCTAACAGCTAACGATCGCGCTGTTTTCAGGCGGCTCACAAGTGCAGGCTGGGCGCCGCGGTCCCACTCTAATGATAGACGCAAGCCTAGAGCCAGAGTAAAGCAATTTGAGTTGTGCTATTATTCCCAGCTTTTATGCCGTTCACTCTCGCGTCTCACCAACAATGTAAAATGTTTCTCTTGGAATAGAAAAAATTTTAACATTTTCACGTCAGACAGATACCAGTACAAATTGTATTTTTATCCTTCTTTTTTTTTTTTAAAGAAGTTTTCACACTTTTCTGGCACATTTTTCACACCAGACCAAAGACGAAGCCTGTCCTAAAAAAGTCTGAGTGCTTTATAATAAAGATGCGTCATGGAGAATTAGCTTCCATTTGCTGCATTGTAATAAGAAACGGGGGAAAAAAAAGAAAAAAAAATCAAACTGTCCAACAAACCGATGCCAAATCGAACGCTTTTTATATAAAACTGCTTCGTCACAGATTGCGTATCAATCCGTGTCTCCTCACATCCGTCCCGTCAGACTTCATGTCTTGAAAACGACGCTGAAAAAGGAGGGACTAATTAAGAGTAGCGATTACCTCGGCTTTGGGGCACAGAGAAATCGTGCCGTCTGGCTGAATAAGAAGGAAAAAGAGAGCAGCTTAATTAACATCTGTTGAGCATTCCCACACACACACACACACACACACACACACGCATACAAACTGAGCATCCTACAAGGACAGTGTCAGCCAAATCACAGCTTTTAGTCATTCGCTGCTCTGTTAAGGCTGAGGAAATCATCTGCAGCTGTCTCGGGGTCCTTAATTACATCTATACGCGGCTCTGGAAGCTGTTCAACTCCAGAAGCACGGCATATAAAAGCTCGGGTGACTGTTCTGGACCGGCGCGTCCGTCTAGCCCACGGGGGCAGACAGGAGTTTAGGTGGTCTCTTTATTAGAGTAGAGAAAGTGGGGAAAAAAATTGTCTTTTTTCTTTTTTAAGTCAATTAGAACTAAAAGTCTGGCTGCACTTTCTCACACACACACACACATCGGAATTCATGGCCCAAACACGTACACACACACATGAACAGACACCCAAAGGAATACTTTCGGAGTTTCGTTGTGAGTTAAATAAACGGTTTCGTTAGCTCTGCCAGACTTGCAGACGCTCCTGCTCCGAAGCGATTGTGGCGCGGGGTATGATCACACCAGGGAAACAGGAAACGCACCCCGACTGGAACACTCAGGCAGACGTCTTGTCCTGTAAACTTTTTAGTCATTCATCAACCTTAATAAGCAGACACGTTGTTCTTGGGTTGTTCTTTTTTTCCCCCTGTCGTTTTTGCACCGAAACGGTAATCCGGCGAGCGAGCAGGTGTTACCTTGCGTCCCGACGATCTCCATGTGCAGATGAGCCAGGCCGCTCGCCGTGGACAGGGACAGCTTGATCATGCCTTCCACCGTCACTGTGTATCTGTTCAGGTAGTCGAACAGGGAGCCGTGCTCGTGGTAATCGGACACCAACCACAGCTGGGTCCACGTTCCGTTATCTAAAAACAAAAAAGGAAAACAAAACATTGACATATCTATTCTGATGTTTCGTGCAATAAAATGTGATGAAAGCCTTTCTGTATAGTGCTCTTTTTTAACGACACACGCTGTCACAAAGCAGCTTTACAGAAATCCAGGTCTAGAATGAGATCCATAACGAGCGAGCCAGAGGCATGAGAAATAAAACTCCCTGAGACAGGAACCTCAAAAGCGAATCATCCTTTTCAGGGAGCGTGAGATTATAAATCATTAAAGTACTAAATCGCATCGAGAACTGTGAAAAAGGAACGCGTTCATGCGCGCAGAGCTAAGAATCATTCAGACATACAAGATGAATTCTACATCCTACCTACGCTAAACCACTGATTTAGCAGCATATACTAAAGATATTCATATACAGAATAACAAATCGTGATGTTAGGAGCGCCGGATAAAGAGAAGGGGTTTATCTGATGAGGGAAGCAGAAAGAAACAAGTCTATCTATAAAAAATCTAAATCTATACATATAATAAAACCGTAATGTTGGCGTGTCTGTACATTGAAATATATCGAGAGGGTTTTTGGAATTTTTATCTGTCTGTTTGTTTGTGCACACATCACGTAAAAACTACTAAACTAATTTGAACAGGGTTTTCATAGGCATATTTGGTCGATCTGGAGGTAACATATAGGCTTTGTTTCATCGCAATCGGCCCGCAGGAAGAGAAGATATGCTACTTTGAAATTTAAATGGAAAACGCCCTTATAACGCCCTATCATAAAAAAAATTATAAATCATTACTTCATCTCAAAATCTGACAGATGGCGCTGTACATTTGTTGATACATGCTTATGAGTGAGCAATTAAAATCTACATAATAAACGCGATTTCACACCTTCATTCCGCGCACCCTATGGTAAAAACGTAAAAATTTTAGTTTGTTTCAAAACTCAACCAATGGCGTTGAACATTTTTTAAAACATGCTTATGAGTGAGGAGTTAAATCCCGCACGAACGAAGTCACGAGCACATCTTGTTCACAATAAAATGAGAGTAAAGAAAAAAACAGCTTGGCAACTTCAAAAGATAAAAACAGAACATTACACCGCAGGAAGTTGAATATACTTTCCTACAACAGCACAGGTGAAGTGTTTTATTCCAGGCATTTGCTAACAATGACAATTTTCAATTTATGTAAAAACCGGGACTTTTAATTGTGCAGAATAACAGAACACAGCTGGGGGAATAAAAAGCTGTTTCACAAAAAGTCCCGGTTTGACTTGAACGCCCCACGTATTTGGATTTGATGCTGATAATGATACACAGCATCGTTTACACCATGTGGCCAAATGTTTGCGGTCACCTGCCCATCACTGCCTCATATGGTTCTGTTACCACTATGTCTGGACGAGATCTGAACATGCTCCAGCATTACTGCGCACAACTCGAGGTCCACGAACACACAGTTTGCCAAGATTGACGAACTTGACTTTCCGGGACACAGATCCCTGACACTGGATGAACTGGAACACTGAGACTGTACTCCAGGCCTCCTCAACTGACATGAATGCCTGACCTGACCTCCTTAATGCTCTTGTGGCTGAATGATCACAAATCCCCACAGCCATGCTCCAAAATCTAGCGGAAAGCCTTCCCAGAAGAGTGGAGCTCATTACTCAATCGGAAGCAGGTCGTTCCAAAAAGCACATACGGCTTAAACAGTCAGATGTCCACATACTTTTGGCCATATACGTTTATAAAAGCTATAAACAAGTATTCCTACTCTCTTCTTAATCAGACGGTTGAGGGTTCGAGCGACGCTCTGAGTGCAACCTCCTAAGAAGGATATGTGAAGGATTGTAATATTGTAATTGATAATACATACACATACAAGGGAATGATCTGTATTTAATGATCCGTTATATTAAAACTTAACTGTTAGCCGTTCAAGGCTACCGTCTCCCCAGTCAACGTGAACGTGTTACATCAGTTCATTTTGTAATCGCCTAAGACTGCTATCCGAACCCCACTCCTGCGCGCACCGTCGACACTCGTCGTTTTTTTGAGGTGTTACATCATCCCCGCCTATAATCCTGATCTCGCTCCATCTGACTTTTATCTTTTTGGTCCCCTGAAACCAACCAGGACGAAGGTTCACTTCTGATGAAGACATGAAGACGGCGGTGCATCCGTGGCTCGCAGCTCGGCGGGAAAGATGACGTATTTGTCTTTTCTAAAAGTAAATTAAGGTAAATTCTACAGACAGAGTGCAGATCATTTTTGACTCACCCTTTGTGTGTGTGTGTGACAAATAGAATATGCAGAGTGTCTGATTCACAGGTTGCTATGAAAGACCACAAACCAGTTCAAACTTTTCCATTTGGACTAAAAGTACCCAAACTTTGGGTGTGTGTGTATGTGTGTGTGTGTGTGTGTGTGGGTGTGTTCTTTTCGACTGCAGACGTTCATGTCAGTGAGTCTCGGCTCAATAACGTAAACAGGAAACTCTTTTGTTCTGTTCGTTTCTGTTGGTTTGAGATATTTTTTTATAGGAGGATGCTGTTGTCCATACTCTCGATGTAATTACATGGCGATAATGCATCTTAAAATGCGAGCCGATTAAACCGGGGTGAGGGGACTAAGCGGGAGAGTAATGGACTAATGGACGGAATAAAGAAGACCTCTGGCTCACAGCTCCATGCAATTCCAGATGGCCGGGTGAAATCTCAGAGCAGCTGCTCCGACTCCTAGCACTGCCCTTTTCCTATATAAACACACTTACTCTCTTATACACACACACTCTCTCTCTCACACACACTCACACACATTGGTTTCTGTTCTTATCAACATTCGCCACCAAACTTTAAGAGAAATCCCGAATGAAGTAAGCTGCATGATTTCCAGTAAACACTATTGTCAAGTTTGGGGAAAACAGCTGCTTTTTTTTTTTTTTTTTTTTTTTTTATAAAGCAGTTCTCACAGAAGACTAGACGAGACATGATGTCAAAGCTAATAAACACACTGCCTGGTTCATGCTTACAGTCAGACATGAAACGGGGCAGGGCGGAAAGCTTGAATTCCCTCATCCGTGTCATTCAGCTCTAATCCAAGCGGTGCTGGCCTGGTCCTGTAGCTGCGACTAAGGTTCTGAGAACATCATGCCAATTAAAAATGGCAACAACTGCTAGTTTTTTTTAGCTACCATAATTCTTCTACTCACTCACTCACTCATCACCTATCCCACTTTATCCTGTATACAGGGTCACAGGGAGACTGCAGCCTATCCCAGGAGACACCCTGGGCAGGGTGCCAATCTATCGTCGGGCACACACACACACACACACACACACCCACCTACACACACTCTCACATGCTCATTCACAAGACTACGGGCAATTTGATAAACGCCAACTAGCCTAATCCGTGACTCTGGAAACCTACCATGCCCTGGAAGACCGTGCAAACTCCATGCGCAGAGACCCGAGACGGGAGTCGAACCCGGACCCTGGAGGTGCAAGGGTTCTTATGACAACAATTTGTCCATTTTGTCCAAATTCTCAATTATAACCAATCATAACGCAGGAGGCCGAATCCGTCGAAAAAATATTCTTTTTCTCGTAATGCCAAGACATTGCTTTGTACTGCACTTTTAATATTTTTTTTAACATGATCCAGTGATCACTCTCAATCGCACTTCAGTTAATTGTAGTTAATTATGCTTGATGCACTACAGCTCCAGCATTAATTAAATGCAGTGTGTACTGTATGTCTGATCTACGCCATATAATCAGTGTTCTAGCTGCTAGATGTTTACTGTTGCTTGAATATCCCTGTGGTCTCATATCTCCAGGGTCGAGGGTTCGATTCCCACCTCACCTCTGTGTGCATGGAGTTTGTGCATGTTCTCCCTGTGCTTGGTGGGTTTTCTCCGGGTACTCCGGTTTCCTCCGACAATCCAAAGATTTAACCTAATAACTGGTGTTTCCAAATTGCCTCAAGTGTGTGAATGTGTGTGTGTGTGTGTGTGTGTGCCCTGCGATGGATTGGGTGTACCCTGCCTCATGATTAAAGCTTCCAGGAATAGGCTCCTTCCAGGATAAGCAGTATAAAAGATGCATGAATAAATGACTGAATGAACATCACGACAGCATGGCACACACACACACACACACACACCTCAACGCGTGCCATGTTCTGTAATGAGGGGGCGTTCTCACTGCTCCCTGGTTAAAGGCTCGACAACGACGACCCAGAATTCTGCCTCCGTTCCTTTCATACCGAACAATGACGGTGCAACATTCCTGCTCTGAAGCCGCCGTGCCATGTGTGTGTGTGTGTGTGTGTGTGTGTGTGTGTGAGGCTTGAGAGAGGACAGACCAGGGCATGGTCAGGCATACATAATACACCTCGAGCTAAAACATCTTATACTGTTACACCTGTATGAGGAATACTGCAAGCTCGTTACTAGCAGCTGCATTTTTTCTTTAAATGAATGTTTATTAATTACAATTTTAATTAGCATTTATTAATTAAATACAAATTAGGAATGCTTGAAAAACTGAAATAAAGTTATATGATGATGAGATATGGCCTGAATTTAGACTACACAATCTATTAATGTTTGGGGAAAAAATTACCAAAAAAAAAAATATATATATATTATAATAATAATAATAAATATATATATTAATAATAATAATTATTATTATTTTATTTTATATACCACTTATCTTGTACTGGGTTGTGGGAAACCTGGAGTCTATCTCACGAGATACACCCTGGACAGGGTGCCAATCCATCGCAGACCACAAACACACACACACACACACACACACACACACACACATATGCACACACACTACAGGCAATTAGGGATTGCCTGTGCAATTATTCTAATGTCTTGTGCCTAATTACTTTATGTCTTTGGACTGTGAGAGGGAATACCCGAAGGAAACCCACCAAGCACAGGGCGAACATCCAAACTCCATGCATTCCAATGAGCAGCAGTTGTGTTTAAACTATTGGTGTACAGACACCTAGGAAGTTAAATCAAACACACATTTTTTTTTAAGGCAACCAGGTCTTTCTCAGGTCACCACACATTACTTCTATGCAGCCAGACTTTCTTCCACAATATCAATCCATGCTGCCATATTAAATGTATGTATATTCCGCTGTTCTAAAACCTGCGCCCTGATCCGGATCTGAACCTGAGCTGGAGGTGACCCGGCGACGTACTGACCTTTATTATCGGCGGCGATGAAGCCCAGGATGTTCTCATGGCGTAGCATGACCGTCTGGTAGATTTCAGCCTCACGGAACCAGGAGCGCTCCTCC
The DNA here is from genome assembly GCA_028565275.1 of Leiocassis micropogon. NCBI lineage: Eukaryota > Metazoa > Chordata > Actinopteri > Siluriformes > Bagridae > Leiocassis > Leiocassis micropogon. Next base: position 11,863,260 of record JAOVVA010000048.1, read on the forward strand.
CGAGAGGAGAAGATCTTCACTGCCACTTCCTCGCCTCTCCACTTTCCCCGCCACACCTCCCCGAAGCGGCCCTTCCCGATGCTCTCCTGCAGGATGATGGTCCTCGCGATGGTCCTCTGCACCAGCAGTGGGAGACCTGAGACACAAAGGGAGACAAAGACTAAAAATGAACCCCGGGAATCAAGATGTTATTCAAAATTGTCAGTTTAATTGGATCTCAGTCAGATGATTAACGACTGTTGGTCTCGCTTCAAAGATACATTTTAGCATAAGCCATAGTTATAGTTATAGGTGTAGGTCTAGTATAATTAACTGCATTAATCATTATATCAATGGAAGGTTCTCACAAGAATAGGAAGATAAAAGCATGTGTGTGTGTGCGCGTGTGTGGACTAGGCAGGGCGGCGCATCTACACATTATAAAGAGTTATCATTATTCACTATCTCCCAAACGTTGCCATGAGCACGTGCCATCAATTCATTAAGTTATCAAGGGCATGCTAAACATCCTCTCCAAACAAAGAGCAATATTTTCTCTCCATTTCCGCAATTCACGGCGCAATTCACAAGCTAATAAACGTGCCACAATTTCCCAAACACTAAAACATTTGTCATCCAAGTCCTAAACATTTAATACTATCCACGGGGGCCTCTTATTCTAGCAGGCGCTCCAGCACTAAGCCGTGTCCAATTTGGCTGTTCGAATCAAATAAAAAGCCAATTTCGGTGATGAGAGCTGATTTGTTTTTAATGATCATTCTCAAAACACATCCGTTTGAAACGTTTGCAAAAAAAAAAGAAAAGAAAAAGAAAAAAAAAGAAAAAAAAAGGGTTTCTTGTTTCATATGCAATGTACGTATAATATAGTGTACCATATGTATTTTATATATTATATCCTATTTTCTCTTAGACATTTCTGTTTAATCGTGGGTCATCTCCCATACAGTAAGTGTAGTTGTTTTTTTTTGTTATTTTTTGGACTGTACGCTCAACATGATTGATGGTTCGTAACTAAATGTTTATTGTGTTACTCTCCTTTGGAGATCAATAAAGTATGTATGAATCTATGTACAGTATGTATCTACACTACCGCTCAAAAGTTTGGGATCACTTGCAAATTTCTTTTTTTGTTTTGTTTTATAAATCATTAATTTTTGCTTTTGTTTAATCATTAATTTTCTACATTATACAACAATATATACCGGACTTTACCAAACACTTGCGTAATTTGCACACTATGTCTGTTTACA